>CP092863.1:191625407-192230407 GCA_030710605.1 Cordylochernes scorpioides | reverse complement strand
CCGGATTTTTCCGTTCGTAAATTTTATAAAAAGTAATTGTAAAGCGTCATTTGAAAAATATCCCCCATGTGTTTCTTTTGAACATATTCACGAACGGAAAAATATGTCCAGGGTATCCTAGTGGACATGTCATCTGCCCGGTAAGCGGAACACTGTGGGTTCGATTCCCATCACTGGACCATTTATTTTTCCGTTCATCATTACTCTTCACAATTCATCCTTTCATACTTCATCCCTAAGGTTAGAAATGATCGTTATTTCTCCTTAAAATATATTTAGATTTTTCGTTCAAAAGAAACACATGCGGGATAATTTTCAAATGCCGTTTTACAATCATACGCCGTATTATATTGTATTATAAATATTCTGTAAATAAAAAATAAATATTCTGAGAAAAAGGCATATCCCAATGGTAAAACTGAAGGTTTTATAATAGGTTGCACCATCTCTCGGAATAAATATAAACTAAAATCGTTTAATTTTAAAAATATTTCAGAATTGGCCAAATCTTTGCACCTTTTTATTCAAATAAGTATTTTGTAAAAATGTTTTTATCAAATTAGAGAGAATATTATTATATAAATTATAAATATTTAAAAATATCATTTGAATACATAATATATCAGAAAATATATCATATTAAAAAAGACTATGATAATGTTAAGACCACTAATCTTACAGAGATATATAGATGTTGTAACGTGGTTTTAAGAGATACAACGGAGAGATTAACAAAACTTCCACCATAAAAATTGAAGAATAAGATCCTTATATCATATAAATTTGCATATAATTTAATAGGATTATAAATTTATTTTTCAGAAACGGGGAGTATTATTGGATTAAGTTGGGTTAAAACTTGGGCCAGGTCCAGAATTTCACGCCGGCAGAATTTACAGAGCTTAATGCGGCAGTTGGAGTAAATTCTAGGGAATATTTCTCTCTAGAGTTAGTGAGTGATATTGAGGTGAAGGTTTCTCTATATCCTACTTATTTGGATATATGTGCAGATAACTATAACCTTTATTTAGAAAAACACCAGTTTTAATAGATACTGGACATTGCTGCTGCTGTGATAGAGATGCATTGAGACATCTGAGGCTCTTCATTAGACACGACAACAACAACAACCAGTTTTAATAGAGTATTCTTATAATATACACTCTCTTTCATTTTTTAAATGTCAACAAAATGATTAATATGCGTATTTTTAAAAAGGTATTGGTTACTAAGGTGTGTAACACTACAATATAAATTATATAAGTATGGAATTGTTGGCATTTATTCAACAACCTAGCCTGAGGAAAATTATAAATATTATATATTAAATTTATTTTCCATTATATAAAGGTATGTAAATTAGTTTCAAGGATGAATTGTTATATATTTAGATATGTTATAACCCTTAATTGTTTACATAATGTAATATTTCTATTATTTCTATAATTATCTCCCCAATTTTCCTTAGCTAATATCTATCTCTTTATTTTCATTTTAAGATTTTTATTCGTAACACATAACTACTTAAATTATATATTCAATTCAATTCAGAATATTCGGGTTGGCCAAATATCACGGAACAAGTTAAATGAACATTTAGTGTATTTTTGTTTTACTAGATGGCACCCTAACATCTGAAATGGTCATATGAGAGGTCAGGACATGCACCTTTTGTTATTAATATCAATACATTACTTTTTTCTATTTCTTATATTATATTTCCATATATTAGAAATAAAAATGGTATATCTTTACCAGGCTCACATGAGATTTCTAGATGGCAGGGCGCCATCTAATGGAACAAAAATAAACTATTAGTTGATTTAGGTTTTTCCGATGATATTAGGCCAAGCCAATTTCTTGATGAATCGAGAAAGGTAAACCACGTACGCGTTTCGGGCTGTTGGCCCTCGTCAGCGTGGTGCAGACTGTACCTCTACAACAAAATATTTGCTCCCAGAGTTTCCTGAGATATCAAGAAATAAGTATTTTAGGGCCAAGTTTACGTAAAAACGCTTTTCATGTGAAAAAATCAAGAAAATATTTTTAAAATGATCAGGTGTTGATATTAAAAAAAAAAGGCATTTCCTGACCGCTAATATGAACATTTTTAGATAGCAGAGTGCCATCTACGTGGTTGACTTTTCATGATTTATCAAGATATTGGGTTGGCCAAATATCTTCGGAATGATTTTTGTTCCACTTGATGGCGCTCTGCCATAAAAAAATGCTCATGTGAACGGTCAATAAATGAGGATTTTGTTTCAATATCAATACCTGAGAATTTTTCTATTTTTGTTGTTTTTTCACACACATACGCACATTTGTGAGAGAGCTTTGGTCACATCGGTAGGGAATCCCCAAGCGGTCTATATATTTCTCCTCAACCATCCAAGGTTTTTGATGGCTATCTGTCTTCTTCCTATTTTCTCAGAGTGTCCATTCTATGGCAAGTCTTTGGATTAAATCGTAGAATATTCTCTCCGGAAATTGTCCACCAGTTTCATTCTTCCTGGATTTTTATTTTCATACATTCCGATTCTCTTAAGTCAGATCCCTTTTCTTATTTAAAGTACATTTTTATATCTTAGGTCGCGAATTTATGATAGTCCATCATTCGGCATTAGAACATATCTCGAAAAATTGATTTTTAGCAGTATATTCCATGAAATCTAAGCTACATAATTGATAACCCCAAAGGCTCTATCAATATCTTTCATATACAATGTTTGTACAAATTTGTATTCTCAAAAAATGAAATTAATAATGTTAAATATCTTTTTATAATACATAAAAATAGCGCTCCAAGTTTCAATACCATTGACAAAACTATTAGATAGATCAATAAAGACGGAAACTAGTGTTGGGAAAAAATTCCAATAAGAGAGAGAGAGAGAGCAAGGCTGGGAGAAGCGGCAGATGGCCAGTGAGTGAGAAATTAAAGCCAATTGATTGGACAGAGATGAAATAATATTTAATTTCAACTGTGTGAGAACTGTCTTAGAGCTCTTAATCCTCAACTCGACAGGATTGTTCCTAGTTTTAATGGGATCTTCCCCATTGTGTACTTTAATTTTTAAATTACTAGTTTTATTGAATATAGAATGCCATAAATTAAAACTCTCAAAAGTGTGATTGACATTAGAATATATAGAAAATATATCTATAGTAAATAAGAAAATTTTCAAAAGAGTTCTTTCATTATATATATTGTATAATAAAATATTCTAAACTATTATAGACGCGTATGATTCTTTTTAAAAATTATACCTTTTCTACTGCCCTTTTACTGCAATGGAAAAAGTAGTAATTGCAGTAGAAATTGTTCAATATTTAAAAAGAATCATATGCGTCTATAATAGTTTCGAATATTCATAATAGATGGCGCGGTAAATACATCATAATATAATAAAATATATATTTATAAAGTTATGAATTATAAAAATAAAAAAGAATTGAATTCCAAAGGGTTTACATATGTACTTATTTTTGATATAAGGAATAAAGGGTTTAGAGTTTTTTTTTATTTCTATTATTTCTCGAGCTTCCAGGCTAACATGTCCTTAAACACGGAGATCCAGAAGTATAAGGTGTGTTATAATTGGCTAGAAGTTTTACTTCTGGATCTCCGGGTTTAAGGACATGTTTTAGCCCGAAAGCTCTAGAAATGAAAGATATAAGAAAATAAACCCTCGATTCTTTATTGATTGCATCAAAATGTAAAGGCATGGAAGAATCTTGTTTACATATACTTGGTTCAATTATCTTTCAGATTCTGGCATAGAGACAGTCACACGCATTCAAACACACACACATGGTCATTTACTGAAGTTAAAGGTTATGTTTATCAACATGAATACCATTATCACACATTGTATCCAGGCATTAGAAGACCTTATCCCCTCACCAGCTTACACACCAGTTGTAGCAAACACACACACATGGTCATTTACTGAAGTTAAAGGTTATGTTTATCAACATGAATACCATTATCACACATTGTATCCTGGCATTAGAAGACCTTATCCCCTCACCAGCTTACACACCAGTTGTAGCAAACACACACACATGGTCATTTACTGAAGTTAAAGGTTATGTTTATCAACATGAATACCATTATCACACATTGTATCCAGGCATTAGAAGACCTTATCCCCTCACCAGCTTACACACCAGTTGTAGCAAACACACACACATGGTCATTTACTGAAGTTAAAGGTTATGTTTATCAACATGAATACCATTATCACACATTGTATCCTGGCATTAGAAGACCTTATCCCCTCACCAGCTTACACACCAGTTGTAGCAAACACACATACATGGTCATTTACTGAAGTTAAAGGTTATGTTTATCAACATGAATACCATTATCACACATTGTATCCAGGCATTAGAAGACCTTATCCCCTCACCAGCTTACACACCAGTTGTAGCAAACACACATACATGGTCATTTACTGAAGTTAAAGGTTATGTTTATCAACATGAATACCATTATCACACATTGTATCCTGGCATTAGAAGACCTTATCCCCTCACCAGCTTACACACCAGTTGTAGCAATCACACATACATGGTCATTTCCTAAAGTTAAGTATTATGTTTATCAACATGAATACCATTATCACACATTGTATCCAGGCATTAGAAGACCTTATCCCCTCACCAGCTTACACACCAGTTGTAGCAAACACACATACATGGTCATTTACTGAAGTTAAAGGTTATGTTTATCAACATGAATACCATTATCACACATTGTATCCTGGCATTAGAAGACCTTATCCCCTCACCAGCTTACACACCAGTTGTAGCAATCACACACACACATGGTCATTTACTGAAGTTAAAGGTTATGTTTATCAACATGAATACCATTATCACACATTGTATCCAGGCATTAGAAGACCTTATCCCCTCACCAGCTTACACACCAGTTATAGCAAACACACATACATGGTCATTTATTGAAGTTAAAGGTTATGTTTATCAACATGAATACCATTATCACACATTGTATCCTGGCATTAGAAGACCTTATCCACTCTAAAGCTTACACACCAGTTGTAGCAAACACACACAAATGGTCATTTCCTAAAGTTAAGTATTATGTTTATCAACATGAATACCATTATCACACATTGTATCCTGGCATTAGAAGACCTTATCCCCTCACCGGCTTACACACCAGTTGTAGCAATCACACACACATGGTCATTTCCTAAAGTTAAGTATTATGTTTATCAAGATGAATACCATGTAGTTGTTTTTTCACACACATACGCACATATGTGAGAGAGCTTTGGTCACATCGGTAGGGAATCCCCAAGCGGTCTATATATTTCTCCTCAACCATCCAAGGTTCTTGATGGATGGCTGTCTTCCTATCTTCTCAGAGTGTCCATTCTACGGCAAGTCTTTGGATTAAATCATAGAATATTCTCTCCGGAAATTGTTCACCAGTTTCATTCTTCCTGGCTTTTTATTTAATACATTCCAATTCTCTTTAGATTATGTTTATCAACATGGATACCATTATCATACATTATATCCTGGCATTAGAATACCTTATCCCCTCACCAGCTTACACACCAGCTGTAGCAGACACACACAAATCCTATAGATTTCATTTTACTTCCTGTACATTCTGTTTCAAAATCAAAGCAGCCTTTGCTTTAATGAGATTCTATAGTTCGACATCAAGGTATATAGGTTGTAATTTGTATTTTCCAAAGCTGGTGTTGTAGATATTTAGATATACGAATCTATGTTTTCTGTGTACAGAATATAAAGACAATTATGTTTCAGTGTATTTTATAGGGAGGTCTTACTCATATATCACACATATAATAAATAGTTATTATATATATTTTAAATAATTGTATTTCAAAATTGATATAACATTCTTTTGATTTCAGAGCAATTCGAGAGTTTTGTTGCCTTCTTTAAGATTAACCTAGTGATACAAATCTCCCCTGTGGTGGCTATATGTATGTCCTAGATATTGTGCAGGTATAGAAAGCTATGACTTACCTTGAGCCCTGACCCCAAACCAGGGTTGGGCCCCTGGTGCACTGTCCCACAAATCCGATAGCACTGCCACACACATGCACATGTCAATTTCCATACACTCTACTTGATGCATGATTATTTTACACAATTAGGTACATTAATGTTAAATGAAGAACTTTCTTAAAGAATATATATAAACATTCTGAATTCTTAACATAAATGGAGAATTTCATGTATTCTATTTATAATAGAATATATTTATATTTTCGAATATATGGCCTTGAATACCCATTTCTTGATTTCTCAGGAAGCCTCTATGTCCAAAATTTGGACGTGTGGCCAACGCGTAAAGCCAACCACGTACACGTTTCGGGTTGTTGGTCCTCGTTAGTGTGGTCAGGCTGTAACTCTACGACCATAAATATATATATAAATATATATGGGTGGCCAAATATCAAGGAGCAAGTTAAATAAAAATTTAGTTTATTTTTCTCCACTAGATGGCGCTCTGCCATCTAAAAAGCACATATGCTCGTGGTCTGGATATGCTCTCTTTATTTTTAATATATATTGAAATAGTGGTCGGGTCTCAATTTATTATCATCTACATGTGAATAATATGATTATGAAATATTATAAAAGCCATATTTTTTTCAATAAAATGGGCTGGATATCAACAACCTATTATGAAAAATAAAATTCATTCCACTGAAAATAATTGCCGCATAATTGATTTCTGTCTCATTTCATTAGGCTTGCTATCAGTTGAACACTTTAAATACCTAATTCTCCAAATAGAAAAAAATATCTATTGGAATTTACTTAATACTATCGCAGATTTGATTATACTTCATATGTATATGTATCTTATATAAAGAAAAAAGATTTTCTGCTGATTTTGTAATTTTTTGTGATTATCTTGCTTTTGGTTATCTTGAGAATTAAGTTATGGTGGTGCAGTCGTGGTTGAAATCTTGAAAGTATAATAACAAAAATGGTTTTGATCAGAGATTGTTTTAATTGAGCTAAAGTAATATATAAGAACATAATTTGATTAAAGTACTGCTTGGCTTAAGGCGTAAGAATAAAAAAATGAAAAGCTTATTTACATAATGTACAAATGTTTTGAGTCGGCCCACGGGGATAAAACAACAACGTGTTTTTATAGTGGAAGAGTGACCTCTGGCAGTCTATTTAAACAGAATATTTGAATCTAATAATATAACTTTAAAATAAAATAATATTTTTATATAACATGTATATAAATAGGCACCTCTTCCTTAAAAAAAAAACATTAAAACAATGCGTTTTTATATTATTATTACAAAACATACTGCTGTTAATGGAAATGTGCCACAGCCCCATGTTTGGTAATATACATATATTATATTTATATATCTACTTATATATTTGCCTTATTCTGTCTGTTTGTCTGTATGTCTGAAGCTCACGGATAGAATGCGCGCCCATTGGCTGCCAGCGAACACGTGGCCTCCTTGCCCCCCCTTTAGACAACCCTGTTATCAGCTGTGCGATACATACACCTGTCTATAGCGGCCACTCTAGACAACCCTGTTATCAGCTGTGTGATACATCCACCTGTCTATACAGACCACCCTGTCTATAGCGGTCACTCTAGGCAACCCTGTTATCAGCTGTGTGATACATCCACCTGTCTATACAGACCACCCTGTATATAGCGGCCATTCTAGACAACCCTGTTATCTGCTGTGTGATACATACACCTGTCTATAGCGGCCACTCTAGACAACCCTGTTATCAGCAGTGTGATACATCCACCTGTCTATACAGACCACCCTGTCTATAGCGGCCACTCTAGGCAACCCTCTTGTCAGCTGTGTGATACATCCACCTGTCTACACAGACCACCCTGTCTATAGCGGTCACTTTAGGCAACCCTGTTATCATCAGTGTGTTACATTCACCTGTCTATACAGACCACCCTGTCTATAGCGGTCACCTTAGGCAACCCTGTTATCAGCAGTGTGATACATCCACCTGTCTATACAGACCACCCTGTCTATAGCGACCACTCTAGACAACCCTGTTATCAGCTGTGTGATACATCCACCTGTCTATACAGACCACACTGACTATAGCGGCCACTCTAGGCAACCCTGTTGTCAGCTGTGTGATACATCCACCTGTCTACACAGACCACCCTGTCTATAGCGGCCACTCTAGGCAACCCTGTTATCAGCTGTGTGATACATACACCTGTCTTTACAGACCACCCTGTCTATAGCGGCCACTCTAGGCAACCCTGTTATCAGCTGTGTGATACATCCACCTGTCTTTACAGACCACCCTGTCTATAGCGACCACTCTAGACAACCCTGTTATCAGCTGCCTGTCTATACAGACCACCCTGTCTATAGCGGTCACCTTAGGCAACCCTGTTATCAGCAGTGTGATACATCCACCTGTCTAATCAGACCACCCTGTCTATAGCGACCACTCTAGACAACCCTGTTATCAGCTGTGTGATACATCCACCTGTCTATATAGACCACCCTGTCAATAGCGACCACCCAAGACAACGTTTTTAAAATATATTCGCACTCGGGTAAACCCCGGGCGTTGCCCGGGCCTTTCGTCTAGTACATATATAAAGCATTATTGTAATGACTAATAAAATTGATGTGCCTCTTTTGGTGAATCAATACAATGTGTGAAAAATAGTAGAAAAAATGAAAAAGTCAGGTGTTTATATTCAAAACAAAGAAGGCATATTCTGACCAGGAGCACAGGTGCTTTTGAACATGGTCGCAGTGGTACAGCCTACTCCATGCTGACGAGCGCCAACAGCGCGAAACGCGTTCGTGGGTGGCTTTTCTTGATTTATCAAGAAATTGGGTAGGCCAAATATCAGGGAACAAGCTAAATCAATGTTTTGTTGATTTCTGTTCTACGAGAAGGCGATCTTCCATCTAAAAAGCACATGAGCACCTGGTCAGGATATGCCTTCTTTATTTTTATATATATTAATGTAAAGCGACATTTGAAATACTATCCCGCATGTGTTTCTTTTCAACGAAAAATCAAAATTTATTTCAAGGAGAAATAGCGATTATTTTTAACCTTTTGGATGAGGTATGAAAGGGTGAATTGTGAAGAGTAATGATAAACGGAAAAATAAAAGTGTCCAGGGATCATACCTCATCCAAAAGGTTGGAAATAATCGTTATTTCTCCTTGAAATAAATTTTGATTTTTTTTTGAAAAGAAACACACGCGGGATAGTATTTCAAATGTCGTTTTACAATCATAAGCAACATTATATTATATATTAAGGTGTAAAATATGATATCTCTTCATTTAAAAGTTGACAAATAGGTCCTATTACCGAAGAATATCCAGACTTTGTTTATTGAATATGATACAACAATCATAATAATGATGAATTTTATATCTTAATTGAATATACTCATATTATCATGTATTTATATTCTAAAATTATCTAAGAATAATGTATTCTCTTAAATCTACTTCTTGTAAAAAGGTACTTTATATTTGTGTCATTTAGCCGATAAAAGAGGAGAGAGGTTCAGATTATACTAAAGTTCTTTTTATTCAAAAAAATTGTGAAAGCAAGAATTCCCTTTTACTAATATTATTGGTTTTCTAAAACAAGTAAAGTTCAACATTCTGGTCATATTAAAAAAATGTATCATAAAAAAAAATTAATCAAATTATCAACCAAAATACAATAAAACAAGTAAATACCAATTTTCAAAGGATTCAGATAAGTTCATCTACATTTGGAACCAATTGGAATATTTGACAAAGTTTGTCAAAATTACCACGGATGTCATTTGGGAATGAATAAAGACTTTGGACAAAGTTTGGTCGTCTGTGTGATAGATGGGGTTCGTCTGAATTTAAAGTGGCTTCCCATAAACCAAACGCCACTTCCTATGGTGTTGCCTTAGTAGTGGCTGCTTCGGGTTTGTTTCGAGAATTTCTTCACTTTTCTAAACATCTAGTTAAGCTTGTTTTTAACAGAGTTTCAACATTTTAGTTTCAACTCAATGAGTGTTTTTAAAAATGAATCTAATTCGGCTACAAAACGTTACTTTATATCTATAAATGGTTTTTGAGTAATAAGCTCTTTTTCAGACATTCAAGGCAAAACCTTCTAGAAATAATGTTTATTTTTTGGATATCAAATTATAAACTGTTGAAAAAAGGAGGGAGAGAGGGCACTGAACACCGGAGGATTTTATTGAACCGATCACGGCAAGATAACACAACTAACTAACTAACCAAGACATCCATCTATATATACACCGCAACACCACAGAGTAACCGGTCACTGGTCAAAACAATTATATCATGAAATCCGAGAGAATTGCCATTTTAACACTTCCTCTCAATTCATCAGATTTCTACATTCCAAATCCAGTGACGTGTTTTTCATACAAAAACCTTGGTAGGCCTTTAGTAAGGATGTCGGCAACATTTTCTTGGGTTGGTGTGTGGACGACCTCGACAAGTCCATCGCTGCAAATGCTTCTGATGTAATGCCATTTGATGTCAATATGCTTAGTTCTGGCATGATAAACCGGATTTCTCGCCAGCTGTTGAGCACCCTGGTTATCCGTCTTCAGAACAGTCGGTCCATTCAGCAACAAACCAAATCCCATCTCGTCCAACAGCGCTCTAAGGTAGACTGCCTCCTTTCCTGCTTCACAAAGTGCGATGTACTCAGATTCTGTGCTCGAAAGAGTGACAGTCTGCTGCTTCTTCGATTCCCAGGCTATTGGACCTCTTGCCAAAAAGTAAACAATTCCCGTATGAGATTTTCTATCCACGAGGTTTCCACCCCAATCAGCGTCGACATAACCATGAAGAGCCTCATTAGATTTCCTGTAGGTAATCCTCAAACATGAGGTGCCTTTCAAATAGCGGAGGACACGCTTGGCAGCATTCCAGTGCTGTCTCCTAGGATCATTACTGAACTGTCCCAAAGCACTAACTGCATAGGCTATATCAGGCCTTGTCGACACTGAGAGATATATCAATGATCCAATCAGTGATTGGTATTCTACCTTTTTCACTGGCTCATTCTCACCTTCTATAGATGAAATTTTTGTTAACTTGGAGTTCGAGTCCATGGGTGTAGAAATAGGCTTTGCCTCTTTCATTCTATATTTCGCCAGAAGTTCTTCAATATATCTCTCTTGATCTATGGATATTGAACCATCCTCTTTCATTTGTATCCTTATACCCAGGCAACAATTTATCCCTCCAAGATCCTTTATTTTGAATATTCTCTTCATACTTTCTTTAAAGGATTTCAACGTGTCTTCTCTTTCAGCCGCAATTATCAGATCATCAACATAGATTGCCACCAGGAGAATACCTTCATCATGCTTGATATAGACACAATTGTCAGATTGAAGTTGCTTCAGTCCCAAATTCTTTAATTCATTGTCAAGCTTTTCATGCCAAACTATTCCAGCTTGTTTTAACCCATAAATGGCCTTCTTGAGTCGACATACCTTCTCTGGATATTTTCTTGAGACGAAGTTTTCCGGCTGTGTCATATAAATTTCTTCTTTAATTTCTCCATTTAAATAAGCAGATTGAACGTCCATCTGATGGAGTATCAAGTTGTATTCAACAGCCAAGGCCAAAAACATTCTAATAGTACTTTGGCGCACTACTGGGGCAAAAGTTTCCTCGTAGTCTATTCCGTACTGCTGTGAATAGCCTTTTGCTTATAGGCGAGCCTTATGGCGCTCAACAGAACCATCACTATTGCACTTCGTTTTGAATACCCATTTGGTTCCTATGATGTTTCGATTCTTAGGGGGATCAACCAATTCCCAAGTTTTGTTCTCAATCAAGGAATCAAACTCTTCCTCCATTGCTTTCTTCCAAAAATAAGAATCCCTTCCTGACAGCGCTTCCTCTGCGTCTTTTGGATCTGGCAAGTATTTCGCCGCTAGAAGTTCTTGCGTTGACAAATTGGCTGTAGGGTACTCCTTTCTTGGTCGGCCAGGTTTTCCTGTTCTAATATACCTTGGTCTTCCTCTTCCTCTTCTAGAAATGACCACTTCACTTTCTGACGGCTCGTCCACTAAATCAGACATCTCTAGATCCGATTCACTTTCAATTTCAGTTTGTGATTTAGCTTCGGACGTGCTTCCCTTTTCTTCAACTAGAGGAATTTCCTTGACAAAAGGATCTTTTTGTGGACTAACATCGATTTCAACGACTTCATTCCTAATTTTGGACAATTCTGGTTCAATAAAACGTACATCTCTACTTTTTATAATTGTACGTGTACCAGGCTTCCAAAGTCTGTATGCCTTAGATTCTGTGAAATACCCTATTAACTTGTATTCCTCACTGCGAGGTGCGAATTTAGATCTATTCGGCCTATTATTCACGGCAAACGATTTACTTCCTATAATTTTTAAATGAGAAACTACAGGTTTTCTTTTGGTAAATAACTCATGTGGAGTTTTACAATCGTTATTTCTCGGGCATCTATTTCTGATATAAGTTGCCGTATGTATTAGTTCAGCCCATAAAGTTTCAGGTAAATCACCTTCAATCATGAAGCACCTAGTCATATCCAGTAGAGTTCTATTCGCTCTTTCAGCTACACCGTTCTGTTGAGGTGTATATTCGACAGAGAGCTGACGTCCTATACCTTCTCCTTCTAGGTAATCTTTGAACTCTTTGCTAAGGTATTCAGGCGCATTATCACTTCTAATACATTTCAACCTTTTTCCGGTTTGCTTCTCAGCATAATTTTTGAATATTCTAAATCCTTTGAATACTTCACTTCTTGATTTCATTATAAATGTGAAGATAAATCCTGAGAAGTCATCAATAAATGTTGAAAAATAAAGGGCGCCACCCAATGATTTTGTTCTCATGGGACCACAAATATCAGTATGGATCAGCTCCAGTGGTTCCCTTGCTCTCGTAAAAGACTCTTTCTGAAAAGGTAGCCTTGTTTGTTTACCTTTCAAACAAACTTCACAGGTAAAATTTTTAACATCAAAATTTGGCAGGCCGTATACAATATTTTGCATTTTTAGTTTTTTGAGATCTTGCAAATTTAAATGGCCAAGTCTACTATGCCATTTTTCGTAATTTTTCTCTCCAGCTATGCAAATTTCACTTGTCGCTAATGCCTTAGGACAATTAATTTGACTTAAGATGTAAAGTCCATTCCTTTCATAGGCCTGTATGCAAATTTTTGTATGCAAATTCACTATTTCAGCCTTTCTGTACTTGAAATTTACAATATTAAATTTACCTGTGCACTTACTGATAGAAAATAGATTTCCATTTAATCTAGGTACAAACAGCACATCTTCTAAGGATAGGGTTACAGTTCCAGTATTGGTTTTACAATCCAATTTTACATTCCCCTTTCCTATAGCTTCAATGAATTGACCATCTGCCAGTGTAATTTTTACTGGTGCAGTGTCTTCAAAATAAGCGAATGATTTCTTTGTGCTACACATGTGGGCAGTTGCACCACTATCCAAGCACCACTCGTTTGCATCAAGTTTGTTTAAACATTCGATTCCTAATGATGCAACCATTTCAGTTTTAGGGTTCCTGGATTTTCTTTTTCTGCAGTCGGCAGCTTTATGCCCCTTTTTTCCACAGAAGTGGCAGCTAAATGGGAATCCCTTTGGCTTTGGTTTTGATGTGCTGGGCAAATTCTTTCTTTCTGGGTTTCCAAGGAAAGCTTGTTCGGTATTAGTTGTGCCGTTCAATTGAGTTTGCCTAATTTCCTCCTCCAGCATTTTCACTTTTAAAGTTTCAAAGTTCGGCAACTTGTCCCTAGTTTCAATGGCAGTTCTAAATCCTTCATAACTCTCTGGAAGGCTACATAATAAAAGGATAGAAAGGAAGTCTTCTGGGACTTGTGCATCCATTTCACTCAACTTGTCAGCCAAACTGCTAAATTTGTTGAGATAATCCTGCATCCTTTCATTAGGATTCATCTTCAAGAGGATCAACTGTTTCGTAAGGAAAACCTTAGTTGCAGGCCCTTTTGGCTGATGCACATCATTTAAAAGCTTCCATGCCTCTGCAGAAGTTTTACATCTCTTCACGTGTATTATCTCTGGAGGACTTAAACTTAGAACTATAGTTGCTAGCGCCTTCTGGTCATTCTTCTCCCATGCAGCAGATTCTACTTCGGTTTCAGGCTTGATTCTTATGCTATTTGCATAATCCCAAAGTTCGGAATGAATTAGAATCATTTTCATTTGCATCTTCCATGTTTCAAAATTTTCAGAATTTAATTTTTCTATTTGATAAAGGCTTGACATTTTGAATACTTTCTTGATGCTATAATTTCTTTAAAGTAATCCTGGGCCCATAACCTGTTGAAAAAAGGAGGGAGAGAGGGCACTGAACACCGGAGGATTTTATTGAACCGATCACGGCAAGATAACACAACTAACTAACTAACCAAGACATCCATCTATATATACACCGCAACACCACAGAGTAACCGGTCACTGGTCAAAACAATTATATCATGAAATCCGAGAGAATTGCCATTTTAACATAAACAATTTAAATTTTCGAAATAAATTAATTTTTTCAATATGATATTTAAAAACCAAATATATATTTGAAGATATTTTTGTTTCAAATATTTGTGAAAATTAGTTATTAACAAGAAATCTTATAAATAAAACCATACGGATATTGCTATAGAAATTTCATTTATTTTCTGTGAATGTGCCTGCACATTTTCATAATATAATTTTTTTATTATATTTATCTCTAATACACGTGTTACAGGCTATGTTAAACATGATGGGTAGTAGTTGGAAGCTTTATTTTCTGTAAATGTATTACATTTCTACATATGAAAAAAATAGTCCAAATGTGATATTGTACTGGGATAAGGTGCATAAATTAAGAAAAAGGCATCTCCTTATCGTGAAACTGAAAGTTGCTGATGGCTTGCGCCATATATCGGAATAAATATCAACTATTTTCGTTGATTTTTAATTATTCCAGAATTGGCCGATATATCAATGAGAATAGTTGATATTTATTCCGATAGATGGCGCAAGCCATCAGCAACTTTCAGTTGCACGATAAGGAGATGCCTTTTTCTTAATTTCTACATATGTATAAAGCAGTTTGACTTTTGCACTCACAAGTGTGCCTAAAACCCGTTTGATTACTTGCACTCACTGGTGGACTATCATAGAGTCGGGGCAATTGAAGAACTTATTTTTCAGAAATAAATGCCCCAATATACATACTTTTCATAGTATTTCGAGAAAATAAAAAGGTTGAATAAATACAATTCAACATTTGGTTCAATACCTGGAGATTACCATTTTTTACCTCTACACGTACAAAATTGATTAATACTATATAAACAATTACTAGAATCAAGTTCTAATAATCAACAACAACAACAAAAGCCTTTATTGAGGACCTCTCGTCCTATAAAGGATTCGCCAGTTTACAGAGTAAGAGAAGAGAACTAAGAATGCAGAGAGAAACCTATAAGTTAGTAGGTATAGTATAGTATTTTCTACACTGTGACTATATACAACAGCAGTAACAAGCCTTTTAGTGGAATCAAAGTCCCATACAGGATTCGTCATTCTAATCCTGACAAAGATTATTTACATATGATTATTTACATCAATTAAATTATGTATATAGCTTTCTTTTCTCTTCAGCCTTCTTCTAAAAGTTCTAATAATATAATTTTTAGAATAAAAGTGCAGCCATAGATAAATATAATATAGTTGTGCTGCCTAAATTCTATCTAGCTAAATTATTAATCTGATAAATATTAAAGAGCTATCATATATAGTAAAAAGAAGAATTTTTATGCAACTTCTAAAAAGATAATTGCCTTTTTATTCTGTTTATTTCTATAAGATAGCAGGGGCTATCTACAAAATTAATTTTCTATCTATATGAATCTATTTGAATACATTTTAATACTCCCCGGTAGAGTAACCTCTAGCCAATTAATTAGCCTACATTAAGCAAATGGAGGGACAGCCAATCAGGATAGACGACACAGATGATCAGAAGCAGTCAAAACAAACTCCGCCACCAGGGTGTTTACCTTTAATTCCGACTGAATTGATTAAATAACGGAGGGATCCCGAGAAAAATGGAGAAGAGCTATTAGAATTTAGATTGAGTCCGCGGGCTCTTAATTGGGAAATGTGGTCGGCTTCCCGTGATGGTTAACCATCCTTGTACCGTTGATGTACCTTTCTGCAATCTACTTCAGACTTTATATCTAGGTACATCTAGGAGAAGGCAATATTAGATTTGATTTATTTTTCATCAAACAATTTTTCTTTAAACATTGCGTTTCATATAGACTCATCGTGCTTAGTTCAAGAATAATAAAAGCCAGAAATTGTAAGAGAATGAAATATTCAAAAGTAATATCAGTAATATACAGTCTCGGGGTAGTAACACTAATGTCTTCTATCTCTATCTTAACTTTAAAAATGAACGATATATATATTATAAAAATGTCTGACGAATTGTCGAACTGGTAGAACAAATATACAGAGCTCTATCGACACACATACAACATTGTATAAGAAAAAGGTTTATAGATATTTACTTGTTACGTTAAAAGGACAGTAACAAAGATACTGTCGATTTTCGTCTGTAGCCAGGACAATGAAGAATACTATGAGACATCCTATCTTTAATTTCATCTCCGTATAACTTAAACCTTTACAACCGTCTCTCCTTCAATATTCTTAGCAGCTTCAGGGAAAAATTAAGTATCCTTTAATTAGATTTAAGATATTAATGTGATTTAAATGTTTATAAACTATCTTATAAGGACTGATTTGGAATATAAGCTATTGTTAACCTGACATTCCAAATGTGTCTTAAATTAACATTTTTAAAGCTACATCTTTATTCACTTTTTTACTTCAGTTCATATCATACTCAGATCTCGTGGAGCCGAGTGTTGCAATGAGGTCTCTCTTAATCACAATATCCAGACATATTTCAATGTAAACTGACTGCAATCTTGAAACCGTACCTTACCCATTATGAGACGAATTTTATGACGTTTCCAATAGAAATGCAAGCACTACTATATCCTTGAAGAAAAAAGGATTCTGATAATCAATTAATTAGTGGAGCGAAAACGTATAAAATCCGTATCAATTTTATAGGAAAGAAGAAACAAAAACAACCTAAGTTTTATGGACCATCAAAGAAGCATAGGTATCTCATTAATCTTATCACTCTCACCTTTTATCATAAACATAATTTTTGGCTTCAAATATCGTTTAAGTAATCTGAACTTTTTTAGACATCTGAAAGTCTATAAAAAAGAACGAGTTGGGAATCGTACTATAAATGGGGTATAGCCATTGCTCTGATAATCTATTTGATGTCGTATTTTTTCAAATCAAAATAATCGTTTTTGAAGATAGTTTGCTTCTGTAATATTTATATATCCGTAATTTGTTTTCCAAAAATATATTTTGATCAATATTAATAGATATTTCCGAATTAATGATCTTTTAATTTCCCTTTGAATAAATCCGAACAATAGAAAATGTAAACTTGATTTTAGGGTGTTTAACTAGCCAATTGAAGTAATAGGTATTATATAAATACAATATATTTTATTATCAATTCATAGTTTTGTAATATTTGGGACGAAAATATGAATGTGCAGATGAATAAAATCTCATTATAAACTTTTTTTTCACATGAACATAATTCATTTCATTCAAATTCAATGTAATCCCAAATTAAACCTTGATACCTCACCAACTGGAATATATTTTTGGAAGATTCTTCCTACTTCTCACGAAGAAGATAGGCAAACTACCTCGTTCGAAATATTGGAAATTGTAATAAACATTTTGATCCAAAATAAGCGTTATTCATTCAAAGTATTCAGAATAGATTACTCGATTTTCAACAATTTATATAATATATGAAATTTATTGCTATAGATGAATATTGTCGATATCTCTTTTGAACGCAGAGTAATGCTCGTTTATAAACGAGGTAAACTTGAATATTGCCATACCTATTCATCTTGATAAAAGAAAAAAAAAAGATACGTAATTACGACACAAAAGGATAGAAAACAAACAACCATTTATATATTATTATATTTCCTCTGTCTTTCACCGCACTTATCCTGCCAGACTGTTCCCTACCAAGGTTCCAAAGAGATCGTCTGACACACAAAAAAAAAAGAGCGGGAAAGAAAATAAATGATTATTGGTGGATAAAAGAAGCTCCTAAATGATGACAATAAAAGGTTTTGTTTTATTGATATTTCTTCTTTTATCCCAACTAATGTAAGCCAAGATACTCTTTTATCCTTCGACATCGTCTGCTTCAAATTACATCGCCATGTATTTATCTTCCTTCCCCTTCTTTCTTCTGCTTCACAGAGAGATTATTTTTTAAACAAGTTTCGGCTGATATAAACATGAAAGTTAATGGTTGAATTTATAATAATATTAACGTATCATTATCAATTTAACTTTTTAAAATTATTTTCTGTATTCATTTGTTTATTATATTTAATTTGATTTTACTTTAATAGTGAATATGTTTACATATATTTATATTATTGAAATGGGAAATATTCTCGATAAAAATTTGTTTTGAAGCTATTTATTTCCGATTTCAATATATAAAGGTAATTTTATTTTTTAATATTTTAAATAATTAATCTGATTTTTATTCTTAAAATAAATAAACCTTGATATTGGTTTAAAATTTAAAAGTTATATATACAAATATATAGAATAATCGGTGTAAAACGCGATATATTTTACATAATTAATAATTTCAAATATATAGTGTATGCAAAAAAAATAATAATAATAAAATAAAATTGAGATTTGTATTTATATTTGAACAAATTTATGAAATAAGGTTAATTTAAATTTGAATATATATATATTATATATATTATATATATATATATATATATATATATCAGAAAATAATCCGATGCAACCAATATATAATATTTATACTTTCAAACTACCCTAAAATATTATCGTATAACTAACTTATTATTATGGTAGATTACTAGCTTAATATAAAATATATTTGAAACTTTTAAACAACATTTTAAACCTTCCCATATAACAAAGTACCACACTGACGAGTGCCAACAGCCCGAATATCGTTCTTGGTTGGCTTTTCATCGATAAAATGGATTGACCAAATATCGCGGAACAAGTTAAATAAACATTTAGTTTATTTTTGTATCACTAGATGGCGCTCTTCCATCTATAAAGCTCATGTGAGCGGTCAGGATATGCCTATTTTGTTTTATAATATAACAGAGTTAGTTATGAAACTGAATAAACCCAGAAAATGCATTCAATTGCGAAGGCTCTTTATTGTATCACTATTTAATACACATTCGAAAAGTATATAATACATACCTAGATCTAGTTAGAGAGAGAGAGTTATCCTCTTCTTCATTAATAATAAAGTCGATTTTTCTTGGAATCCGTGTACAGAATCTTTTAGTTAAATATACCACGTGATTCAACCACAAAAGGTAAAAAATAAAAACCCGGAAACTTCCCATCCCCGGACACTTTATTTTTCCGTTTATCATTACTCTTCACAATTCATCCTATCATACTTCACCCCTAAGGTTAGAAATTATCCTTATTTCTCCTTAAAATAAATTTCGATTTTTCGTTCAAAAGTTTATCATTACTCTTAACAATTCATCCTATAATACTTCACCCCTAAGGTTAGAAATTATCCTTATTTCTCCTTAAAATAAATTTCGATTTTTCGTTCAAAAGTTTATCATTACTCTTCACAATTCATCCTATCATACTTCACCCCTAAGGTTAGAAATTATCCTTATTTCTCCTTAAAATAAATTTCGATTTTTCGTTCAAAAGAAACATTTGCGGTATAATTCTTAAACCTCGTTCTAAAAAAAAAGTTTAAAATAAATAATAACCCTAAGCCGAGAGAGAAATATATATCAGTATCTTTAAGTTAAAAAAGTCTTATTTCAATTTACAGACGATAAGCAATAAGGTTCTTCGAAAAGATAGATGAAATTGAGATGATCAGGTTTATTACAAACTATCATTAGTGTTAGAGAACAAACTGAATGTATTCTTATTAGCTAGGAATTATTCGACATTTAAGAAATTTGGATAAGACTAAACTTCTCTGAATGTTCAATTGTATAACTATGTTAGGCGTCTCCTTGCAAACACTGTTTACTGCTTCACTCGAGCAATATATTATCAATAATGAAAGGTGTGGCAACTGAAATACAATATGAACATATTAATATGGAATAGAAAATTATTATGTTAATTTCTAAGAAGTCACGATAAAGTTGAACCTATTTAGAGAATAGAGAATCTGTTGTATGTAATTTTAAAGAGTCAAAGGAATTTAATGCGCCATATATATTTAGAGGTAATAGAATTATGAAGAATGTTCTAGATTCAAAATTAATTGAAGAAGAACGGTTTAAGGAAGAAGATAATTGTAATATTAGACTAGATTGCTAGCTTTTATAAACAAAGAGAAGTTACAAGCTAAGAGAGTACTGTATACTGCAAACTGATCAAGAACAGAGACCCTAGGGAAGTAGCAAGTAAACACTTTACATACCTTTAGAATGTTTGGAAATTTCAGCTGAAGGATAAGGGTCTGTAAGAAATGTCTCTTTCACTCAAAATAAACGCCGAAAACTAGCCAACAATGAACGTCTCAGCAAATCAGAAGAATCTATAACGACACTTATTTCCAAGCTTTGTTAGCCTATTTGTATTCAACCTTAAAAACAATGGTTGCCTGTAAAGTCGGTTTTACGGGCGAAGATTTTACGTGACAACGGTAGAATATTTATTGATATGAATATAATTAAATTGCACAATAGGAACAAGGTATTGAATGAAAATAAGAATTGCACAAATTTTAACTATAGAAATATATTTTGTTCACTAAAACATTGTACATGTAAACTTAAACTTAACTATTTCCTATTTGAGTGATTTTGTTGAGGATAGGACGATGATAGGAGAAATATGAAATGAAAGGAAGTGTTTCTGCTGTAATGTGTCTTGCGAAAGTCAAGTCGATAGTTGTTCCTTTTAAAGTAGTTGACTTAGAAACGTTTGATACGCAATCAAGATTATACGTATTTTTCATGAAATTAAGAAACGAGTTGTCAGGCTTTACGTTTTTGTTAAAATCACCACACAGAAGAATCGGTATACTAGAATCAATTTGCACGAACGGTGGCACGTACTGGCTGTTGTGAATGTACGGACCGAGTCCTTGCCATAGTAACATTACAATATCCTGCATACTAGCTCCTGGATGAATATATACAGCACCGAGTATAAACTTGAAGCTAGTATTAGCGGCGAAGCAAGTAACTTCAGTCATGCACATGTCACCCTTGGTTTTAATGACACGAGTTACGTCTGTAATCGCAACTTGGAACACTTCCGCCGTAGATGTCGATGATAATTTACGATAGATCGCCACTCCACCAGCCGCGTTGGTATCTGAGTTAGGTCGATTATTTTCCCTGGATACGCACTCATAACCCTTGATTGGAGTTGGTTCACAAGTGTCGCGCATCCACGTTTCAGTCAATACTAAATAGTCTGATCGTGGTATCACTGTATCTGTTTCAATGTCCGCGGCATGGGCACTTAAACTTTGACAGTTGATGTTCGTTACAATAAGTTGTCCAGCGTCGGTTGCGTCGTCACAGAATTTTACGGCTTGTTTGGTATTTGTGTCTAGAGTGTGTCCACGAAGTCGTAAGTATTCATTGCGAATATCTCGAGTAGTCTGTGAGTCGTTTCCATCTCGGCCATGTTTGAAAACCAATGGAGAGTCCTTTTCTGTTATGATGTACAATCCGTCGATACTTGTGACGCGGCTCATGGCTACATATACCAATTGCTGTGGTTGTTTTGAGGAGTACTTGTAAACAATTGTAGTAAACGTCCCACCCTGGGCCTTGTGGATCGTAATTACACAAGCAGGCACGCAAGGAAATTGTTTTCGCTTGCACTTCACTGTTTTTGTCAACGAAATGTTTACCACTTTCTTGTGCACTGGCACCCAATCGACGGATAAGGTGTTTGGTTTGCTGTGCACATGTGGTCGACATTCGATTTTTGCTTTGGTACCCGTATTTTTGTCTTCAAACTGGAACCATAGAGTGGCGATTTCATCTTCAGCTGGCGGCAAACTTGTGCTGGTCGATGGTCCTCCTGGAGCAGAACGGTCATCTGCATTGGCTGGCTGACGTTCGATGTATAGCAAAACTCCAATAGCCCCATTTACGCTGATGTAATTTGTTCTGTGTGCAAGATTCCTTTTGATGTTAACGTTGATAACATCGTCCTCTTCTAGATGGCGAGGCAAGCATTTTACCATGTCTTGTACGTTGACTGGGACGTTTATCACTTGTCCAATAATTCCATAAGAGAAATCATGACGCAGTCGACGCACTTGCATAAATGGAAGGCGCGGTGAGACCAAACGTTCACTGATAGGATCCAGAGGCGGTAGACCTGGAGGTATGTCAGGATATGAGAAGCCGTTGACCTTTGCGAGAGTAGGAAGCTTACGCTTATTCAGTGATTGTCTACAGGTGTTGCAAGACTTTGTATAATCCTCCTTGCGTAGCTGCCGATTTTCCTTAACGTACCAATCCGAGATTACCTTCAGTTGTAGTGCAGTGATGGTTTTAAGGTCATTCTTGAACCACAATCTGTCACAAACCGAGCAAGCATGGCCAAAATCGTTGTTCAGGAAAGTAGATTGAAATCTCCGTATTGACGATGACCATTTGGTATACCAGGTGGATTGTTCCAGTTGTATTGCTGTTTGGCTTGAAGAAGTAGTCGGTTGTACATCAGTCCGAGAAGATGCTGCTCTACGTTGTCGGAATGCACGTTGCCGTTGAGCGTTAGTTAGGGGAACGCTCGTTCTCTCCGCCACGACAGGAACGCTTGTTCTCTCCACCACAGAACAAGACGTTGAAGCAGGTGACTCTGACGTACCGCTGGTGAGGGCTATGTTAGCAGATTTACGTAGCTTGAACCTGCGTTGCCTCTCCGCAGCCGCTTTTGCAAAGGCTCTTACTTGTTCAGGAGTTCTGGTCAATGCTTTTCGTAGTCTGTACTCACGTTGTCGCTGAGCATTCGTTCTGGCGGTAGAGGTGGTGTGTGGAACAACGAAAGGTACTGCAGACGTTGACGGCACGATATCCTCCGTCTCCATTGAAGTACTGGAAGTTGAAGGCACCGTTTCCATTGTTTTGAGAGTGGTGATTCCTGTTGAACATTTGAAATTGAATGGATGAATTTTTAATTTTAAAGAATCAATTTGAAAATCAAAACACTTATTCAGATCGAAGGTTCAAATTTTTGCTAAATAAATTTGAAATTAAATAAAATTTGTAATTGTAAATGATGAAGTTGAAAATTAAAACATTTTCTTATATTAGATGTTAAAATTCTTGCTCAACACAGTTTAAATAAAGTTTTCTTATATCTGCCACTTTTTCTTAATATTTGTAATTTTAAATAATCAATTCGAAAATCAAAACATTTTTTCAGATCGAAGGTTCAAATTTTTGCTAAATAAATTTGAAACTATTTAAAATTTGTAAAATAATAATTAATTAATTAATTAATTTTAAACTAATAATTTACTTAACACTATCAACATTTATCAATAGTATGACATAACCTATAAACTCAGTTTCTCAACTTTTGTGTCAATCTAACAATTAATCAATCAATCATAGTTTACGATAATGAAATATCAGTGTACAATTATTTACCTTTATTGTTGTAGTTGTTGTAAATGACGAATCTAAGCACTCCACATTTTCACTACAGACACAGCTGACGATACTTTAACCACACGTGTGAACTTGTATTATGACGCTTTCTTGTTTTTCCAACGCCAAGAACGTTCGAGAAAGACAAAGACAGAGACAAGCATGCGCCGATTCAATGCGCCTAATTCTCTAGCGCTGCGCGCGCAGCACTCTCGTTCGGTGACTCATCGTAACGTTACCGGGCGTTACACTTTTTCATAAGTGACTCCCAGCCGCAACCTAATTTAAGACGTTGTCACGTCAAAATATCATATTTTAAGCTATTATCTGAATGATGAAACATTGGTAAATCCAAAATAAAGTGTTTTCAATATAAAATATATCTGTACAATCTTTTACCGACTTTGATCAAAATAGTTTTGCACTGGTAGAAGCTTTTGTAGATTGTTTCGTATTGAAAAAACCCAGCTTCATCTTTATCTTTTGTGCTCTTATATAAACCTCGATTAATATCTTTCATTAACATTTGTCTATAGGAGCGAAAATTCGTTAACAAGAATTACAAGTTTAAAACGTGTACTTGTACATTAATACCCATCACCTGATATAGGAAAAGAATTTCGGGTCAAAAAGGTGTACTGGTGCATTAGTACTCATCACCTGATATGGGGAAAGAGTTTTGAGTTAAAAAGGTGTACTAGAACATTAGTACCTATGACCTGATATAGATAGAGAATTGCCAGTCAAAAAGGTGTACTGGTACATAGATATTTATGACCTGATATAGGTAGAAAATTATGAGTCTAAAAGGTATACCGGTACATTAGTACCTATGACCTAATATATAATATAAATTGTGTACTGGTACATTAGTATATATGGCATGATATAGGTAGAGAATTGCGAGTCAAAAAGGTGTACTGGTACAATTGTATCCATCACCTAATATAGGTAGAGAATTGCGAGTCAAAAAGGTGTATTTGTACATTAGTACCTATGACCTGATTTGGGGAAAGAATTTCGAGTCAAAAATGTGTATTTGTACATTAGTACCTATGGCCTGATATAGGGAAAGAATTTCGAGTCAAAAAGGTGTACCACCGGTACATCATCAGGAGACCTGACTCCTGCTGTTGCGGTAATTAATAGAGAGTGGGAGGCGCCATCCATTCTTCATGGCGAGGGAGTCCCCAGGGGACCGTCCAGTAATGACTACACGTCCCCCAATCAGGACCGCAGCCAATCAATTACCCGACAGTGGATGGAGCCATCAGCAATGACGGATTCTCCTCATGATTCACCACCCTGATTTAACCCCGCGACAGTTGCCTGCATTTACAGCTACTACAAACGCTTCCATTTGTAGCCCCGGGGACCCACGGGACTCGAATGGGTGGGAATGTTTGGACTCCCTGGGAGCAGAGTCCTGATGGTCGTGTTGATGAATGGGAACAGTACGTCAGGAAATCTCAATATGCCTTTATGTGAGTTGAATTTAAGTTTTAGGAATCCGTAAGAACTGTATATGAATAGTAATATAGAGATCACAGAGACTACATACAATGCATAAAATCCAGTTCCAGAAAATTCCATCAACATATCAATTCGGTATCACTACAGTGACTGCATCCAACTCATGAACAATTACATGAGATAGAAGTTCGATCTCTAGAAATATTGTGTATATTTTATTATAAATGAACATTATTTTCAATATATAAATCGATCATATTGTTGATCAGACTATACCTATAGATTGCAATAAAGTATTCAAAATATAGGAATAATGTATTTTTGTGTGTAAAAGAAAATTTGGATAGATCTGGTTGAATTTAGAATTTGATCATTGTAAGCAGTTCATAATACTGGAGGTATATATTCTGACGCTGAGAAGTATTAGACATACTTTCATTAATTTACCTTTCTCTGATATAATATCATTTAAAATATCTTTAAATACACCTTTTTATATTTTCTTGAAAAATATACCTAAGCTATTAGTTTCCAAGAAGTCAATTTTTATTTATCTCAATTAATTTTGACTTCTTGTTAAATTGTTTCCTAACAAAAAAGGTATAGCTATACCTTAATTAACATATAATTTAATTTGCATAACCAATTTACAATCAACCTTTTTAGGTGTTATTATTCATGGGATCCAATTAGAAGTTGGATAAGAGTTTGTGTCAGTCACACCGCGGCAGTGCAGTGGAAGATGGACGACCGCTATTCTCAATGAATATTTAATTAGAGCATAACTATCAAAGTCCGTTTAGCAGACGCCATTAAAGTGCCATCAGGACCGGGTCGATTGTCCAGATTGGTATCGAGGACCTAACCATCAACTCTGTGACCCGACACTATGACCGATTCGACATTAAAGTCCTCAGCTATTAAAAAAAAAACTTGCTGAAAATGCATTAAACATATACCAAATATACTAATATGTACTTTATTTCGGTGACATACTTGGTCAACAGCTAAAAAAACAATTCATACAACACCTAATAAATAAAAAAGACGTCTTAAGATCGCGCAAGCAATGTTCTAAGACCTCAGTTGTGGAATAGATTAGAAATGCCCGACCCGATAGAAGCTGTAGTGTCTCAGAAAGGAGCATTTAAGCTGCAAGTTTACAAATCCTTATATCCACTTCTTGTTAATGGAATGGGAAATTCTTTCACAAGACAATTGAAATGTTAAATATTTAGATGCGATGTCATTGGCTTTTGCCGACTCTGCTGTGGTCTTGCCTGAAATCCACAAGTTTCAAACCTGACCTTCTGTCAACGACAAGAAAACTGGAAAAACTATTAAAATTTCAAAAAGCCTCTTTTCAAATTCCATATAATCATATAATGTAGGATGTTTACATTAATACACGTGCTATGTTAGTATAATTATTATATTTTACTATCATATTAGTGTTATATATTGGATTCATATATTATTGACGTAAAATATTTACTAGCTTTATTAAATAGCGACATCCTGGATATTCTGTTTAATATAAGAGAACAATATTTTATTTTGCAATATGATGTCACTATATCTCTTTTTATTTCATTAGTTTCAAATGAATAAATTTTGATTGGTGAGAGAAGCGTAATACAAAAAATATTTTCGACAATTCGAATTATAACATTAACTTATGTTTACATGGCTATACCTATATAAAATAAAATGTGTTAAAAAGTGTTTTAAATTAATTTTTACTCATTTATAATTATATATTTTTAGACGTTGAAATAATAGAAAATAAACTTATATTTAAAAAAGAATTGAATAAATACGCTATACATCATATACCAAACAATTAAACACGACAAAGAGTACGTAACAATGATAAAATACCAGAAGAAGCAATAAAATGCAGCCGAACTAATAAGGCGAACACGATCAGACGAAATTGAAACAAATAATCACCCAAGAGTGATTGATCGAGCCAGTGATTTTTCCCCATTAGGCTGCCGTGATGGATAAATATTTGCCAGGTGGTGGAAAAAGTTTTCAAATTGTCCAATAACTGCTTTATAGTGTACAAATATTTGGGAGCTTTTAGCATTAATTAGAGAGTCAGCGGCAACTATTTGCCTTCAAAGCTGATGCAGACGAAATGTTCTGGGGAAAAAAACCACACGACAATGTGAAATTTCGATTGGGCTTCACAATTTACTTAAGTCCATTAAGCGCATCGCTACCTCTATTTACCCCCATATCATCAAATAAATTCTTTTTAGAAATATATTTGTTTGGGTTATCTGATTGTGTTTTTTTACCTGACGATTTCTTTGTAACTTTTTAAGAATTTTATTCTTTATTCTCTCTCTCACTATTTTTAGTACACTATTTTGAATTAATTATTATGCTAAAAAGAGCATTAGAATAATTATATTATGCTAATATAGCTTTTATATATTTGAATATTCATTTAAAAAAATTAAAATTTTATGTGTGTGTGCTCTTTTTAGATTACCTCATTATAAATTAGATCATTTTATCACATGCAACTGAAAGTAGCATAAATAAGGACACACGCTGCATTTTACTTCAAATAAGGATAGTGTGTAAAATCGAATTGAATCTCCTGGATATTAATCAAACAAATGCCACAGGTTTCTGGAGATTATATTCTTTCTTATTTCTAGATATATTTGTATGTACTCCTGTAGAAGGGCAGAGAGATGCTCTTCTAGCTCAGGATTACGTTTAATAAAGATGAACTCATCTCCAGAAACATGTACTGTTTGTTTGAATAAGGATAGTCTATGTTAAAAGTTAAGAATGAAGATCTATGTATATATATATGGTAATTTAAACCAACAACCCTATATTGTATAATACTTATAACAAGATTGTCATGTTGTATATAGAACCACATCTATAAATAATTATACGCATGATTAACATGTGTCATTGCATCACCATATGTAATGTACTTTGTACAAACTGAGGATGAATAAATAAAACTATGTAATAGATTAAGAGCTGAGTTAAAGCAAGATTGAGAAGTTCAAAAACGTCTAAAATCGAGACAACCCTAAAGGAATTCGGCAGCCCGTCGCCATTAAAGTCTAAGGGTACAGAATGCCCCAGACGTCCAAAGTCCACATTCTCAGACATCTCCAACCCCCCCCTCCTCGGGAATGGTATATAAAAACCTCGGTGTTTAGCCGACCTTAGTTAGTCTGTAGACAGTCACTTCACCGTCGGCGTGAGCCCTTGTCGGTCTTAGCCAGGACCACCTCATCGCCATGTAAACCAGTAAGAACTCTATATCTCCATCTTGCTCTTAGCTCGACTCTTATCTGATCATGGAACTTTCCTTCTACAAATGTGTCGCTTCGTTTTGTGTGTGTGGACATTCCCAAGCTTTCCACTCTGCCTCGACCACGACTGCCTGTACTCTGTGAAAACTGTTAAAGGTCTTCCAAAGTGCAGAGAGGTACTGGAAAACTCTCCACGCCCTGATTGTCCCTCTCGGTTACCACAGCTTATAGCGAGAGCCGACAGGATCATCATCACAGCCAAGTCGACAGCACCTCTTATCACAAATAAAGTCGACAGGATACCTTATCACAACCAAGCCGACAGGACCTTATCACATATATATACCTTTTCCTATTGATTATTGAAAATCCAATTCGAGAAGTTGGCCTTTGGAGTGGATCATACACCTTGTATTATACAGTAAAGTCTCCCATGAGAGAGGCCATATTCTAAAATACTTGACTAAATTCTGTTTTTCTTGGAGGTCAACTCTCTTTCACATCAAGCCTTGTCATAAGGATTCCTTCAGCCAAGACAGAATCTTTAATGAGAGATCAATTCTATGAGCGACCAGTTTTAGCCATGGTTTCAGACTGCATCATATGAGAAACTCTACTAGATAAGTAAAATTCACATTTAATAATGAGCGTAGTTTTTAAATTAAATATATATAATAATATTTGGAAATACGTAAAATAAAATGGCCTGTGTGGGAGTACAAGGAAAGAGGGAAGATAGCCAGGTTAACAAACAACCCCCTTGGTAAACAAGTATCACGACTTCATTTTTCCCTAGGGGACTTATCTTATTTAAAGCGGCTTAAAAGCGGCTAGACGGGATGATCAAGGTTCAGTTCTCACCGAGGTGGCCTCGACGCCAGTTGTTCTAGGGGTTGTTCTGGGACCTTCTATCTTTCCTCCCCGATCTATTTCCTCACGGGTTTTTGCCTCTGGATCCTGTCTCCTGTGTGTCCTTACACCCATCACTCAACAACCACGACTGCTTCTAACCAACATGCCACACTGCATTCATCCTACAGCATAAACTACATTACTACATATATATAATGATAATAGAGAGTGAAAAATATAATCAAATTGTGAATACCTGTATCTTAGGATTTTCTCCTGAAAAAATCTAAATTTTAAAATCATATTTATTTTTCAATAGATGGCCTACTTTGCAACCTCAATACCCAATTTGACTGAAATGTCTTCGGCATTCAGAGAATATATAGTTTACTTTTAACTCAAAACAAGCAGTGGTTACTTCTAAGGTTCAAATCGATTATTAAAAGAATTCAAACGAAACATACCGCCCTGATATTTTCATTTTCTCTTTAGGATTAGCTTTTACATAAGAACATTATACATAATTGCTTTTATGATAATTACAATAAGAGAAAAGAAACATTATTGCGGATTGGTTTTATTCTAATTAATTGCTACAAAACATCAACTTTCTACTCCAATTAACTATGCTTGGGCGACCCTCTGTCACGTCTTTTGAAAGTTTGACCTTGAAGTTGGTGACAAAGGATGACAAAAACATCTGTAAATAAAGTAGTAAAGATTAATCTATTTTGATATTTATATTTGGGTTGTGTGTTAGGCTTATTAATATATCTGCTAATATAACTTAGGGATATAGTTTATATATGAAACTTTATAGAGAGTGTAGCGTATTCTACAAGGTGGGATCAATAAATAAGGTGAATTATAATATATTTAAAGAAATAAGAACGATATTGAAAATTAGGACTTGATTTATTCAAAATAATCACCTTGGCTTTCTATACATCGTCTCCATCGTTCTGGCAACTTGTAAATACCCTCTTTATAGGCACTCTTAGGAAGCGTGTGAAATAAATCTTGCACCACTTTCTGGACATCTTCATCCGAGTCAAATAGCTTTCCCTTTAACTCCTTCTTTAGTAGTCCAAAAAGGAAATGGTCAAAGGGGGCTAGGTCTGGACTATATGCTGGATGTTCTAAAACTTCAAAACCTAATTTAATGATTGTAGATACAGTTTTACATGATGTATGCGGCCTTTGAAACCCGAATACGGTTAAGTTTTTGGTCCAAATTAAGGAAATGTGGAATTCGTCCATTTTTGAACTCGTTAACCCATTTATAAATGTTTTTTTTTTAGAAAAACAAGATTCACCATAGATATTTTTCATTCTTTGGCATATTTGAGATGTTTGAATACCCTCTTCATTCAAGTAACGAATAACTGCACGTTGTTCAAGCGTGGTGCAATCCTTCAAGGGAGCTTCCATTTTAGTTTATTTATAAGTCTCGCGCCGCGAGTGAGAAAAAATAACAGGACACCTTAAATAGTCTCTTGATGTTATATTTTAATATTCTGTGGTTTAAATTATTTTTGCTTTTTTTTAATTTTTAAGAAATAGGATAATTCACCTTATTTATTGATCCCCCCTTGTATATTGTAGCGTTAGAAAGATAGTTGCCAGGAGAAGTGAGTAGAAACGATTTTTATTCTTCTGTAACTACGAAAGATGTATCCTAATCTAAAATTGAAGATACACGAATTTATATGGCAATAACAATCTAAACCAAATAATGCAATATGCAAATGAACAATGTGCAATAATGAAATATGCAAATAAAAAACAAAATCTGAAACTCGAAATTATGTAAATTAACATAAATACAAATAAACTACGCTACAACATTTAAAAAACACCAATTAATTTTCATTTTTTATCGATAATTTTTTTATTCTATTTTAAAAGAAATATGTACATAGACGCTAAGCAGAAGGTTAAAATATTAGGTAAGTACGTGGCTACATCAATAGTGATCCCGTCCAGCCGTTTCATCAAGTCATCCCAATATATTTTCGTTTTCGGTTTAGAATTTTTAGACATTTATCTCTTGGTAGATTAAACTAGCGAAACCGCTGGGAGGGTTCACCACTGATGAGCCAGGCCCTTCCATTATTTTTTTATTGCAGTAAGGGCAGTATAAATTGTTTAATTTATAAAAAAAGAATTATAAGCGTCTATAATAGTTTCTAATTTTGATAACATTTGACTCTCTAAAACAAAACCAAATAAAAAGCGCTTTCTATGAACGATTATAAATTCGAAATTTTCACAGGTAGATGTGTAAGAGAATCAGAGGCTGGATCTCAAAAGTATTGTTTAATTAACAATAATATTATATCAAGATGACAAGGAACAAAGAGAGTCAAAAAAGGCAAGCGTAGGGGCAGACAACAAAAGCAAACTGAAACATATACAGGTACGGCCGGACGGAGTGGCGCCAGGTCACGTGATGTCTGGGGGAAGCTGGCGTTGCTAAGCAACAGCCGGTGTGCGAAGTTAACTCTCTCCAACAAGATGGCGTTATTCGATTCATGAAATACATTTCTATATAAGAGATTTATATAGAAGTAAGAAGTGTATAAAAATGATAACACACTAATAGGTTATTCAGGTAAGTTGGTAGTTTTAATTATACCGTAGCATACTTAGTTATACTATTAATGTACAAATTAGAGTATAGATTGAAGACATAAAAGGAACAAGACGAAATTAAAACAGACAAACTGTAAGTGGCGTTTGTATAAATCTGATAAATCCTTCTTGGAGCGTCGAATTTTTTTTTTGTAGAGGGAATCCAGAAAAGAGAAGAGATAATGAAAGTGTCCATGTTTAATCACTCTGCTATTTCTTCCTCCGCCAAGGTTCTATTTGACGAACGTTACCAGGTTGGACAGGGACACCTCATTTATATTTCATGGAATAGTAGCTCCATCTGAAAATAATAATTTTCCTTCTACAAGTGTTATATGTGGTAACAGAAATGTTGTTACCATCTTCAGACAAAAGTACTAAATCTATTGATATAACAATTCTTTAGGGCACAAATCTATTAATTTTACACTTATTTTTAATAACTTAAATAATATCCCGCAGATATTTGAAATAATGTGTGATAAAGAGAATTGTTTTATTATATTATTTACAGAAAATATTAATATCAAAAGATATAGTATTTTTTAAAATAGGAAATTTATCTTCAAAATATCAGGAAGGTTGTCCGTATAAATTGGCCAATCAATGGTCCCAATGCCTCTGGCAGCCCCCTCAATATAGGCTAAACTAACTTATAGAACTTTTTATTTAGGAATCAAGTTTAGACGATATTTTGTCTCTTATTTTAACTTCTACACTGTCCTCCAAAAAAAAAAAGAAGTTTAACCTATTTATTAGTATTTTATAATTTTACTATTTTATCTTTGCACGTATAGAAATATTTCCTTTTTTTTTAATAAGTTTTTAACATATTTTAAAGGAATTTTACCAATAATTTAAATAAAATGAATATACTTATAGAGATAGATTATCTTTTTTTATTTTTAATATGAAAAAATCATTTTTACGAATCTCTTTTTTTGTTGCGGTATATTCAATGAACATTGTTTTAGGTGTTCTTCTTGTACAAAATAGAAACGCTTTTTTTTCAGTTCAATTGGAACGTGCTTTTTTCAGTTTAAAACCTTTCAAAGAAAATTTGGTATAATTCAAGACTCCTTTCAAAGAAAATATTTTAAATGTATCACCGCCTGATATGGACCATAAAATATAACCATAATATACTCCCTTGTTGAATATTTGTTTATCTGGGTCTACGATAGAGAAAGATATCTTAGATGTATAGAATGATAAAATAATATAAATAATTTCAAAATTTGCATTATCATAAATAAAATAAATGCGATACTTCTGCATATATATAGCACATTAATATTATATAAAAAGATAGAGAACTTATAATACTTGTAGAAGGAAAATTAAATTTACAATTATTTTTTTCAAATGGAGCTATTATTCCATGAAATATAAATGAGGTGTCCCTGTCCAGTTAGTGACCTGGTAACGTTCGTCAAATAGAACCTTAGCGGAGGAAGAAATAGCAGAGTGATTGAACTTGGACACTTTCATTATCTCTTCTCTTTTCTATATTCCCTCTACAAAAAAAAAAATCGACGCTCCAAGAAGGATTTATCAGATTTATACAAAATACGTATACAAAGATGTTCCAACCAAACATGAAAATAATTTAAATTTGGTGCCTATTTATGCAGAACAAGAGCTCCAGCGCAAATGAAGAGCGCATCTAGCACGAGTATTCTAGACTCAATATTCGGAGCGGGACGAGTTGATTATCAAAATATCCGGTTAATATTTTTGCAGTAAGCCTATTTCTTCTGTATCAATGCCTCGCCGAAATATTTGTGCTTATTACGAACATATTTCAGAGTTTGAAAGCGGTCGTACCATTGGATTGAAAGAGCTGGTTTGTCAAATCGATTAATCGCGCGGCAGCTATATCGAAGTAATGCGGTTATTATACGATATTGGTCAGAGTGGGTCAACAACGTAAGAATGCTACGTTAGAACAACAGCGGTCTAAAAACGCGGTCACATTTTCTTGATAAATCAAGAGAGGCCTACCAGTACATAAGTATATAAGATCATTTAATACTCGAAAGACCTAGAAGAAACCGAAGCGTGCTAAGGAAACTTGAAAAACCTGATTGAAAATAAGAAGCCAATAATTAAAATTTCAAGTCCGCGAATCTTAGTGGAAACCGAAAATTTATAGCAAAATCATGAGATCTCTAGAAGAAGCTTGAACGGGACCAAAATGATTATTTAGATATGTGAAAAGGCCAAAATATCGCCAGGAAGTTATAAAATTCACAAAATTAGGAAAGCCTCGAAGTATTCCAGGAAGCTAGAAAATCCGTTAGAGCCCTAGAATTTTAGAGAAAGTCTGAAAGTATGACAAGAAACTCTTGAAAGTTCATGTGAAGCCATAGAATTCTAATATGAATTTGAAAGTCTGATAAGAAACCTTAAAGTTCATTTGAAGCCATAGAATTCTAATATGAATTTGAGAGTCTGATGAGAAACCTTAAAGGTCATTAGAAGCCATAGAATTGAAAAATGAGTCTGAAAGTCTGGCAGGAAGCCTAAAATTCGACGAAGAAGCAGTAGAGTTTGTCAGAAGCCAAAAATCCCTTGAGGAAGCCAGAAACATTGCCGGGAAGCCAAAAAAGATCAAGAGGGAGTCCACGAGGAAGGCAGGTAAGTGAGTCATCCTAATTGAAAGTCCCGGAGGGGACCCATTCCTCACGTCGCCCTGATGAAATCTCCAGGAAGCCAATTTAATGGGTTTCTCCCATTGAGGAAGGGAAGATCCCTAAGCCCTGGCATCCACAAATCTCGGCTATTTATTGGCGCCCATCGGGTTTAACTAAAGTGCGCCCAGTGGCCGTGTAAGACCGGTCTTTTATAACGGGGACCTCTCTGGAGACAATATTGCCCAATTCTAGTCTTTTATAAACGGGAAATTATTTATGGCAAAATGTGAAAGAAATGAATAGCCGTCTAGTGTCGTCGTCTATTTGGACATTAAAAACCATAAAACATATATTTACTCTTAATAACATATTTCAATTTATGATATTTTTCTATCCAAAGATTACTAGAGCATTCCATCAAAATGATAGAATATATAAAATTCTCTCATTTTATTACTCATGATGTCAATGCAATTAATTTTATTATATATTAGTGCTTAATATAAAACTCTATAAAAATACGTCTATATCAATACTATAATAATTATATATTTTCAACCAAAAGCAAAATTTTGTATAATGAATAATATTTATTCTGGTAATTCAACTCAAGTATCATACACAATATTATAAATCGCGAGTAATAAAATATAAAAATAAAATTCCTATATAACAATTCCTATAAAGTTGAACGGAATATTTTAAATTCGGACTTCTTGCTCTAAAATTTATTCTTTAAAATGATATACTTAAAAAATAAGAAAATAAAAAAGGCTACGACGTGGACCTATGGGGAATTTTAAAATTCTCCCTTTGTTTCATTTTTTCTGTAGCGACCGCTGGGAATGGATGGTCGACATGGAGACTCTATCAGACCACTAATTGCTTCTTTTTCATTTTTACAATGTTTTCTTGTAGCGAACAATTATTTATCTTCAAGTTGAAAATTATAATAAGCAATATGCGCGCGCCTCACAATCTTATTAGATATGTTTGGGGCTCTTTGATTTCTATATAAATCTATACGAAATATTTTTGGGCAATATTTTTTTATTTTTAATATTGCAACTATCAGAATAAAATCAAATAACGTTTTCTAAAGGGGGGAAATAACACATTTTAACTGATCGTCAAGTTATTAGCTGTATATATTCATTATATACGTTAATCTATTTTTTTTTTTAAATACAAGTGTATCTTTTCAAGTTTTTTCTTGTATCTTTTCAAGCTTTTTTGTATAAAGATTGCCTCTCTCTCTCATTTAGCAGCGTTTTCAAATCATTATTTAAAAGAGAAAATTATTTTTGTCCTTATTTACATATATTAATATTGAGATGACCTGACTAATCAGTAATTAACTCTTCGAGGGGTTTCGATAATAATGAGCAAAGGTCCTTCATTACTTTACCGAAGCAGTAAATTCAGTGTAGGAAGTTGTTTAACATTGAAATGGAAAATAAAATTGCGCTGTTTGTTTCTTTGTAAATAAACATTTGTCTCACTAATGCTCAATGTTCAAATTAATCTGTACCGCGATATTCGCGTTCTCACGTAATTCTGGCCTTAACTACCTATTTCATGATTTTTCAGGATGTCTGAATGACTAGTTTTTGGTCGTTGAAGTACAGCTTGCACCAGGCTAACGAGGGCCAACAGCCCGAAACGCGTACGTGGTTAGCTTTCTGATTAATCAAGAAGGTGTAATTGGCCCCAATTCTGGAATAATTAAAAATCAACGAATAATTGATATTTATTCCGATTGATGGCGCGAGCCACCATAAACCTTCAGTTGCACGATAAGGAGATGCCTTTTTCTTAATATTATAATTATTTAGATTTCTACTGTCCTCAACTCAAATCATATGTTCATAGTTTGTTCAAAATAAAATTTTCCAAGAGTTGATCTTCATTATCAGTATGGTAGGTTGAACTGGAGTAACACCTGGGAGGGTTCACTATTGTTGAACCAGGCCCCCATTTCAGTAAGGCCAGTATAAAAATTGTTTATTTAGAAGAAACACATGCATACACATAAGTCTAATAATTCAAAATTTCAATGAAACAGATGACGCTCTGAGAGAGCAGCATGTTTATATAAATCACTAAAAAAATAATAAGTTAATTAATTTTTCCAGAGAGAGAGAATTTGTTATTTCAAAGTTTCTATAAAGGTATCACTCAGATGAAATTGCAATTATCTACGAAAATTCATTTTAAAATTGGAATAAAGGCGATATATATTAAATTACACCAAGTATTCATCGATTCCTCAACTTGAAACAATTGGAAATCAATTTTAAAATGTTTGAAAGAAAGGAAATGAAAACAAGACATTGTCGAATTATTCATTCCGAGGCATTTGCCAACAATAACAACACAGGAATCCCAAATTACTTAGTACCCTGGATAAACAAACTTTTCCAATATCGGTCGGCGGATAAATTTAATATTAGAAATCAAAATGCTGACGCCTGCACTCCCATTAGATTCAAATAAAAAAGAAGATGGTTCTTTGATAATGTCATCATGGGAGCAATTTGGTCGTTCCATAATGACATTTTAGTTTATATAGAAGACTTGGTATTTATTAAAATTAAATTGATGTTCAGAATTCCATAGAAAGCCTATTGAAAAACTACAAAAGTGTGGTGATTAATATATTTTGAAGTATTTTACTTCATCCAATATATTTAACAACAAAATTGAGCTATTTTTATATATAATAAAATTATATATTTTAATAAATAATTATTTTATAATTTAGAAAAATGTGTGTATGTTATAAATATAATTATTTGTATATATTTTTAATATTTGCGTTTTAAAAATTCATATCAGGATTATTTGTGGTTCAGGAAGAGACTCTCGCTCAACCTTTGAACTTTTTGTTGTGTTGATGTCAATATAGTGTCTCTGTATACCCATCTCTTCACATTGTGGAATGTAAAATATCATTGTAGCTGTGAACCATATCTTCCGTGTGTGGTCTAAAGGATATCACCAGGTAGTATAAGATATGTAGCAGAGCATCTTCATATTGGGTAATGTAAAACAAACATTGTGGCTGTGAGCAATTTCCACTGTGAAGTTGTCTAAAAAAAAGTATATCACCGGGTAGTATAACTTGTATATTCTTCGCTTCAAATTGGGTAATGTTTGAAAGCAAGAAGAAAAAATAGTCAGGTGTTGATAGGTGTAGCTCTATGACCAAATATTGTGTAATGTACACCAAATATTGTGTAATGTACAACAAATATTGTGAGTGTAAACAATCTGCGTGATCATGTAATCAGCACAACTCTTAGATTTGTAGGATTCGCACTTAGCGGGATTGTAAAAAGGCTCTGCAGGTAAATATGTTTTAACGACATTTACAGAATTATACTCGAGGTGTCTGTGACTGATGGTATCTGGGAGTTATAAATCCACGTGATTATAGCGAGGTGGTTGCTCTTACAGTCTTCTTCTTGTAACTGAAGAACGACTTCTGTAAACATGTTGACGAACACAATTATTTACTGGTAGCCAAGAACAATACTCAAGATCAATTATAAAGATAGGCTAACAAATATTAACCTCAGGTTCTTGCGATATTCCTATATTTATTTCTTCAGTTATAAGACTCTCCAATATTTGGTGTCCAATTGGTCTTGAGAATTTGTCTGGGGGGCACATTAATATATTAAACACAAGACAAAAAAAGACAAGCCATCTTAAGATAAGAAATAGAACCGTGAAGCACGAATGAAATAAACTTCTTTTGTGTCCTCACTGCATTAAAAATATTTAGATATTACTATATATACTATATATATACTATATACGGTGGTATACGCTACAATTACTATTCTAATTTTGATATTTGTCATTTTATATACCGGTTGAATTGATCTAATTTACCCTTATTTATTGTTGATCAATTTCAAAATACATATTAGTTTAAATATCTGTAGAGAAAGTAAAGATATTACACTACTCTCAAACTACTTCAATACTGTGAATATATGTAGAAATTGTAAGAGAAACTTTGGAGCTATTGGTTTCCATGAGAGGAACCAGGTTGGCCTGAAATGGAAGTAGTGGGATTCTGGCATATGTTGCCTCTGGTACTTTTAAGTTATTAAGTTTGTTTCCAACATCGATTTCAAATTTTGAACCTATTCTATTTGTGAATTAAAATTGAATTTCATTGAGTTATATAACATATTTATTGCCAAATAGATTAGCTTAATATGCGGCTTTAAAATTATTCTAAATTATAAAGAGCTCTGTAAATATATATATAGGTAAAATAATAATAAATTTAAAAAAATATCAGGTGTTGATATTAAAAACAAAAAGCACATGCTCACCTCTCATACGAGCATTTCAAATGCCAGAGCGCCATAATGGAATAAATATGAACTAAAAGTTGATTTAACTTGTTGAGTGATATTTGGACGAACAAAATTATCTTAAAAATCAAGAAAAGCCAACTACGTACGCGTTCCGAGCTGCTGGCCCACGTCAGCGTGGTATAGGCTGGCTTTTATTTATTTATCAAGAAGTTGGGTTGGCCATATATCACTAAACAAGTTGAATCAACGTTAGTTGATTATTTCCACTATATAACGCTCTTCCATCTAAATTTCCCATGTGAGCTCTCAGGATATTTCCCTTTTGTTTCTAAAATATTTATTATCCGGGTGGATTACATTCATTTACCAGAAATAACCTTTTAGTTTTTAAAATTGAATTTAAAAAATTAGATTCGCAAATAAAATTCTAAAACATAAGATTTGAAATTGGAACATTTCTATAAATTTTAGTATATATGTAGGCTATGGCACTCATCACATCGAGGGCTACGATTTTATGTCGTTCTACTGAGGTCTCATGAGATATTGTTTGCCTGCGCATATATAAATGTCCAAACTGAATTTATAGTATCCCTCTTACCCTTTAATTCTAGTTGTTGTTGTTGTCGTGTCCAAAGAGGAGTCTCAGATGTCTCCATGCATTTCCATCACAGCAGCAGCAATATCCACTCTCTTGGGTGTGTAAAGCTACTGCTCTGGGTCTAAGTCAATTTTCTGCAAGGCTTCGGCCATTGCTGGGCAAGAGAATATGTGAGTAGGTGTTAGTTCCACACCAGGACAGTTGTTGCATGCTTTATAGGTTCTTGTGCCATCTGGATGTATTGCCACACTATAAAGGAATGGTAATACATCCAATTGGCACAAGAACCTATAAATCATGCAACAACTGTTTTGAATTCTAGTCTATTTTATATATAGCTAGTTATATATTAAATCGATTATATTTTAATTTACAAATTTAAATGTACTTATCGGACGATGTCGCACACAAAAATCGTAAATGAAAAATATTCATAAGAAAATGTTATTAAATATTTATGTGATTAAACTATTACATTAGATATGATTGTGAATTTTCATCTCACCCATATTTCAAATCTATAATTTATCTTTCTAGATGAAAGTCCTGCATTACCATCGGATACCACATTCAAAGAAATAAGTAAACACATTTTATAAAGTGTCTTTAGAATAATTTTTATATCAATTTGTTTATTTACCTTTTTGTTTCTAGTAAAATATTAATAGGATAGATTTATATACGCACACCCGGTTGATATGAATAAACGATAAAATAAATCTAAAAAGATATACCAAAATATTGTCTAATAATATTGTCTCATAGAAGAATTCTCTATCGAAAGAGAATCAGTTTAAAAGAAGCATTTAAACATCAGAATAAACGCTTTTAAAGACCTTGATGTTTCAATGCAACGGGATATCGAAGTACGAAATGTTTCGAAGCTACATTTTGTTATGGGCTTTCAAAAATGAAATTTTTCTAGGAATTTTCTTATGTGACCTTGAAAGGTACCATATATGATTCACTGCAGTACGCCATTAGCATTCCGAAACCATCACATTTTGACCTAATCATGTCCTAATTTATCGAAGAGGGCCATATATTAATATGGACTAGGACAATCGGGTTGCAGTGAATCCATCAATTTCGGTTTAGAGGGAAGAATCAGTCATCCATGACTCAGTCCCCAATAACGCCATCTATTTATCCCCCATTGTCGGTGGCGACGTGTCTTGGAACATAGCAAAGCCTCTCTATTGGCATTATGCTAATTTTAAGGAGGACAGTAATTATCGGCACAAAGCGTATGCAGATATTCCATTAAAAGAAGATGCAAATCATTTCGCCTTTTTATATTCTTTTCACATCACGTAAGGATATCTTGAATTGGCCTGAACGCCGGTTTTTAATAGATAGAGCAATAGTCAAATTTTGCGGTAATAGAGGGAGATTGTTTATTTTATTATTACAGAAGCACACGAAGCCTATCAGACTATTGTTCTATATTAGAATTATTTACATATATCTTTAATTATTTACACGATGATTTAGTAGTGATTTATAAAATTGTGTACAAATAGCTCTAAACTTGCCAAAGTGTTCATATGCCAAAGATAAATATATATTGAAAAGTCTGATTTTTTTCACAAAAGACTATCCTAGGCGAGGATTTCAACATTTTCAGTCAATGTGGGAAGATATAATCTGAATCACACACAGATGGATTCCATTTAGCAAGAAATTCTCAAACAATTCATCTCAATAACTTCTATTTAAAATCCCAGTTAAGAAAATGTAGCTTATCTAATTATATAATGTAAATTCGCTTTAAAGATAATCGATTCAAAATACATTGATATGAACATCGGAGTGGATACCATTGGAATATTAATATATATTATTTTTATAATAATTATTTTAATACATTTTTTCTAGTATAAACCCCTAACCTATTTTCAATATAATTGTTGATAATATGAGCCGTTTTTTTTTCAGGAATACCAGGAGAACAACAGAGAGACCGTTATGTTTATTAAATAAAGTCATACACATAAGCCTTTATCTATAGAAATCCAGGCAAGCAGCCCTGGTGTGAAAAAAAGGCAAGTTGTTTTTCATATAGGACCAAGAAAACAGGTATATAGGTGTAAAAACAATGCAGTCATGCCGATTTATGTAGCAAACCAGTCACGCGGCGTTGTTTAAAAGGCCCTGTAGCGGCACGAGAATTCCAAGATAAGTCCGCCACCTACTTATAACAACTAAGTGTCCTGCTCAAGTGCTGGAATAATCAGATCTAAGTTTCGTAAAATAAATTTATTAGGCTCAACTACTTGATCGCCTTAATATATTAAAGAAGTAAAACCAAAACAGTTAATAACAGTCAAAGTTGAAGGATCCAAACAAGGACAGCGGCACTTCCAGCTGTCGTCTCAAACGCGTAGAGCTCCGACTTCTTGTGGACACACACACACACTTGCAATCCTAGTTTTTTTATATCTGTGGAAGATTTACATAGATCTTTTTCGTAAAGCCTAGTTTGCATAGTCTTCTTTTAATTTTACTCTTGTAAAATTTGCCTAGGCTTTTCCAACATACTCCCCACAAAAATTGTTCACAATAATTTTTCCAAATCAGCATCCAACACTATCCTTTCCTGGAGTTCCTTTCAACAAATTCTTCATAGAGCGAATTAAACGCTCCCACCAACCTCCCCACCAAGCCGCAAAGGGAGGATTAAATCTCCATTTTATAGGTCTAACGCAGTCGCTCTCTTGAAGCGTCTTCCAATCAATGCTAATCTCTTTAACAATCATTTCGCTTTCACCAGTTTTCTTATTCCTTTTGAGTATTTCTCTTTTCATTGGAGTCACTCGTGTTTTAGCGGACATAAAACTGACCCGTATTTCTTCATTTTCTACCCGGTGAAATACCACTGCGGAGTAAGCTGTCCGACTCGCATCAGTAAACAAGTGCAAAGACCAACTCCTCCCATCGATCTCGTCCTTTATCATAGCAATAAGAAGAGCAGTAACAGCTAATAAAAGAAGTACAAGTGCAAGTAGCTCATGAAAACAGAGATTGATTATTTTTGATCTCTTCGATTTAGCTCGATAAACTTTATAGGGTTTTAAAGGTCTCTTATTTCGTTGAAGATCTGAAGATGTCTTAGCGATATTCCTCGAATTAATCTCAATTTGCTCATTTTTATCCAAGACTTTTGAGTGCACCAACTCTCTATCTTTTGCCTCAATAGTTTCAAAATATCTGACTTGATCAGCCACTTCAGAATCTTCAACTTTATTTGCCTTAATCTTCTCTTCTGAATTGTTCACCGATTCATAACCTTTAATTGCAGTCTCATAATCCTTCACTCCATCGCCCTTAGGCTTCGCTTCCTTCACACCTACATAGCTATCAACTGCAGTTTCAGAATCCTCTTTTTCCACGCCTTCAATTTCATTTTTCATGGACATAACCAGCATAGAATTTTCTTCCTCAGACCATTCCTTCAGGCTGCCTAATAACGTCCAACCAAAATGGGTAAGCATAGCTGTTAAACCGCAATCCAGTTGCAGCGTTTTTCCGGTCATTAATTTTCCATAAATATCTGCACCGATGAGGAGCTCTATAGGTGGGTTGTCATTTCCAAGATCTGTAACTTTAATTTTTCTTTGTTCCAACTCTCTAGAAATTAAACTTGTTTTGGGAATTCTTGGAAGGGCTTGACAGATCTTTGACTGATCACGAACAGTGACTTTGCAAACAAAATTTTCATCGTCTGCCTTTAACTGAACATCATACAAATTATGTGTAACAGCCGTTGTTTGTATTCCGCCAAATAAAGCATGATGAACAGTCTCTTTCGTCACAGGTTTCAGTCCTAATTCTTCCGCTGTTGTCTTCAAAATATAAGTATGTTGAGAACCTGAATCAAGAAATGCGCGCACTAATTTCCTCCCCTTTGGTGCAATAATATTCAACATCAAAGTCTGAAGAGCAACATTCCGCTGACAAACTTGGTTGGAACAATCATTATGCCTTTTCAGATCTTCGTTTGGTTTCACCGTAGCATCAAAAGATTCAGAATTTTTGCGATGTGAAAACCGTTGTTTAACCCTTTCTGAATTTTGACTAGTCAACTCTGGTTCAATTCCCAATTGAGCAGCCTCCTTGTTATTTCTATCTCCTCGAGTGCACATAATTAAAAAATGCGACGAGCCACAGTTGTAGCATCTAACCCTTGTTCTGCAATATCTAGCAAGATGGCGTCCTTTTAAGCATTTGAAGCAAACCTTCTTTTCACGGATGACTTTTCTTTTTTCTTCTAAGGACATCTTTTTAGCGGCAAAACAATTTTGACTCGCATGCTTCTTTTCACAGAATATACATCCGCCTAATTCCATTTGTTGTAATCCGGTCACCGTTGGAATATTATTTTTCTTCTTATAAAATCCTTTCCTTCTCTCTTGGTCGGAAGTTTCAGCACTTTGGAAACCGCCCTTAGCTAACTGGATGTTCTGCTGAATCAAAATCTCCCTTTCCAAAAAGTCCATCAGCTGATCCAGTCTCGTCTGATGTTCAACATCAAGCTTGACGAACTGAGATCTTCTCTGCCACGCTAGCAATAGTTCGTCAGAGAGACACGATTCCACCAAGGGATACAGCCATGTGTCCGGGCTTGCTCTTTCCAAATTCAAACTCTTTAAAGAACCAAGATAAGATTGAATTCTATAATATAGTTCATGAATAGATAATTTTTTCTTTCCGCTAGCACTATCGATGACCAACTTGAGCAATTCTCTCACATATACTTGTAACAACAAATCAGGATTAGCATAACGTCTTCTTAATGCATCAATCGCCTTAGAATAATTTTCTTCAGTAAGCGGATAAATGGATACGATTTTATAGGCCTCAGTGTCTACACTCAGACTTTGAAGCAAATAATAGAATTTGTCGCTATCCTTTAGTCTGATATCAAGATGGATCTTCTCAAATTGAGCCCAAAAAGTTAACCAATCTATCAAATTACCACTAAACTTCGGTAATTCAATGGTGGGAAGCCTCATTTTCTCTGTAGTATCTGGCAAAGAATCTTGAACTACAACTTCTCTTGCAACTTGTTTTTGAGCATCTTCATAAGCCACAATTGCTTCAATTATGATCTCTTGATAATGCGCACAATCATCCATTTCCTTTTCCAGATCCGCTTCATCATCTTCTGCCAAAATGTCGATTATCTCTTTATCAGACGACAGCAGTACTTTCTGTACATCCAGAATTCTTCTCACTCCTACTGTTGCCTTGAAATAATCCTTGGATTCAATTCTCAAATTAGAAATAATTTCCTTGGATATCCTTGTAACTTGACTTCTCACGGGGGCTCGCTTCCTGATACATAAACTTAGAGCCATTTTCCTTTCAACTTCTTGAATTCTACTTCACTTTAAATATATATCTCCGATAAACAATAATCCACTTGAGCAGAATCACGTCCGGGGCTCACCAAAAAATGTAGCGGCACGAGAATTCCAAGATAAGTCCGCCACCTACTTATAACAACTAAGTGTCCTGCTCAAGTGCTGGAATAATCAGATCTAAGTTTCGTAAAATAAATTTATTAGGCTCAACTACTTGATCGCCTTAATATATTAAAGAAGTAAAACCAAAACAGTTAATAACAGTCAAAGTTGAAGGATCCAAACAAGGACAGCGGCACTTCCAGCTGTCGTCTCAAACGCGTAGAGCTCCGACTTCTTGTGGACACACACACACACACTTGCAATCCTAGTTTTTTTATATCTGTGGAAGATTTACATAGATCTTTTTCGTAAAGCCTAGTTTGCATAGTCTTCTTTTAATTTTACTCTTGTAAAATTTGCCTAGGCTTTTCCAACAGGCCCATTAGGAAGGTCTTTGCGTGAAATTTCCAAGCGAACGGTAATGTTAATAAATCCAAGCAGACCGTTAAGTAGAGAAGAACGAATAGACAGTCCGTTAAGTATAAAGACCAAATAGGTCATTATGTGTATATGGTCAACCAGGACTTTATATATGGAAAAATAAGAATGTCATCACATTTGTAGAACCAAGCTGAGAGTTACGTGTAGAAACCAAGAATGCCGCTTGCGTGAAAATGAAGCAGTTCATCATGTATATAAAGAGAGGAAGACCGTTATGTGTAGAAAACCAAGCAGGTCGGTAGGTGTAGAAACCAAGCCGCCCTTTGTGTAAACATCAAGCAGTCCGTTATATATATAAACTAGGCAGGCCATTATGTGTAGACAACCAAGAAAACCGGTAAGTGTAAAACTAAGCAGGACGGTAAGCGTAGAACCAAGCAGGCCGGTATGTGTAGAACCAAGCAGGCCGGTATGTATAGAACCAAGCAGGCCGGTATGTGTAGAACCAAGCAGCCCGGTATGTGTAGAACCAAGCAGGCCGGTATGTATAGAACCAAGCAGGCTGGTAAGCGTAGAACCAAGCAGGCCGGTATGTGTAGAACCAAGCAGGCCGGTATGTATAGAACCAAGCAGGCCGGTATGTGTAGAACCAAGCAGCCCGGTATGTGTAGAACCAAGCAGGCCGGTATGTATAGAACCAAGCAGGCTTGTAAGCGTAGAACCGAGCAGGCCGGTATGTGTAGAACCAAGCAGGCCGGTATGTATAGAACCAAGCAGGACGGTAAGCGTAGAACCAAGCAGGCCGGTATGTGTAGAACCAAGCAGGCCGGTATGTATAGAACCAAGCAGGCTGGTATGTATAGAACCAAGCAGGCCGGTATGTATAGAACCAAGCAGGCCGGTATGTATAGAACCAAGCAGGCCGGTAAGTGTAGAACCAAGCAGGCCGGTATGTATAGAACCAAGCAGGCTGGTATGTATAGAACCAAGCAGGCCGGTATGTGTAGAACCAAGCAGGCTGGTAAGCGTAGAACCAAGCAGGCCGGTATGTGTAGAACCAAGCAGGCCGGTATGTATAGAACCAAGTAGGCCGGTATGTGTAGAACCAAGCAGGCCGGTATGTGTAGAACCAAGCAGGCCGGTATGTGTAGAACCAAGCAGGCCGGTATGTATATAACCAAGCAGGCCGGTATGTATAGAACCAAGCAGGCCGGTATGTGTAGAACCAAGCAGGCCGGTATGTATAGAACCAAGCAGCCCGGTATGTATAGAACCAAGCAGAACTATATATGTAGTACTAAGCAGTTATCTCGGGCAAGGACAGAGTGGGGGGTGACACGGAGTGATGGAGAGCCCGCCGCCATCAGATAAGTTGGTCATCGATAAATACTCCCCCAGCGCTGAGAGTGTCAAGCCGTTACTTAGTGGTTAGTTCTGATAGTTGGATAATAGTTTACTATAGCTGCTCCTGTCTTTTCTTACAGCCGCTCAACCGCTCGGAGGCTTCGCAAAATATTTGTAAACTGTTTCAAATCACCATATAGATATAAATAATACCTACGTATAGTAAAAAATTCAGTGAAATAGGAAAGATCAAAATAATTTATTTAGGGAGATACAGAGTTCAACAATTTGTAATGTCGTATCCTTTAGTTTTTTTTTTAATCAATATTTCATAATTTATAAAATCTCTGAACATTATTTTTCGAAGATATAATTTTTTAAATTTTATATGATTAATTTTAACGCTTAAAATAATTTTCAAGTAACACAAGTAAAATCACCACCCATACTCTATTCTTCAAAGCTGAAAAAATCATTTAAGGAGAGCAGTAGTTCGCCTAAAAGTAGGGAATAAATAAAAATAATATCCTGCTGTTATATTCAGTCTCAAGAACATTGACCGAAATATCATATATGAAACTATTATATAAACAATCATATATATATATAATTAAAATGAAGAAATAACTATGTAAACACATTTGTTGTTTTAATTATTATAAATATGCTAATAAAAAAATAAAAAATAAAATATAAAATTTGGCTTCAATATCTGCATAATTTGAAGGGAAATAAAATTTAATAGCCACGTAGTTTTCAGCACATAGCATTTATCAAATTTGGCTTCAATATCTGCATAATTTGAAGGGAATGAAAATTGAATAGCCACGTAGTTTTCAGCACATAGCATTTCACATGATTTTATGATTTTTGAGGACTAGTCAACGCTGTTTACTTTTTCAAATGAATCTAACTATTGTTCACATTGCACACAATAAGTGTGATCTGAAGATAAGAAAATAACTGAGAAGAAATGACTCTTCAGTGATTACACCCGAAATATTTCGCAATTTTAATCCACCAGATCGCTTCAACTAATATATGCTCATTCTACTTATATAACCTACGCTTTAAGGCTTATTTTCAGCGACGATGTTCAAGAGAAATACGAATATATGCTTCTGTTTATACAGAATAAGCATGAAATGGTCGTAGCTATCTGGTGGATTAGCTTATGTTCAAGAGAAATACGAATATATGCTACTGTATATACAGAATGAACATGCAATGGTCGTAGCTATCTGGTGGATTAACTTATATTCAAGAGAAATACGAATATATGCTTCTGTATATAGAGAATAAGCATGCAATAGTCGTATCTATCTGGTGGATTAGCTTATGTTCAAGAGAAATACGAATATATGCTACTGTATATATAGAATGAACATGCAATGGTCGTAGCTATCTGGTGGATTAACTTATATTCAAGAGAAATACGAATATATGCTTCTGTATATACAGAATAAGCATGCAATAGTCGTATCTATCTGGTGGATTAGCTTATGTTCAAGAGAAATACGAATATATGCTTCTGTATATACAGAATGAACATGCAATGGTCGTAGCTATCTGGTGGATTAGCTTATGTTCAAGAGAAATACTAATATATGCTCCTGTATATACAGAATAAGCATGATATGGTCGTATCTATCTAGTGGATTAGCTTATGTTCAAGAGAAATACGAATATATGCTTCTGTATATACAGAATGAAAATGCAATGGTCGTAGCTATCTAGTGGATGAACGTGTTCAAATCAGTAAGAAGATGTATGTGATAAGGCAGGCCTACCCAGTTCATTTTTACCTTGACTTCACTAATTGAAGTATACGTCTTTATTTTAAATATATAGCACTAAATAATTCCATAATAAATCATAAAAAGTGTCTTGTATTTATTAAAACCTATGGCGGTTTTTTTATTATCCCTAATACATGTGGGATAGGTCATGGTGGGTAGAAGTTGGTGACTGCTTTTACTGTAAGTGCACCACGTGTAGAAAGAAATTCCAAATTTGCCCTTGGAAATATGCCCGAGTCCCGTTTGATTACTTGCAATCACTGGTGTGTTAGACCTTTGCAATAATCGGGGGCCATTAAAGCAATTTCTTATTCAGAAAAAAAGTGCCCAATGCGGGTTTCGATCCCAGGTCTAGCTGTCGAAAATTGACATTTAACACCACTCTTCCCCGACCTACTTTTCTATTTATGGTAGTAGATTATAACTATACTTCTTACATTCTCTCATTTGATTTTATAATTACTTTATTGATATACATTTATTTATTTATGAAAAAAGGTATCTCCTTATCGTGCAACTGAGAGTTGCTGATGGCTTGCGCCATCTATCGGAATAAATATAAACTATTCTCGTTGATTTTTAATTATTCCATAATTGGCCAAATACCCATTCTTGATTAATCAAGAAAAGCTAATTACGGACGCGTTTCGGGCTGTTGGCCCTGGTGGATTAACTTATATTCAAGAGAAATACGAATATATGCTTCTGTATATACAGAATAAGCATGCAATAGTCGTATCTATCTGGTGGATTAGCTTATGTTCAAGAGAAATACGAATATATGCTACTGTATATATAGAATGAACATGCAATGGTCGTAGCTATCTAGGCTATTCAAGGCATCCTGAAAAATCATGAAACGGGGTAGTTAAGGCCAGAATTGCGTGAGACCGCGACACAATGTGAAAAAATAGTACAAATGTGATATTTTACTGGGATAAGATTGCCTTTTTTCTTAATTATGCACCTTATCCCAGTACAATATCACATTTGTACTATTTTTTTCACATTTATGTATTTATAGAGAATTTAATTCTTATTTATTATTTTATTAAATCAATTTAAAGAAGAAAAATATCGCGAGAGATAAAATAAGAAATGTACACAATGTAGTCTAATGTTAACTTAAACATAGAAGATTAGCCTACTTCCTTTTTAAAGGCTTCAAAATATTTTAATTAATCTCTTTAATCCAGGATACTATGGATGATATTCTATCATGAATATAAAAGGGACATGTTTATGCTATTAAAAAAAAACAGGTGGAATATAAATATAATATCAAATATTTATTTGTGATATAATTCCTTTTTCCTATATTTCAAAGATGACCGTGCTTGACTTTATCAAGCTAAATGTTCACATGAAACAGTTTCAAATATATCAATAGTGCGAACTGTCGAAGAAAAAATGTCGAAAGAATCACGACCCCATATATTTATCTAATAGGTCAACCTGTGGAAGATCAGGAAGATCTAAGATAAGACGATGTCTCATGATCCAGAAGAGCTAATGAGCAGGACACTGATGATTTATTAGAATGTTAATTAAGTGGCACCTAATGAGACCAATTATGAGAATAGCTGCTTTTTGCATCTGGCCATTAATCACGTCGTCAAGTGCCGATGTCCCTTCCTTTAGACGGAGGGTTCTTGGTGATACAGAACAACAGGCATAACTAGATGTTATTGACAACATTTATAGCCCAGTACATCCTGCCTTCAGAGATTGACAAAAAGCATGGGAATACAACAATGAATGAATAAAACACATACAACACTTAAACTATTTAGCGTATTAAGAGAAAGGCATTTCGTGATCGTGCAACTAAAGGTTGCTGATGGTTTGCGCCATTTGACGAAATCAATATTAACTATTTTTGATTTTTTAATTATTCCATAATTGGCTAAATACCCTATCAATTATTTTCATAATTGGAGGCTGCATTTACCATTGATAGAACAATAGAACATTGATAGAAACAGATAGTGCAGAACTAATTAATTAAATATTACATTGAAGCTTTTCTATTTATTTAATTAATGCTAGTGTAAGTCCCTATTTTTATACAATATATACACTGAAACCTCGTTATAACGCTCTCTCGTATAGTGTTATCCCGCCTTTTATATTATTTTATATCTAGGTTCCCCAGTCACACACTCCAGAAATTATCTTTTACAATACTAAACATCCTGCCTATATATACGTGCTATAATACCTCTTATAACACACACAACGTTTTTTCCTTATCACAAGACGATAGAGAAGAGCTTCTTTTATTTATATACTTTTGTAGAATATTTAGAGAAAAACTGCCTTCTACGGGTACAATATACAGAAAATAAGCATATACAAGTGGTAAAAAATTATATATTAACACAGCTGTATTCTTGTCACTTGAACAGTCTTGGATTTCAAGATTGCTATACTGCTCTAGCTTTAACTTTTATTTCTTCAGTGTTTTTTTTCCCATCTAGTCCCTCAGTACAATTATTTTTTCGTATTTTTTTTACCCTTTAAAACTTAACTAATAAATAAAGTATGTATTAATATCTCTCTCATTCATTTCCTTTGTCTCTTTTCTGAGGATGAGGCCTTCTATATAGAATAGAATTCGAAAAATCAAAACGACCATCAAAGTTTTGTTTGAAGATTTAACTATTGAAATTGCAAGAAACTCTAACCCAGCGTATTTTCGATAAATATTTGAGACAGATAGAAACATGGTCGCAATTGTCGTGCATCTCCAATAAAATTTGTTCCATGATCGCTATATAGCCGAGTACAATTCGTGCTACAAATCGTTTAAAGGTCAACAAAAAGGTAGGTGTAATTCCTCAGTCTAATTATCTTTCTTTTAATACCATTTCTCTCCATTTTAACCCTTCTCAAAACTTAACTTATAAATATATTCTAGCTTAATATTTATCTCATTCAATTCCTTTGTCTTTTTTTAGGATGATCAGTCCTTCAGGCCTTTCTAAATAATTTATTAATTTCCATTCAGGACAAACATTTAATAATCAATTAAAATAGAGCTGATGTATTTACATATGGCTCCCATTTTTTCTCAGTTATCTAAACATAAATCACAATCGACCCAAGCAACGATCCTCTGGATCTTTTACATTTAAATTTTGAATATTTATTGGTATATATAAGTTGTTTGGGAGATATTTGGTTATTTAAAAATTTCAACAATAAAATTGAATTTTACTTTGCAGTGGAACTGTTATGGCTTTTTTTCCTTATTGATGCCTACTTTCATCTCTCTCTTTATTTCGGAATATGGGACAAGTCTATGCAAGATAAAATATAACAATACATCAAAAATAAAAATGGCATAACCTGACCAGGAGCACATGTACTTTACAGAAGGCAGAGCGCCATCTGGTGGAACAGAAATAAACTAAACATTGATTTAGCCTGTTCCCTGATATTTGACCAACCCAATTTCTTGATAAATCAAGAAAAGCCATCTACGAAACGCGTTTTGCGCTGTTGGCGCTCGTCACCGTGTAGTAGGCTGTACCACTGCGACCAAAAATAATTTTGATCCCAGAATATCCTTGAGAAACCAAGAAATGGGTATTTAAGGCCAATATCATATAACAATACATAATTTGCTGCTTTTGTGTGTTGTATATGAATATATCTCTATACATGATATTAAAGGAATATAGTTCTGTAAAGTCGATTATTTAGTAGGGTCCAAAGTCCATCAACTCCCCACGAAGTTTTTAAAGTAGGCGGGCCTCAGAGATATCGGACATTGATTGCGGCTGCTCGAGTTTGCTTTAGGACTGTTTTGATAACACCTTTAATGTTGTTGCATTTAGCGTTCTTTTTGCCTGTTTCCAAGTGATTCAGCCAGTCACATCTTGATTTAGTTAAACCTGCATTTATTTTCATCAGATTATGGATTAATCGTTTCTTTGGAATATTTTAATTGTTATATAAGCATTGCCAGACAGAGTGAAATGGTTTCATTTTCCAATTTACTATTGCTGGGCCCCGCCTTCAGAATTTCAACCCCTTCTCTACGTGGTGGGCGGGAGAAGCAGCACAAGTAAGGGACTGTCCTGTAGGGCGAAATACAGTGTCGTGAGCCCCGAACCGCTACGGTAACCATGAAGGCCTACAGGGATCTCTGAAATGTGGCTGACTAATGGGGAAATGACACCCCCTCTTTTTACAGAAGAGGATATATATAGGTATAAGACATCTCAGTTTGCCGGTTTTGTGATCAGGGTGCATGGACCGATCTGATCTGTTCCATGGACAAGACACCACAAGTGTTGGGCAGTGACTTGACAATGTATCCCAGTTATTGTGAGTTAAATGAGACCCAGGCATAAAGTTGGCGATGTTGACCCACGAAGGGTCTCCCAGCTACACACAAAAACTGACCGTGGTTTTAATTAAAGTGCAAATACCCCTCGGATGTTTGCCCGCTCTACTTTATTAGAATTAATCACCGTGTTTAAATAATTTATCACTCTTATACTAACTAGGTTAGCGATCACTTAACTATTTGATTAGCTTAATCTAGTTTGGAATTGACAGTAGAGTTTTAATTTACTCCCCTCTCTATAGCTTTATTTTTTGTAGTGTTTAAATTCTTAAATACATCCTAGGAATTCACATTATTCTTTGATGGGATTCTCTTCCATTAAATATTAAACGTAAGTAGTTGCACGCACCTTTTCTTTATAGATTTTAGGAAACTCTGCTCGAAATCTTGAAAAAAAACTACTGACAAATATTTACAAATGGCCATGCGTGTTCAACAGATTCTACCTGTGTTTCATCAGGGTCACCATCCTATATATATATATATACTTATTTCTTTACTAATCTTGATTTTATGACGCCATCTATCTTCTTTGGGAGTGAAACTATTCCATTCATTAATTGAAACTTATATTTTATAATCAATAAATAAATGCAACGCTTATTTCTCTAGGTATTTTTTTAAAGATATATTTAGTAATTCAACCGAGTATATAAAACAAAGCCCAAAATAATATTAGAGAAGTCTTGTAGTTAAAACTGGCGAAACGGCTGGTAGACTTCACCACTGATGAGCCAGGCCGACTCAATATTTCTTTGCACCTCAGGAAGAAGAAAGAGTAGAAACTTATTTTAATTTTGAAAAATATAATTCATGAATACTCACAAATTTAAATAAAATATGACTCGTTAGCTAAGCTATGTAATTATAGTCAAGCAAATATAAAAGGAACTAATGGCAAAAGTCGTAAAATCCAGACCCTTTGCATTCGCTCTTTATAAATACTGGAAATCAGCTCAATCAAAATGTTTGGCACAGACACCGGATCCAACTCGATAATTGGTCGAGGTCAATGCCCAATATTTGTATATAACTATGATGCTAATCTGTTATTTATTTATTTTGTCCTACCGGGAGAATCCTGTATGGCACGTGTGCCCAATAAAGGCTATTGTTGTTGATATAAAAGGAACTAAAAGGGAAATTAAACCATCTCTCTCTCTCCAATGATGATTTTATGATTATATTTTTATCTTTCGGGATTAAAGATGTCCCTTCTACAGGGGGACTATATAAAATTGATTCTAAAATAAAAATAAAAAAAAATATTTTCATTTATAATATAGTTCTCCCGTATAAAGATCTTTATTAAGCTCGAAAAAAAGAGATATTTCATATTATTACAATTTTATTGAAAAATCATGAAAGACAACTACGAAGGCCTTTCGGACTGTTGGCCCTCGTCAGTCTGGTGTCGGCTGAACCTTTACGACCAAATATTTGTTTCTAGAGGCTTCCTGAGAAATCAACAAATGGGTATTTTAGGTCAAATAGCGTATATACGATCAACATGTGAAAAATAAGAAAATATAGTAAAGAGGTCGGGAGTATATATTAAAAACAGAATAGGCTCATCCTGACCTCTCACATTTTGAATTATTCTTTTGATATCGAATTAGAGTGAAAATTTGTTTTGTGGATAACAAGAACTATACGGAAAGCTCCAGGGGAAGAGATCGAGGGGAAGGAGACGAAAGGGATACACAAACGATCTAAAACAATGGTCTGGACGACACACCTACGAGGAGATGAAGATAATGGCGGAGGAAGTATGGAGAGACCATGTGACCCACCCTCAGTAGAGGAAGGCACTGAAGGAGGGAGATAGGGAGAACCATGTGGCCCACCCTCTGTAGTGGAAGGCACTGAAGGAGGGAGATATGGAGAGACCATGTGGCCCACCCTCAGTAGTGGAAGGCACTGAAGTTGGGAGATACGGAGAGACCATGTGGCCCACCCTCTGTAGTGGAAGGCACTGAAGGAGGGAGATATGGAGAGACCATGTGGCCCACCCTCAGTAGTGGAAGGCACTGAAGTTGGGAGATACGGAGAGACCATGTGGCCCACCCTCAGTAGTGGAAGGCATTGAAGGAGGGAGATATAGAGAGACCATGTGGCCCACCCTCAGTAGTGGAAGGCACTGAAGTTGGGAGATACGGACAGACCATGTGGCCCACCCTCAGTAGTGGAAGACACTTAAGGAGGGAGATATGGAGAGACCATGTGGCCCACCCTCAGTAGTGGAAGGCATTGAAGGAGGGAGATACGGAGAGACCATGCGGCCCACCCTCAGTAGTGGAAGGCATTGAAGGAGGGAGATATGGAGAGACCATGTGGCCTACCCTCAGTAGAGGAAGGCACTGAAGGAGGGAGATACGGAGAGACCATGTGGCCCACCCTCAGTAGAGTAAGGCATTGAAGTTAGGAGATACGGAGAGACCATGTGGCCCACCCTCTGTAGAGGAAGGCATTAAAGGAGGGAGATATGGAGAGACCATGTGGCCCACTCTCAGTAGTGGAAGGCACTGAAGGAAGGAAGGATAACAAGATAATATATGAGTAATAGAGCAAGCGGTATGATAAACTAGTGAAACCTCTGAAAGTGATCACTACTGATGAGCCAGGCCTTTAAATTTTTTCATCGCACTAAGGACAGTTTGTTTTATTTGTAAAGTAAACAAATGCGCTTAGTAGTTTGATTTTGTATATATAGATGGCGCGTTATTGTATTATATTGTCAAATATGATAATGGCAGCTTTTTTAAATGGTATCAATATAAATATGAGAAAGGTTTTGTTTGTCGGGCTGTTCTTCGTAAAGTTTCTTGTTGGGATCTTCAAACGTTGGGACAGAAGAAAACCTTCGGTAATCTGAACTTACCCATCTTCAAAGACAATATTTCAGACTCAATTTCATGACAGTAACCTACTGATATTCAATTGAATTAACTAACAACATTATTGAATAAGAAAAGTATGAAAGAATTTGTAAAGAATCTAGCACATCAAAATATATAGAATATTAATATATAAATATTTAATGTATATATTAAATATTCATTCATTCACAATATATACATAAAAACTCTTTTCTATAAATATTATATATAAAAGATTAAAGATAAATATATAATAAAAAATTATATCAGATAACTTCACGATAACATAGTTTATCATATAGTGAATATATTAGAAAATATTATTCTCTAATTTGAGAAATATTCCAAGTTAAAAGATTGTTTGTTAAAAAAAGAAAAAGACGCTTTGAAATATTTCCTGTCTCCAATTTGAAAAGCAAAAAAACCCTTTACAATATTAAAATATTTTCTCAGCAATTCAAAATATGAAATAACAAAATAATTACAAATTTCAAAAAATGTAAACGGAATTGTATTTACTCTTTTTTAAATAGTTTTTTTTTTTTACAAAAAGGGATACGTAAAAAAAAGGAAAAATTACAGAATCGCTCTGGAAATTTTAAAATATTCTTCCATGATATATTTTGAATATTTCTCAATGAAATATTATTTTATATCGTTAGAGGATATAAATAAGGAAAATATTTATTAATATTAAATTACATACTTACAAAAACTATTATTATTTCAACGAATAAAGGGAAATAAAAAGCATTTGATAAAATAGAGTTTCGAAGTAGAATCATTCATTTTAATTTCTAAAGTTGTTGCTCATATTCCAGTATACCCGGTAGAGGAGATGATAACATATTCAATATGGTGTTTTAATGGCTTGTACTGATTCATTGTAAGCATCCTTTGCACTCTTAATAGGCGAGAAAGACATTTAGCTACTGGCATGCCATTGGTTAGGACAGGGATCGGCGAAAGTTTGAGTCGGAAGAGTTAAAAGTTCAAATTTACAAAATTTCAAAGTTTTTAAAGAGCCACAAAATATTTTCTTGCCAACAGTAGTACACGAATGTTCTGAAAAACGAAGCAAATAATACTTTCTTAAGCTTTTTTTCCCCAAGAAATCCCTAAATACTTTCGTCCAAATTTTTATAATACTCAATTTTGTTACAAACCACGGAAATTTCAAAAGTTTGTAAAATAGAATAAAGGCAGTGGAGGATTCAAGTTGCTTTTGTGGTATGGAGGAACAAACCTCAAGACATCTACTGATCGATTGCCCAGCATTTCAAGATTATAGAATGAAGAATGAACTAGTTGTTTGTGAACTTAACGATTTGATTTCCGATAAAAAATCTACAAAAATTTCTACAAAATCTGGATCTCTAATGTTTTCATGCGTTGAATAATGTAAATAACTTATGTAAATAAACTTTACTCCTTGTTTGGCGCAAGTATCCCTTGCGGGATATAGCGCTTTGGAAATAAAATAATTGTAATTGTAATTGTAATAGTACTCGCATAAATAATATTTACGTATGGAACTATATAAATAGCCGCATTTTCACATCCAAAGAGCCGCGTGTTGATCGCAAGCCGCAGTTTACCGACCCCTAGGGTAGGAATATAGTTATTCAAATATAGAGAGAGAACACACCACCGAAACATTATATTATTTGTACTAATGTGGGTGTCGAACCTTGGTTGCTCATAAAACAGCTAATATTGCTAGACTAACAGTTCGATGTACAATTCTTTTATTCCGTGCAATGACGGATAGTAGCCGGAAATGATATGACCAGATATATTCAGAATGTACCTGTTGGTTTTTAAATGTGTATTGTGTTTACTTTGCTTAGACCTTTTCAAAGATACTGAATCCAAGAAGATTGATAAAACATTATTGATTTACAAGGGAGAGAACAAATTAGAAGAAAATTATAATAATAGTAAATAGAAAACGTTTATTCTCCTTATGGTTATTCCTTATTTTATTGTGATCTTACACCCATACTCTGTGGGAATAGTTAATTAATTAAATTTAAATATATATTACGATGCACTAGCGCGCCATCTGTTATCAAATTACAAAACTATTTGCAGTAAGGACAGCAGAAATTGTTTTATTTTAAAAAGAATATTACGCCTCGAAAATAATTTTGTAAATTAAATATATATACAAAAAAATTCAGTAAGTGAGTAGTCTGATTTTATTTATTCAATTTTCAGCCAATATTACAATACTATCCCAATTTTTGTTTGGCGAATAATGTACACTTAGCAGAAAATAGGCTTCAATGATTACGTATTCAAATTTATGTATTAGCCATGAAAATACTACTTCTTCTAGAGACTGTATATGTAGATACAAGTAAAATATACTCAACTAAGATATTCTGAAAAATGATTTGAAGCTAGAATGTTATAGCATTGATTAAACGACTATAAAATATATCGAGGTGATATTAAAGTGTTTCAAATTTTATCGGTCCTATTTAAATGTTTCAAATCAGACACCATTAATAGAAATATTACATAATGAAACAACTTATAACATCTGAAAATAATTTCTCTATGGAATTCAAATATTTGAAAGCGATCTTAATATTTTATAATTCCAAATTCCATATTATATAATATTAAGATATTTCCATTCTCGAATATTTTGAAATTTGAAAAAAAAACAACAAAAGTAAACTCAATTCCTAATATACCACAGGGGAACATTAGAGCAGCCTACCGCAAACAAATCTTGTGATGAAACTTGAATAAATTTAGTAAACATTGATTCCAATAACTGTATACTGTCCCATTTCCCTAATGACAGAAGATATGAATTTCTATGTACATTTGTAATTATAATTTATGGAGAATTACCGATAATCTCTTTTAAACATATTACCCCTCGCGTTCTCCTAAAATCCTTCCTCTTTCAACATATTCAATGGTGGCGAACTTCTGAGAACGTTACTTCTCTACGTCATATTTTCTAGGCTAACAGATATCAAACTGATATACTCGTATCCTTATATCTATAAAAATGAAATCCAATATCGATGTTTGTTATCGCGTTGCGCAAAACCTACAGAATCAATTATTATGAAATATCGCATGTAAGTAGCTGAAGATTACTTTTAACATATAGGCTGTTCAAAAAACTAAAAAGGTTAATGTGCTTTTTTTAAAATGTAAAACCAAAGAGCGTTAGTTCCTGCCTTTTACCGCTTGGCACATCACTGGCTAAGATCTTGTAGTATATCTCTAGATATTTTTTATTTATATATATATCTTTTTAAAAATCTATTCAGTGGAGAGAGTGGATATGTTTACTCGAAAAATATATTTTATATATTATATAAATTTATAATGTAACGAATATTATTATCATTATTATCATAATATTCTGTGTGTGTTCCGGAATAATATTATCAATAATATTCGTTAGGCAAACTTTCACTCGGATAAAACCCGGGTGAAGCCGGGTACACATCCGCTAGTATATTATATAAACATTATTTATATTTAAATATCGTAACTTTTTGAACAAACTACTCGTAAAGTCGACCGCCAAATGTCGCCGCTTTCTCATAGAAACCATAAAATCATTGTTGTTGTTTTACTTTGGCCGGCTTAAAACATTTTTATTATGTAAATACTTAATAAAATATTCTAAAATCAGCAGAAATATTTTATAATAAATATATGTTATGATTATTTTTTGTTTTGTTGTTGAAAAAGAGAGAGAGAGAGAGGTAGGGAATTGAAGGTGCAGTCGTGAAAAAGGAAAGATTGTTATTTACCCATCAAGTAGTTTTTTATTTTGAATTACTTGAGGGAAATTACACATAAAATTATTTATCACAGCAATATAGAATTTTAGAATGAATTCTATAATCGTGATTTAAAAAAAAGGTAGGGTTAACTATACATATTTACAACAATAATTAAAGTGTCATCTTCTAAATCTATGGTCAAAAATATAGAACAGTCAATGAATGAAAATGAAATATATGTTTTAAAAAATAATAAAATATTTGCATTTTAGATTATATAATATATATAATACCCATTTGTACAGGATTAAAATATATCTTCAAGCCCCGCTACGTATAAATACTTCTTTAAATGTTACAAAATGTTTGATATCAGTTAGTCAAGAAAATATACCTAGGTATAAATTTAAGATTACTCCAAGAATGTCTATTGTGAAATGTCAGAATAAAGAAACGTTAGAGGAAGAGAGAATGAATTAATATGGTTAACACGTGATATCTCTCAAATACAGATTGAAGTGATATGTACCAGCTCAATATCTTGAGTGATCTACCTGACAACAAGATCTACGCCGATCTTATCGAACCAGAGAACCCACCGTCTGTCAACAGTAATGGTCCAGATGCACGCACTATAGCTGATATATGAATCGCCGCGCGACCTGTATAAACCTGGCAGCTATTCCTCAATTCTTCTCCTTTCAAGGAACTCAGTATTTGATAAAATAAACTCTAGAAATATTTATTTTAGCAGCAGCAATACCTAACACACCGCAACGTATCCAAAATTACAATTCTACGAAACGTCATTTATTGTGTTTATCAAATTTTGAAAATATTCTCTCTTTATATTTTATATAAATAAACAAATATGTGTAGGTATATATACATTGAAAATAATCTTATATGATTAAAAGATAGAAAGTACTGAATAATTACATTCTTAACATATAACTTTTTATTGTATTTACTAATATTGCCTCTAAAAAACCAAATTACATGGTCAACTTGAAGTGTTAAGGTTTAGAAAAGCTGCCTTGTGCTGGTTAATTCTTTTTGTTGCCAGGAGTTTTCCGTTATCGACGATATAGACAATTAAAATAATTTTATTGACATCTTGTCAATACAGGCAAACGTGAACAGTCTGCACTATTCAAAAAGGATAATTACTATGTACAATGAATATGGAGCCTCTGCCACCGCTGCAGAGTTTGGTGCCAGCGGATCTCCAGCGACACCACGTATTTTGCGATATAAAAAGAATACGTAGATAGCGTGCTTCGACTCTGAGGAGATGGTGATGGCATGGTCCTCGAGACCAACTAAAAAGATCCAGGACTGCTGGTCCGGCCGATATCAACGATATACGAGATATCTCGTAGGTAAGGCTGGATATAATATATGGTATAAAATGAGATTTGATAAATTTACTTGATTGGGATCATAATTTCTGCTTGAGAGACGGATAATACTTATTGTGGATTGGTTATGGTAATAACAACATGGAATTATATCGGTATATTTAAGAAACAGACGATTCAATATATTGGAACATATATAGAAACATTTTCATTTTATATCTCCCAAACAAATATATTTTGAATGATAAGTAAATATTTCAATATATTGAGACATATTTGAACAACGTAAAGTATATACATTTTTGTGACTGTTAGAATTTTGTAGAATTTATATATTTCTCAAGAATAGAAAACTTTTGACATATCATCCAATATATGTCAATATTGCTGAATATGAATGTATAAATAAATAACAGACATTTCTATTGATTTATATATAAAATATATAGTTTTCTATTAACATGTACATCACATATACATTTTATAAAGATATATGTATGATATTTAATATGTGTGGATAGTATTTATAGAGTTATCAAATGTATTTTTATATCTCAAAAAATATAAATTACTTTAAAAGAACGTTGCAAGATTCCATTAAGAAGTCTCAAATATTTGTGTATGCGAGCTAGCTATCTAGCTATGTTATTTTCAAATCTTTCTACAAAAAGGCAGCAGTTATATTAGTCGCCTTTACAATTTGTTCTCTTCCTAAAGAGATCCAGTTGCTTTGAGTTCGATTCAATTATAGAAAGATCAACTCGCTCTTTCTTTACACAAACTTCAGTTCTCGAGGGATTTTATAAGGGACTCCTAGATATATGTTGAACTAATAAAAAATTGCTATGAAGGTTATTCGAAAATCTGTATAAAGCAATTTATTCTCGCAAATACCAATTTCCGAAGTCAACTTCATTTATATATTTGATGATAAAAAAGAAGTAATTGTGAAAATTTTAAAAGATAGAGTTTCGAGATATTGGTAAAGAGAGAGAATCTGTATAAATAAAATACTGTAAAGTCCGATTTGTACCTTCTGTAATTCAAAACTAAAAAATGAAATCACTCACTATATTTTTGATTGCTATGCTCTGAAAGAAGAAAGAAGAACCCTTATGCTCAAAACTGGGCAACTCTGTGCTTCACTTCCATCAATAATTGACAATATGACCCAGAATAAGTATATTGCTACGGCGTTTTATGGTTTCCACAAGTCCATATTTCAGAAGAAGGCCAAGTGACACTCACTCCTCACTTTCTTACTGCTACTCTTTTTGTGTTGTTTTTCTTGCTTTCCTCTATCTCTTTCTTGTTTTTTGCCCTTTTCTTCTGTATATATCGTTATTTCCTTTGTCTCACTGCTTTTTTTCTTATGCATACCTCTGATGAATCCTGTATAGGGTCAGTGACCATGAATAAAGGCTTTTTGTTGTAAAATAATTACTGTGTAAAGTGTATACTAGAGGACATAGTTCGTCAAAATCGAACTCATCTATTAGTTGCTTCTTTTAAATCAATAAGCTTCTCTTTGATTGTTTTAGATTGATAGCGATCATCTAATATGCAATTATAATGGCGAATTATAGTTAAACCGACAGTTGGAGACACTTTGGCAAGAAATTCCGTACCACACAAATCGGAATCTCTATGAGTCCACTACACGCCGGGTGGCAGACTGCATCCAGGCCAGTGGGAGTCCAAAGACAATGTTCACTTTCTCAATTTGTGACAATCACACTCTGGATTAAAACAATTAATTGTTCTGAAATTTTAATCATTTTTTACCCTAAAAATGTTTTTACATACACCAATTTTTGTTCCATTCGTTCAACTCCTTCTTTGTGCGTCGATTCTTTTTGTTATAAAGTCTATTTCGAATATCTATATATATAAAAATGAATGTTTGTATGTTTGTTTGTATGTCCGGTATACAAATTCGCAGTAGTTCACTAATTTTCAAACCAAATTTCCATACATAGGTAAAAAAATACGGGGAAGACGATAGGCTATTTTAAAAAATATATAAATCAATTATTAAAACTATATATTTTTAGTCAGAAAATGATGATGACGATATTGCTGTATCATGTTTGATTATCAGATACAAAATTATATCGGGAAGAATTCCTGAAAGCAGAAACCACGGGTGAAACCAGTTCATTATTTTGTACGCAGGAACTAAATTCTAACAGAAAAACATTCATTCGAGCAGAAAACAAAAGCCAGATCATCTTTCTATAAAAATATCGCTTCTCAGGCACATAGTTTGGAGCGGGACGTTTCACAAGAGTGACATCCACGGCGCCAATTTATAATTGTAACGAATAGTATTTGAAAATAAAAATAATATAATTTTCAAATATCGTTGTGAAAATTTACATATTTATTTTTATATTTTAAAAACACACAAAGTTTGGAGCGGGACGTTTCACAAAAGTGACATCCACGGTGCCAATTTATAATTGTAACGAATAGTATTTGAATAAAAACATTTAATTGGGTAAAACCCGGGCGTTGCCCGGGTCATTCGGCTAGTAATTTATATAACTTGGAGTGATACATTCTCTATAACTATTTCCCTATAGATAAATGGTCCAAAAGATAACATGTTATAATTACTATGTTATTTATTTGCATTATATCTCATGCACAATCATCCCCTTTTTAACGAATCACATAAATTCCCTCTAACAAAACAATTATCAACTATACGCAAACTTTGTAAATATTATTTTCAGCGATTGATTAATACTTATTGTATGAACAGTTAAATTCATTCTTTGTATTTATAATTTGTTTACTTTGCGCAAAACAATAGGATCGTTTGCCTTTTTAGAAAATACATTAGCGGCCCACAATAAATTCATTTTCAGTTGTCTTAATATAAATGCGTATTGAGTTAAATAATTTGAGTTTATTTTCGCTTTATATCATAAAATTATCTGGTTGTGTGTGTGTTTTCTTCACTCACTATATTTAGCAAATATTATTTTATAAGGCAACTTATTCTCGGCAATTTTCAATTAAGATATTGTGAACGATTCAATCATATTTTGATTAAACTGATGCGGCACTTTACGAAGGAGATTTCTGTAAGTTCTGTAATCCAGGCTTTTATTAATGAATGTTAGGTATTAATGATCCCTAAGTTTGTTTACTTTCGCGAAAATTTCATTTACGAATAATTCCATAATTGAAGATAATTCAATTTTTCAAATATCATGTGTTCCTCTTTCTCATCCAAGAGGTGGTCTCAAACATCGGCCGGCCGCCGGACCAGCAGTTTTGGGTCTTCGCGGTGGACCTCGAGGACAATGCCATCACCATCTCCTCAGCGGCAAGCCTGCTATCTACGTTTTCTTCGTAAATCCCGAAATGCGTGTGTCACTGGAGACCCGCTGGTGATCTTCTATCAAGCTCTGCAGCGGTGGCTGAGGCGGCACGTATAATGTCATTCTACATAGTATATACTTTATTTACATCTATATTTTCGTATTGTAATCATCATCATCATTGTAAATATCTTCTCCTCACCTAAATAATGCGGACCGTGCACTTTAACTTGTATTGACAAGATGTCAATAAAAATATGTTAATTGTCAATATTCTCACTCAGCATTAATATTTAAGTAACGATAATTTAGATAGTCTCAGATCTATTGGAAAGAAGGAAACATTTTCAAAGGTTAATCCTCCGAGTGTTTTTACCTCAATATAATATATAAATTATTATAATTGTCCACTCACCGCATAAAACGTTCAATATATGAATTAGGAAAACTTACAGCTCTCCCTATCGTCTTCCTAAGTGTCTTGATTTAAGATATTTAAAGTTGAAAGCTCATACTTTTTAACACTTTACAATAATCAGTAAGATTTTGTTTGATATTATCTCATAACCGATACGGTTGACAATACTTCTTTCAGTCTTGATGTCGTTGAACGTTTTTAGAGACCTATCCTCTATTTGAAATTCTTAATTTAACTGCTACCATTATATCTGACAGTCAAATATATATATATGTCATAAAATAAACGTATATACTATTTACGTTACCAATTCATGCAGTCGTGGATGGTAAAATGAATAAAAACTTTTGTCCTAAAACTATATTTATTTTTTTGATTATATTTCAAAAGCAAACAGTTTTTACTGTAATTACTTACGTTATTATTATTAAAAAAACAAAAAACAAATTAGGTTATATTCTTTTTGTTTAGGATTTCTTTATGTTTTAAAAATTAACTCTGTGTTTAGTTCTTATTTTTACTTTGATTATTTAAATTATAATTTAGTTATATTATGAAAACAATTTTAAAAAATATTATAGCTATGATTATACATTTTTAATATTATTAATGAATAATAAAAATCATATTTTTATTATGTCATATATATAAGATGTAATTGAAAGTAATACTTTAGTATATATTCATACACCTATAAAATTACAGAAATATATATAATTAGTTCATTGAGAGAGTGTTGCTATGTCTACTAAAACCTATAAGTAGGGCTTTAAGACATCACTTGAGACATTCTACATCATTTTCCATATATTCATGTAAATACAATTTTTAAGTGTTTTCCTTTGTTAATATCATTGGAAATGGTCAGAACTGTTGTCTAAATAAAATGATAATGCATCAGGGATGGTAGAACATGATAGAAATAAATATCGATGTGAGAGGAGAGTTGTCACAAGGTAGAAGGTCGATAGACAGATGACATGGAGGAAAGGACACAGATGGACAGCCCAGCTGGTGGCTTCTCTCTATGACAATATGACCCTTTTTTGTTGAACAGAGGGAGAATCAAGGTCCAGGCTTAGGAGTTTCATTGGTTATTATAAGACAGTGTGAGCTTACGTCGAATATTTTAAACTATAAGTGACCTAGAACATAAGTAGTATACCAATAATTATGCGAGCCATAGTAAATAGCCATAGTAAATATTCGAATAATGAAATTTGATCTAAGGGCAAATATTTTATTTATTTTTAGATGTTGAAAATATTCAGCAAATTTTGATCTTCAATGGGCAAATCCAAAAGAAAATGAAAATAGATGTTGTCGGGGTGGATAAGATTATATCACAGCTACCTAATATAAATATGAGCAACAATGTTTTTCATTTTTTAAATATTATTTCCATTTAAATATATAAATAAAAAAGAGAGAAAATTCTGTGTGTGATTTTGGTTTGCATACGTTCCTTCAATATTCGACCTATTTAGATGAAGATTTAAAACACTCTATAGTAGAGATAACTGGTCTAGTTCCTAGTGTCAACTTTTAAATTGATCCACACATTGAGTCTGATAATAGTCTAATTAGACAATGGTGCGATTGGATCATAGTAATGATAATCACATATTATGTATTATCGTAAATATTGAGGCTGCCTGGCCGGCATTCATATTTCTTTAAAATAAAGATACTTCAGCCAGTAAATCTTTTTATTACCTAGACGTTTCGACAAAAATCTTTTGTCCTCGTCAGGAGCAAAAAAAAAAAATTAAAATATTTGCAAAGGCGTTAAATTTTTTGCTTATCCCTAGTACACGTGGTACAGGCCATGATAATCATGGTGGGTAGTTAGCGACTGCTTCTTTACTGTAAGCACACCACATGTCTACACATGTGAAAGCAGTTCGTCTTTATATAGAATAATTTTTAACGCCTTTGCAAATATTTTAATTTTTTTTTTTTGCTCCTGAAGAGGACAAAATATTTTTGTCGAAACGTCGAGGTAATAAAAAGATTTACTGGCCGAAGTATTTTTATTTTCAAGAAATATTACTTATTCACACAATACATTTATTTTGACTATTTTACTAGGAAATAATATTTATATAAGGCAAATATTGACTTGGAAAGAATTCGGGTCATTTGTACAGTTACTATTGATCATGACACGTCTTTCTTTCCATCATTCGGATCAATATTATTATAGCTCCATTGTAGCATGGGTTCGTGTCCCGTTCATACTATTGCTTTTTTGGTATTTTTAAATTTAAATTATTCTAGAATATTTTACATATCAATCAATATTTTGATACTTTAGTGTGTATTTATCTCTTCCCGTGACTGCATGGCTCAAAAACTTTTCTTGTTTCAATCATATCAGATCATATAAAGGGTGAATATTAATATGATTAAGTTTATGATTAGTTTTCGACCGAAACGACCCGGGTTCGATTCCCGCATTAGGCACTTTTTTCTGATAAAAAAATGCTCCAATGGCCCCCGATTCTTGCAAAAGTCCAACCCCACCAGCGAGTGCAAGTAACCAAACGGGGCTCTGGCACATTTGTAAGTACAAAGTCGAACTGCTTTACACATTGTAGACATGTGGTGCACTTACAGTAAAAGCAGTCGCCTACTGCTATCCACCATGATTATCATGACCTGTACCACATGTACTAGGGATAAGGAAAAAAAAGTATAGTCTATTTTTATATGCCCTTTGTTTGAACTTCGAAATTCCTTAGCTTAATTTATTTTTAAAGACTTATTTTATCCGAATAAAATGAATATCTATCTATTTTATATACATTATGGGTGAAGATTCACTTGGGAACAACTCGAGAGATTCGCCTAGTTCTATATGCTAGCTCCTTAAAAGATAGCGTAATCTTCAGAAAATATACTCGAATCACATTTTTCATTTTTTAATATATATATTTTTACCGATATCACCTCAATATATTCATGGGTGTAGGCCACTTATTGTTCTCATATCATCTTTATAACTACAAAAGTGTTTGGAGACTCAAAGAAAAGATAAAAAATCTTGGTAGTTGGAATTTATAGTATATTTTAATAATAAGAATACTATTTTGAAAAATTTTAGATATTCAAAGAATTTCAATATCAATTGATTTCAATCTCCTGGATATCCATCAAACAAATGTCACAGATTTCTGGAGATAAATTTCTTGTATCTTTATTAAATGTAATCTCAAGCTTTCGGGCTTATCTGGCCTACTACAGGAGTATATAATTAATATATACAGTTATCAGCGTCATAATCAAGCAACAATTCTTAATCAATTCTGTCACCGTTTGCTTTGTGAATAGAATAAATACCCAAATATGGCCATTTCTCATAACCATCGGTGGTTCAGTGGTAGAATGCTCGCCTGCCACGCGGGTTCGATTCCCGGCCGATGCATTTTTTTTTTTTACAATTTTTAAAACTCATTTATATATTATACAAGAATGACATTCACGGCACCAATTTATAATTGTAACGAATAGTATTTGAATAAAAGCATTTAATCGGGTAAAATCCGGGCGTTGCCTGGGTCATTCGGCTAGTAACATATAAACGCCGTTTATATGCTATTATCTACTCCTGTATAAGAACAAAGATGCCCTAAAGCTCGAGATTACATTTAATAAAGATAAGGAAACCCATCTCCAGAAACCTGTAGCATTTGTTTGATATTCAAGGAATCACTTTATAGTATGCTCTAGTAATTGAGTATTATGAAATAATATACAGAACTTTGAGAATTATTTAAGAAGATATTCGGAAATCTTCTGAATTAATAAAAATATTTACGAAATCAATAGAATCCATTTAATAAGACAATTTTAACATTAATTTTGTTTTTTCTAAACAATTTTAACAGAGGTGGAAAAATTATAATAAGATAGTAAATAAAGGGTAGATAAAATATAGAGGAATATATATAGTTGTGTCCATTTAATAATTGAATAGGCGTATAATTGCTTCTTCAACTTTACATAATTCAGTTATTTATCTGAATTATTAAGACCTCCCGATATACATTTTATAATATGAATTTATTTATTCTTAATTCTTCAGAAAATTAAATTTCTTCATAGATTAATATAGCTATAGTGTGTGTGTATATTGGATATGTACTTCTATAAATATTTTGCTAAAAGAAGCAAATTTTGGATTCAGATATAAAATTATATTCACGTATGAATTCTAATATGCGCTAAATATTTTGCTGATAATAGCAAGTTCTGGAGTAAAATATGAAATTATATTTACGTATAAAATATAATATGCTGAATATTTGCTAAAAGGAGCATATTTTGTATTCAGATATGAAATTATATTTACATATAAAATCTAATATGCACCTTTTACGTTACCAATATATTTTTTTAATGAAATCTAATTTGACTATAAAATATAATTTTTCATAATAAGCGTTTAGAAACTAATTGAAATTTATGCTGAGCAGCAATTTATTTGTTATATCATTATTCTTTTTTTACACACACAAAGGAGTATACATAAATTATTTAGAAAAAATATAAAATTATTATAAAATTTTAGATAGGTAATTAAATATTCATAAATAGAGAGTGGCATCCACCTTTATTTAAATTAATAAAAAAAAGCTTCCATTATAATATTGTTAGATAAATTTATCTTTGTTAAAAACAACGGATTTTTCACCATTAATAATGAACTGCCTTCTTTCTAGGAAATATTTTGGTAATTAAAATATATTCTATAAAAGAAAAATTAACATGAAAATACTTTTAGGTTCTATGAAATTGATTAAACAACAGAGCGTATAAGGTATTAAAAAATATAGAGAATGAATTAAGCTGTTATTCAAATAGCTTCATTGAATAGTTTTTAAGCGACTCTATTGTAGTATAGATAAATATAACAAACAGAAGGCATTATACAAATAATCCAATTCATATATAGTAAAACCTTTCAGTAACGACTACGCCTCTTTAACGACCAGCTCAGGTTAGCAACAATTTGTCAATGTCTACAATATTCTCTTTTGAAGAATGTCTCGAATAACTAAAAGCGTTTATTAAATTACTTATAAAATAATATTTATCTTATATATATATATGAGCATTTATTATTATGATTTCAAATTATGATAAGTTAATAATTATCTTTGCTCTTCTCAATAAATACTGTATACCAGTTTTTATTTTCTCCCCCCTCCCCCCTTTAGCTCTCTTTGGTAAAGGGTTTTATTATAAGCGATTTTTCAATTTGAAAAAACAAACAACGTAAAGCATTGTTGGAAATAACAATATTCATATACATACAGGGGGCTCGGTGGAAGGATGGTCTAAACCGTTGGTTTTTGACCGCTACGACCCGGGTTCGATTCCCGCATTGGGCACTTTTTTATGTTTAAAAAAATAATGCTCCAATGGCCCCCGATTCTTGCAAAAGTCCAACCCCACCAGCGAGTGCAAGTAAGCAAACGGGGCTCTGGCACATTTGTAAGTGCAAAGTCGAACTGCTTTTCACATCGGTATACATGTGGTGCACTTACAGTAAAAGCAGTCGCCTACTTCTACCCACCATGATTATCATGGCCTGTACCACGTGTACTAGGGATAAGCAAAAAAAATACATTGTAATGTTGAATATTTTAATCTAAAGATAGTTGAAAATACATAAACTGTGAAATGAAAAGATGAAATGTTATTCCTTATTATAATGAGATACATTACATTTCGCCTTTCTTCATCTTTTCCAAAGCATTCTGCTTCTTATTTCTATGCAGAACTCACATAATCAGATGAAAGATAGTGCCACAACACCAGCTTTGGGGGATTTGGAATCTGTGACCTCTTTGCACACAATATTTTTTCAACAAGATTATTTGACCAAAAATAGGTTCTGTCACATCACCAAAACGCATTTTATCAGGTTCGGCTGATTGGGTAACTTCACTCGTAAGATAAACGAAATCGAGCTGTCCCTGTACTGATGGAGACCTTTATCCTAAACCATGGTATACTGGTGGATTTTTTTCTTAATTTGTTGAGGTTAGTGTTTTGGCTTATTTTTGGTCTAAATCTTCACGTTATGCGCATCGAAAATGAAAGAATAAAAAACATTGCTCATTATTTCTTTGCGTTCTTTGCACATACATATGCTAGCTATCGAAAAGAAACTGGTTATCACAACCTGACCACTTTCAAATATTAAAAAAACTATATTTTGTGATTCCTTAGGATATCACAATATTCTTTAATATTGATATTCCTTTTGACATGTCGATTTGGTTTATCGCCATAGCCATTGGAATATTGATCTGTTATGGATAGATACAATTGATCTGACGTTATCCGTTTTCTCGAGTCTTTAAACCAAAATGCAAAATTGTAAGAGAAGGCTTTGATTGCAAGTTGTTTATGCTAATGTTTTTCCTAATGTAATTCTACTCAACTCAAATAAAATGTAAGTGTGGACCTAAATATTCCCCCATGAGAGAGAGAGAGATACAAGCATTCATTTAATTAAATTCAAATTAATGCGGCAACCGATCAGTCCTTGCAGCTCGATTATGTAAGAATAAGAAAATCAGTACTCTACTCTCACTATAAATACTTTCATTCATCACCTACAATGGAATGCTATCTGAATGACAATATCCCCCAAACCTTAAAGAGAATCATTGTACAAGTAAGAAGCCTTTTTGTAGTACAGAGAATTGATCATGTTTCACTATTGAAAACTAAGACCATAAAATGCACCTTATACAACGGTGAATTTAGTCTCTATTTTCCACACTACATGTTCTACTGTACGGCAATGGAAGAAGAAAGAGAAATTCTTCGTCAAGAGACCGGCTATAATAGCAATTCGCCTTATGTTTTAATGGCAAAAGTCGTAAAATCCAGACCCTTTGCATTCGCTTTTTATAAATACTGGAAATCAGCTCAATCAAAATATTTAGCACAGACACAGGATCCAACTCGATAATTGGTCGAGGCCAATACCCAATACTTGTATATAACTACGATGCTAATCTGTTATTTATTTATTTTGTCCTACAGAGAGAATCCTGTATGGCACGTGTGCCCAATAAAGGCTATTGTTGTTGTTGTGAAATTCAAATTAATTCAATCTGAAACATAACAAAGTTGATAAAAGCGAAAATGTAATGAATGATGACAGAAATTCAAATAGGCACAGACTATCTCAAATATAATGTGGGAAATAAATGGGTAATTTGAAAATTCTAAAAATAGTTCCCACTTTCTTCAGGGAGACACAACATGAGGATACGATAAAATATATACTAATTTGTGAAAAAATAATGTAAACATTTTTTTTTTCAGGTATTGATATTAAAATTAAAGAAGGCATATCCTGACCAGGAGCACATGTGCTTTTTAGATGGCAGAGCGTTATCTATTAGAACAGAAAATAACTAATTTTTCTCATGTTAAGCGTATTTAAGCTAGTTTGGTCTTAAATATCCATTCCTTGGCTTCTCAAAAGGCCTCTGGGACAAAAAAGATGCAGTGGTACAGCCTGCTCCATGCCGACGAGCGCCAACAGCGCGAAACGCGTTCGTGGATGATTTTCTTGATTTATCAAGAAAATAGCTTGGCCAAATATCAGAGAACAGGCTAAATCAATGTTTAGTTGAATTCTGTTACACTAGATGGCGCTCTGCCACCTAAAAAAGCACATGTGCTCCTGGTCAGCATATGCTTATTTTAATATACTAATTTATATCAATATAAAATGAAAATTATATAATTAATTCTTCTATATTGATAAGGTATTTTCAAATTTACTACAAGGCTTTAATTTTATTTTTTCAGTTCTAAAAATGATTTTTGGTAAAATGGATCAGTTTTATATACCTATTCATTCATCTTTATTTAAAACTATTTGACTCTATCATAGTTGAAAATTGTACATATAGAATTGTTCGTGCAAAGACGCAATCTATACTGTCCAATAAAAATTGTTTTAAACAATTGTGAAATTTGATCATTCTTTGAAGTTATAAATTTTCCTACCGAAATAAATTTTATCTGAATCGATACAAATGTGAGGAAGTAAAGAGTACTAATTATATATTTTCTATTTCCGATAAAAAAATCCTGAAACATGACAAATACATCACAAACATGCTGGTAATATAGTTTTTTAATGTGGATAATTATTGATTTTTTCTGTGAAAATGTATCCGATTTTTTTTTTTTAATTCACGGCCACTGTTTTAAACGTTGTTGACTTAGATATCGATGTAACTATAAGCATTTATTTATTAGATTCATGTTGTTCAGTTTAGTGCAAGGAAGGTGTGTTGATAAAGAATTATAAAAAAGTAAAGTTAAGAACAAGGTATATCTTGAACGTGAAAATAAAGAATGTTGGTGATATGCGACTTTTAGAGGAAAAATAGCATCTTATTGTTGATTTTTCAATTTTGAATTATTCCAGTATATTGGCTAACTACTTTTTTGGGGTAAATCGAGAAACCTTAATTACATTCGCTTCTCAGTCTCTCCTGGATATGCCTGTAAGACCAAGTTTTGAGGATTCTATCATCCGGAACAGAGTCTCATGCGCGACCACTTTCATGAGAGACCGTTTCAGCTATGTTTTAAGGTCCCTATATCTTACTTGAGACTCAATTTTATTACTTTCAGGCATTCATGTATATTAACCATCACAAAAAATATAAAATATCATTTTTTTTTTGCTTCAGCTTCAATTGTAAGAATCACCATATTAAAACGGAAATCTCAAAAACAAACTGACAAATATAACCACACATTTTATAATGTGAAAAATAAGATAAAACTATTCCAAAGATTGAGTTTTCTGGCCGGCATTCATATTCCATTAGAATGTTGATTCTTCAGCATTAAAGAATTTTCATTTTCATCGACGTTTCGATAAAAAAAACATCTATATAATAAATTAAGTTTTACCAAGACTTCTAAAAATGCATTTAGAACTACAATTATAATTCCAAATTACAACCTCAATAAATATATAATTTTTACATGCAAAGTTCTTGTCATTTCAATGAAGATGAATCACACTTATTATTATTATTTTTAAATGATAGAAATATTATTATAATGTTAGGATACTTTTTATGAAGATATAAGATTGAAGAATACATGGAATGAAATACAAAGTAAGATATATGTGTTCCTGATATATGAGACAAGAAAGAACTCTCCAGGAACTACTGTCGAAACAAGATTAAAGTATTTGGCCAACAATTAGCCAACACGTTCGGAGAAAGTAAAGTAAACACGTGGAGTTTCCAACTTGGGAGCCGTGTATTTCAGGAATTATATCTATCCTTTCTAAATGTAATAGAAGTCAACCTCCATTCCCAGCAATCTGGATAAATATACGATACCTATTAGAATGAATTATATTTATTTATTTTTCTTTTTTAATTAGAATTTAACGAATTTTTATTGATACCAGAAAATTCAAAATTAACATTCTAATAAAGTGCGTTTGATTGGCTATTCTAGTTTATAATTATATTTGTTTTAAAATGGAATGATCTATTAAAAACTTATAACGAACTTTAGAAAGACCTATTTTCCCTTAAATAAATATGTATATTCATATGTGTGTGTGAGCGTGTGCCTTTCTAAATTCCTTTGACTAATTTAATTTCTATCGTATATATATTTCATATGTTTATCGAAAAGGCTGCTTTTAATGCAATATCGCTTTTTTGTAAGGAAAATATAAGCCTTAATATTATAAAATATATTAACGAGCCTATTAAAATATTTGCTTATTAATTTTTGAAACGTTATATATAATATACATTTCAGGTTTCAAGTTTATAAAACGAAAAAAACATTATATATGAATTTGATATTAGAAATTCAGTGATTTGAAATTAAACTCCTATATAAATACTAAACTATTTATAAGCACATATAATTAAATTCTATATTTATTATATATATACACTTTAGAGAGAGAAATTTCGAAATAAAATATTAAAATTCAATTAAACTTTAGTTTTTACTCTTTTTATTTTTATATATCTCGCGCAGCAGTTTCACAGAAAATTTAATTAGAATTATAAAATTAATAACAGATTTATTGTCGCACACGCGCAGTTAAAAAACACTAAAGTAAATTACTTCACACCCTAAAAAACAAACAAGGCTTTTAAAAAAAATCACATTTAATTGTAATTAGAGAATTCTCTTTAAACCTAATAAATTTAAACTGTAATTTTTTAAAGGAAATAAATTGGTTTGGCTTCATCTTAAATCACCTCGTCTGCTTGAAGCCTATTGGCTTCGTGGATTATATTTCAAACGGCCAGTTTATTGATGACCTTTTATATTTGCATCAACATTTTTTCTTCTTGGTTCCACTGACTGACTCATTAATAGGAGACTTCTTCATCCAAGGGTGGCTCAAGATTTATTTTCTAGGCCGCTCCAATGGATTTTAAAGTAACTTTAGGCCTGGATTTTTTTTCTTTCTTGTCCATTGATCTTCCAAACCATTACCTCAGGGAAGGTCTGATAATGTATTCTCTAATCGCTGCCTCTCTCTACATCCCCGGGTAGTGAGATTTACCCAGGATTGGTGGGTGGGTGGGATATTCATTTTTATCTAATTTAGAATCTTTTAGGGAACATTAGAAAATTCTTTAAGGTTTTTTTTTTATCTTGAATTTTTTAAATAAAGACTTTGCTTTTTTGGTTTAAGATTAGGGGGATACTTTTTATATATTGATAACAATTCAAATAGAAATTTTAATTTATACATAATGTTCATATATTCTTTTGAAATTGATTGAATATTTGTGTTGAATAAATGATTCATCATTTCATTAGAAGCATTATTTTCATGAATTTTATCAAAGGTACGTTCTAGAAAAATGAGATCAAATTTTCTCTCCAGTCCAATTCACACAGAAAAAAACTATTTAGACATTTTCAAAAATATACATTTTTAAAAATGCGATAAAAACAAAGTACACTTATCGATTTTTTGCAAGTTATATATATATTCAAAATCGAATATGAAGAAGTACTTTTACCATTCAAAATCACACTTAATTGTATTCAGAGATTTCTTTTGAAACAAAAAAATTAACCTAATTATCAAAAGGAAATAAATTGATTTGGCTTTATCTCAACTCACTTGTTGTTCTTGGACTTTTGCTATTTATATATTAAGAAGATTATTCAAAATATTTCAAAATAGGTTATAGAGATTTCTATGATATTAAGTCAGCATAAATGAAACAGGTTTGAAGATTCGCAGAGATATCCGCGTGTGATGTAGTTATTTAAAAGACATCAATTTGTGTCCAGAACCAATTTGAGGTAACTTCGCCCGTGCTTCCTGCTTCCACTCAATTTCCTCCAATTCCGTCTATTCTTCTAGCCAGTCGTCACCTTGTTTGGTTCTCCTCATCCTTCCTCTTTTATACAAAGCGCTTTTAGTTTTGTGGTGTCTAGGTCATTTTCAGACTTCTTTGATTTATGTCTCTTTATCTCCACAGAATTTGATTCTGCGTCTATTTTCAATAGATTTCGGTGTCTTTTTCTATCTAGTAGTCTTTGTGTCTAGCTTCTTTCTAAAGATCTTGTTTTAGGCCCAGCTCTTTTTACAGGCTTTTATTTTAGGAATAATTTTTAATTAACTTTTCGGCTCTGTGTCTATTTCTATCTCGCGGTCTTTGCTCTGGATCTACATGTTTTGTTCTAGATCCTTAATTTATACAGTCCTTGTTAGATAGATGTATATATTCTTATACACTCTGAGGCTCTATTACAATATAATTCTGTACGTTGTCTATGATTGGCCATTCAACTAAATGTGCAAATTAGAATTAAATAATTGAATTCAAATTCTGAAAATATGCAGAATTTTAAATACCAATTGGAAGCGAGATACGGAGAGAAGTTTATAATTGTCGACATATAACTTACCCATCTTATTTCCCATTTAATTCTTTGATTTAATCAGCAATTAAAAATTAGGCTTTTAAATCTATTATTAAATGATGTTGTAATGTATGTATGTAATGTTGTAAAGTAGAATGCGTCTACCTTTGTCATTAAGACTGGTAGCACTTCTCAGTGGCAGGCCGACTTAGCTCCAATATGAAATGGCCCCTCTGGCATGAAGAACAGACGCCATGTGCAGCCATTCCTAACATGGAGTACAAAGTCTGCTCATCCTGTATCCTTGGATAAAGAGCCCTTACAGGGTACTATTAGCGAGGCCAGCTGAGTCCAGGTTTTTAGAGAGCTTGTTACTGCTCCCCTCCTCCTTTTTTATCCGGACTTGGGAAGGAAAATGCAGAGTTTCTATTAAACATGCATTGATATCTTAGAGAAAAAAAAATCACACGCAGTAAATATAAATAACATACATAATTTAATAAATCAACAAGTATTCCAGGGTAAAGTTTATATTACTATTTATATTTCTCTAGATTTCGACTAACATACAGTAGAATTCTCAATATCGTAGAAATAGACAGGCCTTCATCACCTTGCATAGATTATCATCTGTATTCATTAGAAAAATTCAAAGAGTCGTTTTCTTTACTACGAACTTATCATTGAAAGACAATTTTACATTCTAAAAGAAGTAAAGGATATCTTGAACAAAATTTAAAATATTTAGAATGCTGAAATATATTAAAATATTTAAAATGTCCGAAGTCTAAAAAGTTTAGTTCAAAAATTACTTTCAAAATATGACTTCAGTTTAATAAAACTCTTTCAAATTATATATTTAAAGAGTGAATATATTTTCTTTCATACAAAATTTCAAGGAATATCTTTGCGTAAAAAATGACCAGTTGAAACTTTTTCATTTCGACTTTCACAGAATAGCCATGTTATATGGTAACCATATAGCTGAGGATATTTAAATACAGACGAAACTAATTCGAACTAAGTCACGTGAGCTTAGGTAACTCGCACGCAAGTCTGACGTCAACTGTAGATTGATATTTTGACAATTTAGAAATCATATATTCTCGCCGTGTTCCCTGCTAAAATTACTGCGATATTACTCGGGGCTAGTTTCTTCACGTTTCCCCAACACCATATATCATGTACCAAACAATTTATCAAGGTTCTCCTGACGATTCGAAATTGCGTTACTCTTTTGAAAAAATGTTAATATTAATTTTTGATGATATTCAACACCCACCAATATTTAAAGGCATTAATCTTGATAAAAATTTGGATTATTCAAAATCAGCTTTATAATATATATATTATGAAAAGATAATTCTGTTGTTTTTTGAATATTATTGGGATAAGTTATATTTGCTTGTAGAGGAATTATTGGTCATTTGCTTGATCTTGGAATGCAGTCGTGGAAGAGATTATAATAAAATTAGTTATCAAAAATAGCTTTAAATAAAAAAAATGGTTTTGATCAGAGGTTGCTTTATTTGAGCTAAAGTAATATATAAGAACATAATTTGATTAAAGTACTGCCTGGCTTAAGGCGTAAGAATAAAAAAATTGAGAGCTTATTTACATAATGTACAAATGTTTTGAGCCGACCAACGTGAAACAACAACAATCGGTTTTATATAGGGTAAGCGTGACCTCGGGCGGTCGATTTAACAGAATATTTGTATCTATGAAATATATTTTTAAATAAAATAATATTTTAATAAAACATTTTAAATAATACCTTTATATAACATATATATAAAGCCATTTAGTGAATTAATATTATATCTTTATACATATTTTATCTGACATTCTATATAATATTTATTACCATTTTCTTAAAAAAAAGAAAAAGGGGCATCTTCTTGTCGGGAAACTGAAAGTTACTGATGGCTTGGGTCATTTATTTTTTTATTTATGAACCTTATCTCAGTACAATATCATATTTGTACTATTTTTTTACATTTTCTATTTGTTCTAATATTAATATAAATATGAGAATATTTGAAAATGGAAGATAACATGAGTAGTTGACAAATAGCATATGTATAATTAATTGCAATTTATGAACATTTTATATATGGTATATAATCGAAATCATGTATTATATTAAAAAAGATGTTTCACCTATGGTTTTAAATTCTGCACAAGAAATAACTTCTTTACCAGACTATAAAAAGACGAAGACACCCCTGTATCTATAGGGACCAAAGCTCTATTCAAATTTTCTTGAATTTGTAGATACTACGGCCAGTAAATCTTTTTATCATCTCGACGTTTCGACAAAAATCTTTTGTACTCGTCAGGAGCAAATAAAAATTAAAGCATTTAGCAAGGCGTTAATAAATGTTCTTAAATACATTTTACGCTTTGCCAAATGCTTTAATTTTTTTATTTTTTCGCTCCAGACGACGACAAAATATTTTTGTTGAAACGTCGAAGATAAAAATATTTACTGGTCTTATAATCTTCAATTTAGAGAATTATGAATGCCAATCAGACAGCCTCTATCTTCATGGTATTCAATATTATACATGTTGTATTTCGTCTGCGGAGCCAGTGGCCTGATGAAGCACGACCGCGTGAAAGCTTGCCTCCCAATTTCTAAATAAAGAAACTCTGCAAATATTTTTATATTTATTTAATTCAATTCTGTCTTACACGTCACAAAGCTGGTGTTTCAGCACATTCTTTCATATTTTACATATCAATCATCCTCAAAATGATTATATCTCTAAAATATAAACAATTTCGATATTCCACATGAAATTGACAATAAAGTTCAGTTATATTGGTACATTTCACCAATTCTTAAATATATTATCAGTCAATTTATGATAACAAAGCAACTTATTTAGATATACGTGTCTTTTACTTTGCTTGATAACTAATATCCCCTTAAAGCTTTTAATGTAGAAATTCTAAAAAAAAAACTTGGTGTTATTATGAATTATTCAGTGAAATAATATAACAACGTTATAAATTCTTGTTCAAATACGAGTAATAAATACTCGTAAAAAGAATGAAATCCTAGTCATCTTAAAAATAAGAAAATGTGAAGTGAACTAGGATTTCAGAAGAAAGAATAAATTAACCAAGATTCCGTAAATCTAGTTAGGCAGATAAAAGAAAGCTAATAGTTCTTTAAAAGGAAGAATAAATGTGAATTTATATTCGTAACGATGTCGCGTTGTTTAGCTTCTGTCATTGGCTCCGGGCGATAAATGGAATCTTTTTAATTGAATCTCAATTCACCAGGGAGCTACCGACGTATTTAAAAGCTTTTAATGTTTTTGGTTTCTTTTCTAAAGCATACGAATTTGGTTTGTTAAGTCTCCTAGATATACAGATATGCTGAAAAAAGGATTTTTAAAAAGAATGAATAAACTTTTCTTTATTATATAGATAATACCAATATATAATATGATAATTTTATAAAAATAATGATGGTCATCTCCCGTCTATATAGATGCTAAACCTAAGCACCTTCCATTGGCCGTCTTCGTACACTAGTGGATTCTACCGGTGACAGAGTTACATCATCTTGGCAAACTGAGAAGGGTCCACCTAGAGACCATGGTTTCGTGCTTTGTCAACGACCTGAATCTGCCACACTGCTGGTCAATAGATCGCCTTAAGTTTTATCGTCTATATTGACGAAAGATGCTATCTTTATTTTTACAGATTAATTTCTTCCCGGAAAAAATGTCCATATATATGTGATAAAACAAATTAGGCATATCCTGACCACAATAATCTTCTAACCTTACTTATTTTTATATTTTAAAGTTATTTTCATATATATATGTATGAAAAAACAATAGAAAAAATAAAAGATAAGTGGGTCAGGTGTTGATATTAAAAATAAAGAAGGCATCTCCTGACCACAAGCACATGTGCTTTTTTAGATGGCAGAGCGCCATCTAGTGGAGTAAAAATAAACTAAACGTAAAAATCTCGGAGTAAGCTAAATAAACGTTTAGTTTATTTTTACTCCACTAGATGGCGCTCTGCCATCTAAAAAGCACATGTGCTTGTGGTCAGGAGATGCCTTCTTTATTTTTAATATATATGTATAATAGCCCTATATTATGATGCTGGGAATTTCTGCATGGAACTCCTGCAATAACCTCTCTAAAACAGCGAATAGTGTAGAGTTGATACGTTTCCATGTTATTATAGGTGCAATTTAATGGTCACGTGTGGTATTATATTCTCCCAAATATGAACTGTGAAGTTACATTGCCTTTTTGAAATTTACAATGAATACAGACAATGCCACGGAATGTTATAATAATGGCGCGCAGAAATCTTTACTTCAGGGCTCGCAATCACAAGTACACAAAAAATCAGTACCGAAAGGAAGAAATTCTCCTAAATACTGTCGCGAAGAAAAATAATTGAAAAGGCTTCCAAATTACTTTAAATATTTATTCAATTAGTGGGGCTCGGTGGAAGGCTGGTTAAACCGTTTGGTTTTCGACCACTACGACCCGGGTTCGATTCCCGCATTAAACACTTTTTTCTGTTAAAAGAAAAATGTTCCAATGGCCCCCGATTCTTGCAAAAGTCCAACCCCACCAGCGAGTGCAAGTAACCAAACGGGGCTCGGGCACATTTGTAAGTGCAAAGTCGAACTGCTTTTCACATGTGTAGCCATGTGGTGTACTTACAGTAAAAGCAGTCGCTAACTACCCACCATGATTATCATGGCTTTGAGATAAGAAAGAAGATTTATTTAGTTATATGAAATATTTTAAATATAATATGAAATTTACTATGTACATGAGCCAAATCGACCCAGCAGTTAGAACAAGAGGGGAGAACTGAGTTTTTTCCTCCTTCCACGTGGCGCCACTGTTTTCCCCGACCGGTCCGTCCAGCCTAGATAAGAGGGAATACTTTGTCCTCCTAACAATATTCACATATATGCAGCGCAGTCCGAGTTTATGGATCATGTTGCTCCCACAATAAGTATTATTATTTTAAGGTAATATTATTTCAGGTTTATGGTTTGGTAGCCCTCTTTGAGGGTTTCTTTAACCAGGATGGAGAGAGAAAGCGGATTCTAATAAATATAATAAAAAACAAATCTTTATAAAGATGACATAAAATTATATAAGTGATTATATTATAAAGATAATTAGGAAAATTCGGTGAGAATAGATTTGTTGACATTCATCAAGCAAATCCCGACCCAAGACGGTTCATACGCCAAATATTTTATATTCCTGCAATTGGTATGATAATGGATAAATTTTATTATTATTAATATATTTATTTTTTTATTACGAAAATACACGCTATATCTTATGAGGATATTTGCGTGTATAAATGTTCAAACTATTTAAACTGTTTAAACTATTCAAACTATTAACAAATTATTTCTATAATTAGAAAAAGAGTGAAATGTTTTTTATATTTACATCTTAGAACAATATAAGAAAGAAAGTTCATCTACATATTATATCTTATTTTCTATAGTTTATGATCAATCAATGATACTTAATATATTGTAATAATTAACCACTAAATCAATTATAGAAATATAGATCATCCAAAAATATAATAAATTATATATGCCTATTAAAATATACAAGTATCAGAGTCATCAATCAATTCTTAATCAATTCTGTCACCCGTTTGCTTTTGTGAATGGATTAAATACCCAAATATGGCCATTTCTAATAACCATCGGTGGTTCAGTGGTAGAATGCTCGCCTGCCACGCGGGCGGCCCGGGTTCGATTCCCGGCCGATGCATTTATTTTTTTTTTACAATTTTTAAAACTCATTTATATTATTATCCCTATATATATAAAAGTAAGCGTATATATGTTTGTCAACTATGCACGTCCACAATACGTAACTAATCTGACTGAAATTTTAACAGTATATAAAGTAGAATCAAGAAAAACTCTTAGTGAAAATTTCAGGTCTCTACCCCGAATATCCATCGTGTTATTTGCAAATTAGCTCTTTCGCTCGCGCCTCTAGCGGTGAAAATGGGGGGTAATACCAGCTGACCTAACGTACAGGTAAAGTTTGGAGCGGGACGTTTCACAAGAGTGACATCCACGGCTCCAATTTATAATTGTAACGAATAGTATTTGAATAAAAAAATTAATCGGGTAAAACCCGGGCGTTGCCCGGGTCATTCGGCTAGTATTCTATAAATGAATCCATAAGAACAAATCTAAAAGATCCATGGTTTTACAAATCTTAAGTTACCGTGATGCACATAGGCCATGAAAATCATAGTTAATAGTTAGTGGCTCTTCTACTGCAAGTGAAACACATGTCAAAACATGTAGAAAGCAGTTATACCTTTGCATTTACCAGATATAGCAGAGCGACCTTTTGGTTACATACACTCAATGATAGGGTTGACCATTTGATTAGAATCGGAGGCCGTTGAAGCAAATTTTCATCATAAAAAATTATTGAATGTGGGATTCGATCCGGGGACGTAATTGTCGAGAATCAACGGTTATCGTCCACTCAGACTTCAAAGAACCATAAAATTTGATGATAATGTTATATTAAAAATCAAATTTTAGGTTGTTGGTGACCTCGATAAAGTAATTTTATTGAAGGATTAATGTTCAAGTGCGACAAATTATGGAGAATCTAATTTTATCGAACAAATATTTAGGCGTTGATCAATAGGGATTTGTGAGCTGCTAATGGACCATAGAAACGAACATAAATAGTGAGGCCATGTTTTATTTCTTTATTTTAATTTTACTTCGATTTATCTATAAATATTTATTCATAGAAGCATAGGGCGCTTATCCCGTCAAAATAAACGTCAAAACCTGACGCCATCTATTGACCGTCGCCGCAAACTAGCGGCCTCGGGTCGATGACAAAGCCACAACACCAGCTTTGGCAAATGCTTTGCCACGGCTTTGCCAAAGCTGGTGTTGTGGCTTTGTCAACGACCCGAGGCCGCTAGTTTGCGGCTACGGTCAATAGATGGCGTCAGGTTTTGACGTTTATTTTGAAGGGAGGTGCGCCCTATGCTTCTATGGATCAATTTCCTCCCGGAATATTTTCCCACTATTTATTGATTTCTCTTAATATCAAGCTGGAGAATATTTGATGTCGTTATATCTATATATATACATATTAGATTTAAATAACTTCTATATATTGATATATGGAATAATATTGTACATATTATTCTGTTTATAATCAAAAGGGAGACGTGTAATAATATCTATCGGGGCAAAATTGAAATAAAAAAAGATAATGCATTGATGAAATTGCTTGATACAATTTTTGAGTGAAGTGGAATATTGTTTTAACAATAAGTGCGATTTGATTGTTTGACCACGGTTTGTGGAAGTACGAGGTCAAAGAGGTTGCATAGAGACTTCTTCTATAGAGATATTATGAATTGATAGACGTCTCTAGCTTCTTTCACATGTCCATCTCTATCAATGAGTGTGATAAACCAAAGAGATCTATAAAGCCTTGTATTTGCGAATGTTTAACATCTACATGTATTGATAAGTTAAAACTTAAAACATACATCTTTGAGCGATAATTATCATAGCCTTTGTTCTCTTGCTAAGTAATTACAGTTCATGACATATTTATATATACATACTAGCATCTAGAACAGTAACTAAAGGTATAAATTCAAGTTGAACTTCGGAAGAGATAAGAGTGGGATATAAACCGTAGATATTGTCAGCTAAAACCATGGATCCAATCCCGTAGTGTGAATCTTTTATTCAAAGATATTCTCCAATGGCTCACGATTCTTGTGAAATAGAAACTCTAACAGTGAGATCAAGTGACCGAACGTATTTATAACACACTTGAAGCTCAAAATTTGAACTGCATTCTACATTTATATACATGTGGTTCACTTCCAGTAAAAGCAGTCGCTAATTTTCCAGCGTAATTATAATGACATGAGCTATCTGTACTTTATATGAGTCAAAAGGGAAAGGTATTTAATTCTCTCTAAAGCTATATATATTGAATGTAAAAATTTCCTTATAGGAGGAAAACTTTCTACCTATCTCAAGATTTATATTTCTATCTCTTAAAATTATAAAATTATACATTGTTTAAGCGCTTTGTGTTTGATTCATACAAGTATGTATATATATCTTGCCAAAACATTACAAATATATATATATATTACTTTGAAATCAACACTTAGGATATTAATTTCAATGCTTAATACCTATTTTGGATAAATTGAAGAAATAAAACTAATATTGTCTAGCTGAATAGATTTAAGAGGTTATTGAGAAAAAAAGCCTAATATACATAAAGCGTTAGGTAATACATGAGTTACCTTCGTGATGAATCAAATAATAAAAGTTTTGTTTGATTAGGAATTTATTTACGAAATTCCGTGTATTTCAAATAAAAATACACTTTTATTTTAACTTTTCTTTCTTTTACCCTTTAACAGTTCCAAATCACAATTATAAGAAATATTTATTTAAAAGTAATAAAAGGAGCAAATATAAGATATTTTAGAGAAAATGACGAAATGTATTTTGGTTCCAATATAAAGTCGAGTCCATGTGACACTGATGATGTGAAGACTGATTCATCAATCCGGAATCAATATTTCGTCAGGTGTCCGGTCCACTGGACTGTGAGACGGACCTTTATTGGACTTTGGGGACCTCACAGAGCTTTAATCCCCCTGATGACAATCTGTTTAGATATGTTCTGACAACATTCCCCCCCCCCATATATATATATATATCTTATATAAAAGAAAATAGATGAGATTTCTTGCTTGAAATTTAGAACATGTTGAAGATTATGGTATGGAAATGAAGTCGTGGTTAAAAATCTCGAAAGAAAAATAATATGAATAGTTTTGATCAGATATTGCTTTAATTGAACTTATGAGATATATAAAAATATAATAAAAGTAAAAGTACTGCCTGGCTTAAGGCGAGTAGACTAAGGAAAACAAAATATTATTTACATAATGTACAAAATTTTGAGCCGGCCAACGGGGAAGAACAACAACGAGTTTTTATAGGGGAAGCATGACCTCTGGCGGTCTATTTAACAATATTTGAATCTATGATATATATTTGAGATAAAAATATTTCTATATAACATATATATATACTTCAATATTGACATTTCTTAAATAATTCCTAGACTATTATAATATGTGTCATCACTGGTAATATTTCTTATTTGCTACACTCTAACGGACAATCCTAATAAAAAGATGTATTTTGCCCGTACGTTGAAGATATATAAGAAATATATAGGGATACATGCACTTTCAAACTTGTGTGCAAATATTTTGCACACAAATAAAATATAATTTTACACAAATAAATTTACTAGCAAAGCGTTTCTATTTTTTAAATATCATCAAAATTTTATCTCTACAGACCTTACTGCAATGAGAAAAATTTCATCAATGCATTATATTTTTTATCTCAATTTTGCCCCGATAGATAATATTCCACGTCTCCCTTTTGATTATAAACAGAAGAATATGTACAATATTATGCCATATATCAATATATAGAAGTTATTTAAATCTAATATGTATATATAGATATAACGACATCAAATATTCTCCAGCTTGAAATTAAGAGAAAATAATAAATAGTGGGAAACGAGAGGGTTCACTACTGATGAGCCAAGCCCTCTAATTCAATAACTCATATCATTGCAGTAAGGTCTGTAGAGATAAAACTTTGATGATATTTAAAAAAAAGAAACGCTTTGCCAGTAAATTTATTTGTGTAAAATTTTAACGATAGATGGCAATTAAATTTAATTTACTAAATAAAATATATTTTCTATCATATATATTGCAATTAGAACTGCCTCGATCATCAGTGATGAACCTTTTCATAGGCTTTTTCAATTATTTTTACTATTAATGATTTTTCAATACTGTCTTTATTGCCATATGAAAATTAACCAATTTTTTCGTTTGAAAATAAAAAGTACCAAATAAATTGTCACAATATAAAACAGTATATGTTTGAATAATAAGGGATACCTATTTTGATTTAATATTAGAAATACCTGGTATAAAATAAGTTATAAAAAACAAGAGTAAAAGTACACACAACAAATACAATTAGGAATATATTGATGAATATAATACCTATTCTAATAGAAAGAGAAATCGTAATGATTTCCATGATTGAAACTTATCTTCTAAATATATCTTAATAATGTTTAAATGCTGTTACGAAAATATTATCATTATCAGTTAAAATTTTAAGTATTTGTATAGATACTAGCCGAATGACCCGGGCAACGCCCGGGGTTTTCCCGATTAAATGCTTTTATTCAAATACTATTCGTTACAATTATAAATTGGCGCCGTGGATGTCATTCTTGTATAATATATAAATGAGTTTTAAAAATTGTAAAAAAAAAAAAAAAATGCATCGGCCGGGAATCGAACCCGGGCCGCCCGCGTGGCAGGTGAGCATTTTACCACTGAACTACCGATGCTTATAAGAAATGGCCATATTTGGGTATTAATTCCATTCACAAATGCAAAAAAAAAAAAACGGTGACAGAATTAAGAATTGATTGATGACTCTGATACTTGTATATTTTAATTATGGTATGAATTGACAATAGCCATTTATTAATGATTATTTGTGAAAATCCTTCTACGAAATTCATACATATTTATCCATATTTATAATCAAGCTTCATTGCCATTGCAAGTGTAATAGGTGTTGACGTCAACTGTCTTGTTCAATAATATAAATGCACAAAAATGTCTGGTAGACGTACGGAAGAAAGACAATAGGGTAAGTTGAACCTACCTTCCACTCAATGAGGCTTCTGCTGAGATATGGAAATTCGGGAAATCTCTAAAGATTTCGTTTTTTGATGTTTTTATCAAATTTTATTTCGTCCATTGTTCGTCTCATCTTTAAACTATTTTATGAATATAGAAATATTTCGCTGTAAAATGTTTTTGTTTATATTATCCTTTATGTATATGCTATATTGAATTTCGAATAGATATATATCCAACAAAATTCAAAGTGAATGCTTATACAAATTGATGATTAGAATACTTTTTAAGCCTTTTTATTATTAGAATATTAATAACATTTATCAAAATTTAAACACTCTCTCTCTAAAACTATAAATAATTTGTATATATATATGCTTAAAAACTATGTACATAAAATAGTTTAAACATTTACATGCAAATATCCACATAGGATATAGCGTGTGTTTTGTAATAAATAAAATTTAAAAAAGTAAAAAAAAAAATAAAATTTAAATAAGTTCGAATTCCATTTTTTTATACTGAATAATTGTTTTATTAACCTAATATTATTCACTTGAATGTATGGAATAATGTATTAAAAATTTGATAATCAGACTAAGCTATAATATTAGAATGGTATGGTAGAATAAACTGGTAAAACCTCTGAGAAGGTTAACCACTGATTAGCCAAGCTCTATCAATATTTCGGTCGCAGTAATTAGAGTTTGGTTTAATTGAAAAATCATAAAATGCGCTCAAAATATAATTTCCATTCATATAATTATATAATAATAAGGTCTACTTAAAATTAATACGAATATTTTATATTTTAAATATTTAAATATAAAATCTGATTCACGAATTTATGAATATTTTCATGTAGTTTTCAAATGTAAATTCACACACACGCACAAAGCCTTTATTAAGACATTAGTCTTATACAGATTCTCCGTTCAAATGTAAATTTTGGTTTCATAAATGTAATTATTATGTAGAGAAAAATATATTGTAATTCTATTTTAATGTAATGTTTGGCCTTTTACATAGCTTTTTCTTATTTAATAACTATTATTATATTTTAAGAAAAAGGCATCTTCTTATCGTGCAACTGAAAGTTGCTAATGGCTTGCGCCATCTATCGGAATACATATAAACTCTTCTGGTTGATTTTTAATTATTCCAGAATTGGCCAAATACCCAATTTTGATTAATCAAGAAAAGCTAACCACGGACGAGTTTCGGGCTGTTGGCCCTCATCAGCGTGGTGCAAGCTGTACCTCAACGACCAAAAAATTGGTCATTAAGGCATCACGAAAAATCATGAAACGGGTAGTTAAGGCCAGAATTGCATGAGAACGCTACTTTTATAGCTATTATTATATTTATTGTATTTGAAATAGTATAATTCATAGTATTCAAAGTAATACAAATGTTATATCCTCGATGGCATGTGGGATTTAGGAAAGGCAAGTAGGTGACACAAGATGATAGTTCTTTATTGAGTTTGACTTTATACACGTATGATGATGATAAATAAATAAAAAGTCAATGACAACAATACTCTGTTGTCAATACACAAAAATAAGATTATCTCAAAAGTTCGTAAACATTTGAAAAAAAAAATTGAAATACCACTATTATTCGCCGTTATGTATAACGTCTTTGTATTATGTATAAAGTAATTGTATTATGTATCATTATATTCAGAAATATATGCATATATTATATTTATAAATATTTTTATTATTCCAATATTTCGAGGGGCAACTCGCCTCTCTTTATCGCGGATGTTTGTGTTTCTCACTGAAACACGTATTATTATATATTCGCCGTAATATTTTTTTTCGCCTAGTAATAAGAAAAACAGGAACTTTTGGGACAATCTTATATATATAGAAATATTTATTTCGACGCGATATATATAGTTTAAATTTTTTTGAACAGATAGCGCGTTACTAAAAAAAAATGTATAGAACATTGTGTTTATTTTTCAAGCAGTAGGTTTATTTTATACAACAAAGTACATAAAATATGGAAATAAAATGAGAAACCTCAATATAAATATTAATATGGTCATGAATGGAATATAATAGAATTAAGGCGAGTCATCTGCTAAAAATAAAGCATCTAAGAGAATTATTAATGGAATTGTGTGAAAGGGCATAACTTTGTGCTAATGTTTGTTTAGGGAAACACCTTGTAATTATTAAATTGAATAATTTTCTTTACATATCTCACATCTCAATATTGATCATTACTTTAATATTCTATGTAAATATTGACCTATATAATGTATTCTCTTATAAAATATTAATAATGCATATCTTTCACTGAATTGTTCTTTTTTTAGGTATATATTAGGTGTTCAAATTTTTAAATATTTTGTATTTGAATAAATATTAAATCGAAATATTTGATAGAATTATTGTGTAACGCTTATATATTACGTCTTTTATCAGTTTTATAATCTTTGTAAATATATTTTGACATTACTTCAAATAAGCTCATATTTTTCTCTCATGATAAATCCGGTATTATATATGTGTTAATTCAAAAATCTTTCGTAATTACTCTCCTTTTTACAAATAAATTGAGTAAATAGCCTATTATTTTCCAGCCCTTTGTTGTAAAGTTTATTTATAAATATTTATAGCTTTTGTGTTATACTGAGCATGAATCAACGTAATATTTACAACAAAATAGGTTTTAAAACACCTATAATTTCAATGAATGTTATTTAGTGATCGGAAACGTCATTATTTGATGAGATTTGGCTTGCTCTTTTGGGCTTGTTAAAATCCTTTTTTTAAATATTATAATTTGTATAATACTCACGCATAGCACATAAAATAAAATAATAATATTGTAGCAAAGTATTTTCTATATTTTATATACAGTTTATTGATTATTTTATATTTATATTATTTATATTTTGGCACTCTGGAAACGTCCCTCAGTGCTTCTCTTGAATTTATAAATTTTAGTTGCTTCTTGTATCTTGAATAAATTGCTGTGTCATCCTGATGTTTGTCTTGTCTAATTTTCTACGTTATAATATCAATATTACAAAAATTTTAGGTAAAATATATTTTATACTATCCTATCTTAGATAATAAAAGGCATATATTGGATTTAATAAAATATTGGCAAAATAAATATTTTATTAAATCCCATATATGCCTTTTATTATCTAATGAATTAAGTATGGATTGCTCTATTTTCAAAACTATCCTATCTACATATTCATAAATTGGCATTATCGGCAAAAAATTCTTTTTATTCAAAATATAAATATATTTCATTCGGATATTTTAATTTTTACTTGCAAAAAATTTCAGTTCAAATACCATTGTTGAAATTCCCAATTTACCTGGTACACCCTGTACATCATTCTTTATGATAAAAAATGAAATAATGGTTTATAAAAGTTATATAATCACCAATATTCATCAGTCGACTGGGCACCAAAAAAGGTACAGATTAATAAGCCAACTGAAATAATGGTGATTGAATCCCTTTCTCGCGATCCAATATAGGCCTTTTCAATTAAATGATTCATTTATAGATGGCTATATTTTATCCTCAAACTCTGTTTATTGTCTGAAGGCAGATAGACAATTGAGGCAGACTTCAGAGCAAATTAAAGCATTTGGCAAGGCGTTAAAAATGTTCCTAAATAAATTTTACGCTTTGCCAAATGCTTTAATTTTTTTTATTTTTTTGCTCCTGACGACGACAAAAGATTTTTGTTGGAACGTCGAAGATAAAAAGATTTACTGGCCTTATAATCTTCAATTGAGAGAATTATGAATGCCAGCCAGACAGCCTCTATCTTAAAGGTTCAATATTATACATGTTGTATTTCGTCTGCGGGGAGCCAGTGGCCTGATGAAGCGCGACCGCGTGAAAGCTTGCCTCCCAATTTCTAAATAAAGAAACTCTGCAAATATTTTTATATTTATTTAATTCAATTCTGTCTTACACGTCACAAAGCTGGTGTTTCAGCACATTCTTTCATATTTTACATATCTATCATCCTCAAAATGATTATATCTCTAAAATATAAACAATTTCGATTTTCCACATTAAATTGACAATGAAAGTTCAGTTATATTGGTACATTTCACCAATTCTTAAATATATTATCAGTCAAAATTTATGATAACAAATCAACTTATATAGATATACGTGTCTTTTACTTTGCTTGATAAATAATATCCGCTTAAAACGTTTAATGTAGAAATTCTAAAAAAACTTGGCGTTATTATGAATTATTCAGTGAAATAATATAACTACGTTATAAATTCTTGTTCAAATACGAGTAATAAATACTCGTAAAAAGAATGAAATCCTAGTCATCTTAAAAATAAGAAAATTTGGAGTGAACTAAGATTTCAGAAGAAAGAATAAATTAACCAAGATTCCGTAAATCTAGTTAGGCAGATAAAAGAAAGCTAATAGTTCTTTAAAAGGAAGAATAAATGTGAATTTATATTCGTAACGATGTCGCGTTGTTTAGCTTCTGTCATTGGCTCCGGGCGATAAATGGAATCTTTTTAATTGAATCTCAATTCACCAGGGAGCTACCGACGTATTTAAAAGCTTTTAATGTTTTTGGTTTCTTTCCTAAAGCATACGAATTTGGTTTGTTAAGTCTCCTAGATATACAGATATGCTGAAAAAATTATTTTTTATAAAGAACTAGCCGAATGACACGGGCAACGCCCGGGTATTACCCGATTAAATGCTTTTATTCAAATACTATTCGTTACAATTATAAATTGGCGCCGTGGATGTCATTCTTGTATAATATATAAATGAGTTTTAAAAACTGTAAAAAAAAATGCATCGGGCGGGAATCGAACCCGAGCCGCAAGCGTGGCAGGCGAGCATTTTACCACTGAACCATCGATGCTTATGATAAATGGCCATATTTGGGTATTTATTCCATTCACAAAAGCAAACGGTGACAGAATTAAGAATTGATTGATGACTCTGATTCTTGTATATTTAAATGAACAAACTTTTCTTTATTATATAGATGATTCCAATATATAATATGATAATTTTATAAAAATAATGATGGTCGCGCGCTCATCTCCTGTCTATATAGATGCTAACGCTAAGCACCTTCCATTGGCCGTCTTCGTACACTAGTGGATTCTATCGGTGACACAGTAACATCATCTTGGCAAACTGAGAAGCGTCCACCTAGAGACCATGGTTTCGTGCTTTGTCAACAACCTGAATCTGCCACACTGTTGGAAGGGTCAATAGATTGCCTTCAGTTTTATCGTCTATATTGACGAAAGATGCTACCTCTATTTTTACAGATTCATTTCTTCCCGGAAAAATGTCCATATATATGAAATAAAAACAAATTAGGCATATCCTGACCACAATAATCAACTATCCTTACTTATTTTTATATTTTAAAGTTATTTTCACATATATATGTATGAAAAACAATAGAAAAAAATAAAAGATAAGTGGGTCAGGTGTTGATATTAAAAATTAAGAAGGCATCTCCTGACCACAAGCACATGTGCTTTTTTAGATGGCAGAGCGCCATCTAGTGGAGTAAAAATAAACTAAACGTAAAAATCTCGGAGTAAGCTAAATAAACGTTTAGTTTATTTTTACTCCACTAGATGGCGCTCTGCCTTCTAAAAAGCACATGTGCTTGTGGTCAGGAGATGCCTTCTTTATTTTTAATATATATGTATAATAAGCCTATATTATGATGCTGGGATTTTCTGCATGGAACTCCTGCAATAACCTCTCTAAAACAGCGAATAGTGTAGACTTGATACGTTTCCATGTTATTATAGGTGCAATTTAATGGCCACGTGTGGTATTAAATATCCCCAAATATGAACTGTGAAGTTACATTGCCTTTTTGAAATTTACAATGAATACAGACAATGCGATGGAATGTTATAATAATGGCACGCAGAAATCTTTACCTCATCAGGGCTCGCAATCACAAGTACACAAAAATCAGTACTGAAAGGAAGAAATTCTCGTAAATATTGTCGCGATGAAAAATAATTGAAAAGGGTTCCGAATTACTTTAAATATTTATTTAATTAGTGGGGCTCGGTGGAAGGCTGGTTAAACCGTTTGGTTTTCGACCACTACGACCCGGGTTCGATTCCCGCATTGGACACTTTTTTTCTGTTAAAAAAAATGCTCCAATGGCCCCCGATTCTTGCAAAAGTCCAACTCCACCAGCGAGTGAAAGTAACCAAACGGGGCTCTGGCACATTTGTAAGTGCAAAGTCGAACTGCTTTTCACATGTGTAGACATGTGGTGCGCTTAGAGTAAAAGCAGTCGCTAACTACCCACCATGATTGGCTTTGAGATAAGAAAGAAGATTTATTTAGTTATATGAAATATTTTAAATATAAAATAAAAGTTACTATGTACATGAGCCTAATCGACCCAGCAGTTAGAACAAGAGGTGAGAACTGATTTTTTTCCTCCTTCCACGTGGCGCCACTGTTTTCCCCGACCGGTCCGTCCAGTCTGAATAAGAGGGAATACTAGGAACTCTGCCCTCCTGACAATATTCACATATATGCAGCGCGGTCCGAGTTTATGGATCATGTTGCTCCCACAATAATAATTATTATTTTAAGGTAATATTATTTCAGGTTTATGGTTTGGTAGCCCTCTTTGAGGGTTTCTTTAACCAGGATGGAGAGAGAAAGCGGATTCTAATAAATATAATAATAAAAAAAAATCTTTATAAAGATGACATAAAATCCTAAAAGTGATTATATTATAAAGATAATTAGGAAAATTCGGTGAGAATAGATTTGTTTACATTCATCAAGCATATCCCGACCCAAGACGGTTCATACGCCAAATATTTTATAATTCTGCAATTGGTATGATAATGGATAAATTGTATTTATTAATATATCTATTTATTTTTTACGAAATACAAGCTATATCTTATGAGGATATTTGCGTGTATAAATATTCAAAATATTTCCAACACATAGTTTCAAACTATATATATGTTAAATAAAGGTATTATTTAAAATGTTATATTAAAATATTTTATTAAAAATTATGTTATATTAGGGTATTATTTTATTTAAAATTATATTTCATCGATTCAAATACTCTGTTAAATCGACCGCCAGAGGTCACGTTTTCCCTATAAATATTCAGTTGTTGTTGTTCCCCGTTGGCCGGCTCAAAAATTTGTACAATATATAAATAATATTTTGTTTTCCTTATTCTACTCGCCTTAAGCCAGGCATTACTTTTATCAAATTATGTTTTTTATATATTCCTTTAACTCAATTAAATTACTGATCAAAACTATTTTTCATTATCATACTTTAAAGATTTCAACCACGACTGCATTACCATACCACAATCCTCAACATGATCTAAATTCAAGCAGAAAATCTATTTTCTTTATATAAGATATATATACAAATTATTTCTATAATTAGAAAAAGTGTGAAATATTATTTATATTTAAATCTTTGAACAATACAAGAAAGAAAGTTCATCTACATATTATATCTTATTTTTTTAATAGTTTATGATCAATCAATAATACTTAATATATTGTAATATTTAATCACTAAATCAATGATAGAATAATAGATCATCCAAGACAATAATAAATTATATATGCCAATATTCTATAAATGAATCCATAAGAAAAAATCTAAAAGATCCATGGTTGTACAAATCCTAAGTTAACGTGATGCACATAGGCCATGAAAATCATAGTTAATAGTTAGCGGCTGTTCTACTGCGAGTGAAACACATGCCAACACATGTAGAGAGCAGTTATACTTTTGCATTTACCAGATATAGCAGAGAGACCTTTTGGTGACATACACTCAATGATAGGGTTGAACATTTTGTTAGAATCGTAACTCCACCTTTGCCGGTCCCAAGCGCGGATGAAAAAGGAGGAGGAGGAGCAGTAACAAGCTCGCTAAAAAACCTGGGTTCAGCTGGCCCGGCTGATAGTACCCTGTAAGGGCTCCTAATCCAGGGATACAGGATGAGCAGTGTTTGTACTCCATGTTAGGAGCGACTGCGCGTGGCGTCTGTTCCTCATGTCAGAGGCGGCCATTTCTTTTGGAGCTAAGTCGGTCTGCCACTGAGTAGTGCTCCCAGTCTTAATGACAAAGGCAGACGCATTCTACTTCACCCAGTCATGATCTCAAGCTTTACAAGCTTGATACCCTAATATGATTGAGTGAAGATAAGAAAGAAGAAGAAGAAGATAAGAATCGTAGGCAGGATTGCATTCGATCCCGGGACGTAATTGTCGAAAATCAACGGTTATCGTCCACTCACACTTCAAAGAACCATAAAAACTGATGATAATATTATATTCAAAATCGAATTTTCGGCTGTTGGTGACCTCAATAAAGTAATTATATTGGAGGATTAATGTTTAAGTGCGACAAATTATGGAGAATCTAATTTTATCGAACAGATATTTAGGTGTTGATCAATAGGGATTTGTGAGCTACTTATGGACCATAGAAACGAACATATATAGTGAGGCCATGTTTGTATTCTTTATTTTAATTTTACTTCGATTTATGTATAAATATTTAAACAAATATTTATTCATAGAAGCATAGGGCGCCTCTCCCGTCAAAATAAACGTCAAAACCTGACGCCATCTATTGACCGTCGCCGCAAACTAGCGGCCTCGGGTCGATGACAAAGCCACAACACCAGCTTTGGCAAAGCCATGGCAAAGAATTTGCCAAAGCTGGTGTTGTGGCTTTGTCATCGACCCGAGGCCGCTAGTTTGCGGCGATGGTCAATAGATGGCGTCAGGTTTTGACGTTTATTTTGACGGGAGAGGCGCCCTATACTTCTATGGATCAATTTCCTCCCGGCATATTTTCCCACTTTTTATTGTTTTTCCTTGATTTCAAGCTGGAGAATATTTGATGTCGTTATATCTATATATATACATATTAGATGTAAATAACTTCTATATATTGATATATGGCATAATATTGTACATATTCTTCTGTTTATAATCAAAAGGGAGACGTGGAATAATATCTATCGGGGCAAAATTGAGATAAAAAAATATAATGCATTGATGAAATTGCTTGAGACAATTTTTGAGTGGAATATTGTTTTAACAATAAGTGCGATTTGATTGTTTGACCACGGTTTGTGGAAGTACGGGGTCAAAGAGGTTGCATAGAGACTTCTTCTATAGAGATATTATGAATTGATAGACGTCTCTAGCTTTTCCCCATGTCCAACTCTATCAGTGAGTGTGATGAATCAAAGGGATCTATAAAGCCTTGTATTTTCGAATGTTTAACATCTACATGTTAAACATTGATAAGTTAAAACTTAAAACATACACCCTAGAGCGATAATTATCATAGCCTTTGTTCTCTTGCTAAGTAATTACAGTTCATGACATATTTATATATATACATACTAACATCTAGAACAGTAACTAAGGGTATAAATTCAATTTGAATTTCGGAAGAGATAAGAGTGGAGTATAAACCGTAGATATTGTATGGCAAGACCATGGATCCAATCCCGTAGTGTGAATCTTTTATTCAAAGATATTCTCCAATGGCTCACGATTCTTGTGAAATAGAAACTCTAACAGTGAGATCAAGTGACCGAACGTATTTATAAACACTTGAAGCTCAAATTTGAACTGCCTTCTCCATTTATATACATGTGGTTCACTTCCAATAAAAGCAGTCGCTTATTTTCCAGCGTAATTATAATGACATGAGCTATCTGTACTTTATATGAGTGAAATGTGAAAGGTTTTTAATTCTCTCTAAAGAACTATATATTGAATGTAAACATTTTCCTATAGGAGGAAAACTTTCTACCTATCTCATGATTTATATTTCTATCTCTTAAAATTGTGAAATTATAAATTGTTTAAGCGCTTTGTGTTTGCTTCATACAAGTATATATATATCTTGCCAAAACATTACAAATAATACTTTTGAAATCAACACTTAGGATATTAATTTCAATGCTTAATACCTATTTTGGATAAATTGAAGAAATAAAACTATTATTGCCTAGCTGAATAGATTCAAGAGGTTTTATTGATAAAAGAAGTCTAATATACAGAATGCGTTAGGCAATACATGAGTTACATTCGTGATGATTCAAATAATAAAAGTTTTGTTTGATTAGGAATTTATTTACGAAATTCCGTGCATTTCAAATAATAAAAATGAATGTAAGTGTGTGTGTGTCTGTCCTTTATGCCTGACCAAACCACTCATTGGAACGCCATAAAACTTTGGGAAGTTATATAGTATAGTACTGGGAAGTTTTCTGAAAAATAATTTCTTGAATATCTTGAATATCCTTAGAGTTATTTGCAGATTTGTAGATTTAACTCGCAAGCAGCGCCACCATTGCGACGATGATAACAAGTTTTTTATCTATAAGTTTTAATATCACTAAGTTTATTATCTTAAAGATTATTTATCAAAGGTAAGATTATCTCAGGATGACACGGCAATTTATTTGAGACAAGAATAATGATACAATTCCAATGGCAAAGATACTATTCCTTTAACTTCCAATTACCGAGGGAACCAATTAATATTTATTTTATTCAACTTATCGAGTATTTTTCAAGGGACCGGAAAAAATGTTCACTAGATAAAACGATGATTTTGTAAAGTAGAAAATTAGGAAAGACAAAATTTAGGATGACACGGCACACAGGGACCGAGAAAAAATGTTCACTTTATCGAGAGATTCAAATTTACGAGTTTCAAATTATCAAAATATATCTTTTTTTTAAATTAGTTTATAGAGAATTGTTTTAACAAATGTTCATTAGACAAACCTTTACTCGGGTAAAACCCGGGCGAAGCCGGGTACATCCGCTAGTTTCAAATAAAAAGAAACTTTTATTTCAACTTTTCTTTCTTTTACCCTTTAACAATTCTAAATCACAATTAGAATATATATTTATTAAAAAGTAATAAAAGGAGCAAATATAAGATATTTTAGAGAAAGACAAAATTACGAAATGTATTTTGGTTCCAGTATAAAGTCGAGTCCATGTGACACTTATGATGTGAAGACTGATTCATCAATCCGGAATCAATATTTCGTCAGGTGTCCGGTCCACTGGACTGTGAGACGGACCTTTATTGGACTTTGGGGACGTCACAGAGATATAATCCCCCTGATGACAATCTGTTTAGATATGTTCTGACAACACCCCCCCCCATATATATATATATATATCTTATATAAAAGAAAAGAGATGAGATTTCTTGCTTGAATTTTAGAACATGTTGAAGATTATGGTATGGAAATGAAGTCGTGGTTAAAAATCTTGAAAGAATAATAATAAGAATAGTTTTGATCAGATATTGCTTTAATTGAACTTATGAGATATATAAAAACATAATAAAAGTAAAAGTACTGCCTGGCTTAAGGCGAGTAGAATAAGGAAAACAAAAGATTATTTACATAATGTACAAAATTTTTGAGCCGGCCAACGGGGAAGAACAACAACGAGTTTTTATAGGGGAAGCATGACCCCTCTGGCGGTCGATTTAACAATATTTGAATCTATGATATATATTTGATAAACATATTTTTATATAACATATATATATATATATATATATACTTCAATATTGACATTTCTTAAATAATTCCTAGACTATTATAACATGTGTCATCACTGGTAACATTTCTTATTTGCAACACTCTAACGGACAATCCTAATAAAAATATGTATTTTGCCAGTACGTTGAAGATATATAAGGATTATATAGGGATACATGCACTTTCAAACTTGTGTGTAAATATTTTGCACACAAATTAAATATATTTTCTATCATATATATTGCAATTAGATCTACCTCGATCATCAGGGATGAACATTTTCATAGGCCTTTTCAATTCTTTTTACTCTTAATGATTTTTCAATACTGTCTTTATTGCCATATGAAAATTAAGCAATTTTTTCGTTTGAAAATGAAAAGTATCAAATAAATTGTCACAATATAAAACAGTATATGTTGGAATAATAAGGGATACCTATTTTGATTTAATATTAGAAATACCTGATATAAAATAAGTTTTAAAAAACATGAGTAAAAGTACGCACAACAATAATAATTATAAATATATTGATGCATATAATACCTATTCTAATAGAAAGAGAAAACGTAATGATTTCCATGATTGAAACTTATCTTCTAAATATATTTTAATGAATGTTTAAGTGCTGTTACGGAAAGATTATCATTCTCAGTTAAAATATGAATTATTTGTATAGATTTATTTATTTATTTATTTATTTATTTATTGTTACAAAAGCACGAAGTCCAAAGGACTATTGTGCTGTGCTAGTATTATATATATATATATGATTAATTATTTACACGATGGATTAGTATTGTTTTGTAAATTATTGTACAAATAGTTCTAAACTTAACAAAGTTCTCATAAGATAGAGTATATACACAAAGAGAATTTGGTAATGTTTCAAAGTATCTACATACAATTTGATTAGTCAGAGGGCAAGATAAAAGAAGATGCTCTGGTGATTCAACATCTAAGCGGCATTCACATGTTGGATCATTGATAACATTCAGTTTGAATAAGAAACTTAAGAAGGGTCCTTTGCCAGTTAAGAATAAAGTAGTGAATTTATCAGAAGAAATGAAATTTGGGACAGCAATTGGAAAGAATTTCTTGAACAGTTCATTAGATTGAGAAAGATAAAACTTAAATTTTAGATCCAGATATAGTTTGTTTAATTCTTTTTGAAGGGGTTTTTTGAGTGTTCGATCTGTGAGAGAATTTGTCATATTATACTTTGTTTGTAATAATTCAAGATAATCGGACAGTAAAGGGGTTTTCGCTAGTATATGTGTGATGTAAGAAGATGAAGTCCTATAAGCATGAATGCATCTAATAAGAATTTGATATTGTATAGAATTCAACTTGGATCTTTTTGCTGCAGTGATAAAAGGAAACCAAATATTTGATGCATAGCTTATTGTAGAGCGTATCATAGCTTTATATAAGATCAATCTACGTCGAGTATCAATGCCCCAAGTACGTGCACATAATGAGAATAATATATTCTTAAGTTTCGTAGCTTTCATAATTATATTGTCAACATGTGTTCCAAAATTAATCTTATTCCTTCGTCTATGATTTTTAAAAATAACTCCCAAAATTTTAACAGTTTCTGATGGTTGAATTATTTTTCCATCAAAATTAATGGGCAATTTTTCATAGTTATGTAGATAGAGTATACCTGTTTTGTTTGGACTTAGTGAAAGTTTTACCTTTTCACACCATGCTTTGATTTTTATTAAACATTTGGTAATATTAAACTGAAGATCATAGATGTTTGAACTCCATACCACAAATGTCACATCGTCCGCGAAAGCAATTACTCTAGCAAAACTTTCGTTAAAAGATAAGTTGAAATCATTAAGTAATATATTCCAAAGAATAGGAGAAATAATACCACCCTGGGGACATCCCTTATTTATCTTTTTTTATACACTTTACATTAGTATATTTAAACTCTACACTCCGGTCTTCTAAGTAAGAATTATTTATTTTTATAAGTACCGCTGGAAAATTTGCCTTGTCCAATTGTTGGAGAATTGCCGGATGCCATGCGTTGTCGAAAGCTCCGCTGATGTCCACTGTTACTATTGCCGTATTTTCTGTTTCTCTTTTCAGAAGACTTAATTTAGTTATTTCTTGTAAAGCAGAGATTGTTGATTTTTCTTGTGTAAATCCATGTTGAGCAGGATGCATAACATTATTACTATTAATATGATTTAAAAGTTCAATATGAATTAGACTTTCAAAAATTTTACCTAAATTAGAAGACAAGCTTATAGGGCGGTAGGCTTTCGGATCTTTATAATTTTCTTTATTAGGTTTTTTTATAATCATTACTGCTGACTTTCTCCAGGCCTCCGGATAATAATTAAGTCCCATACAAGCATTGAACAATTTTGTTAACACAGGAGATATATGATGAACTGCCGTTTTGATCATCTGATTGCTTATATAATCTATTCCTGGAGCCTTGCAATTTTTAAGTTTTTTAATTATTGAACAGATTTGAATATTATCAAAATAAATGATTTTATCATTATAAAAAGTATAACTCTTGTCTCTGATTAATTTATGATAGTTTGTGTCAGAAGATTGACAGTCATTCGGAAATAGAGAAGATAAAAGATTTTTCATTTCTGATTCGAGCACATCTTGAGATACATCTAGAATTGGTAAATCAAAAGACCTAGGAGAAATTTTTTGTTTAAAAGTTTTGTAAGTATTACCAAAAGGAGATGTATTTTCAACTTCCTCCAGGAATACCCTCCAGCTTACATTTCTTGTTTTTTCAATAATATTCATATACTTATTTCGTATTTCTTTATACATTTTTTCATCAACTAGCTGTCTATTAGACCGTTTACCCCGATAATATAGATTTCGAACATATTTAAAATGATTTTTAAAAAGTTCCAGTTCATCCGTCCACCAATTAAATGGATTATTATTTAAATATTTTGGTTTTAATCGTAGAGATGCATATGCAGCTTCAATTAATATGTCAGTTAGATATTATGGTATGAATTGACAATAGCCATTTATTAGTGATTATTTGTGAAAATACTTCAACGAAATTCATACATATTTATCCATATTTATAATCAACCTTCATTGCCATTGCAAGTGTAATAGGTGTTGACGTCAACTGTCTTGTTCAATAATATAAATGCACAAAAATGTCTGGTAGACGTACGGAAGAAAGACAATAGGGTAAGTTGAACCTACCTTCCACTCACTGAGGCTTCTGCTGAGATATGGAAATTCGGGAAATCTCTGAAGATTTCCTTTTTTGATGTTTTTCTCAAATTTTATTTCGTCCTTTGTTCGTCTCATCTTTAAACTATTTTATGAATATAGAAATATTTCGCTGTAAAATGTTTTTGTTTATATTATCCTTTATGTATATGCTATATTGAATTTCGATATCCAACAAAATTCAAAGTGAATGCTTATACAAATTGATGATTAGAATATATATATACCTTTTCAGATTTTATTATTAAAATATTAATAACATTTATCATTAATATTTAAATAAGTTCGAATTCCATTTTTTAACACTTAATAATTGTTTTTTCAACCTAATATTATTCACTTGAATGTATGGAATAATGTATTAAAAATTTGATAATCAGACTAAGCTATAATATTAGAATGGTATGGTAGAATAAACTGGTAAAACCTCTGAGAAGTTTAATCACTTATGAGCCAAGCTCTATCAATATTTCGGTCGCAGTAATTAGAGTTTGGTTTAATTGAAAAATCATAAAATGCGCTCAAAATATAATTTCCATTCATATAATTATATAATAATAAGGTCGTCTGAAAATTAATATGAATATTGTATATTTTAAATATTTAAATATTTAAATCTGATTCACGAATTTATGAATATTTTCAATGTAGTTTTCAAATGTAAATTTTGGTTTCATAAATATAATTATTATGTAGAGAAAGATATTGCAGTTCTATTTTAATGTAATGTTTGGCCTTTTGCATAGCTTTTTCTTATTTAATAACTATTTTTATATTTTAAGAAAAAGGCATCTCCTTATCGTGCAACTGAAAGTTGCTAATGGTTTGCGCCATCTATCGGAATAAATATAAACTATTCTCGTTTATTTTTAATTATTCCAGAATTGGCCAAATACCCATTCTTGATTAATCAAGAAAAGCCAACCACGGACGCTGTTGGCCCTCATCAGCGTGGTGCAAGCTGTACCTCAACGACCAAAAAATTGGTCATTGAGGCATCCCGAAAAATCATGAAACGGGTAGTTAAGGCCAGAATTGCGTGAGAACGCTACTATTATAGCTATTATTATATTTATTATATTTGAAATAGTATAATTCATAGTATTCAAAGTAATACAAATGTTATATCCTCGATGGCATGTGGGATTTAGGAAGTAGGTGACACAAGATGATAGTTCTTTATTGAGTTTGAATTATATACACGTATGATGATGATAAATAAATAAATAACAAGTCAATGACAACAATACTCTGTTTTCAATACACAATAATAAGGTTATCTCAAAAGTTCGTACACACTTGAAAAAAAAAAATTGAAATACCACTATTATTCGCCGTTATGTATAATGTATTTGTATTATGTATAAAGTAATTGCACCATTATGTATCATTATATTCAGAAAATATGCATATATTATATTTATATATTTTTTTATTATTCCAATATTTCGAGGGGCAACTCGCCTCTCCTTATCGCGAATGTTTGTGTTTCTCACTGAAACACGTATTATTATATATTCGCCGTAATAATATTATTCGCCTAGTAATAGGAAAAACAGGAACTTTTGGGACAATTCAATATACACTTACGAGCGTCATTCCTCATCAGTCGTCTCTGTCACCGTTTGCTTTTTTTTTTTTTGGAATGGCGCCCTCCTATTGGTTGGCTACGATCACGCCACCTTTGCCCCCCCCCCCCCCCCCCCATCATGCCTCCCCCACTCGCTCTTTCGTTTTTGTAACTATTGTTTTGGAGCGGGTCGCTCTTTAAATAAATGCATATATTAGTTAATAACTAAATGGAATCCTCTCTTCCTTTTCCCAGTATGAGACGCCTACGGAAGCCAACAGTATATAGACAGATAAAGCACATAGGCTATAGTTATTAACTAATATATGCATTTATTTAAGGCGCCAATTTATAATTGTAACAAATAATAAAAACATTTAATCGGGTAAAACACGGGCGTTGCCCGAGCCATTCGGCTAGTCTTATATATATAGAAAATAGATATTTCGAAGCGTTATATATAGTTTAAATTTCTTTAAACAGATGGCGCGTTACTCCAAAAAATTCATAGAACATTGTGTTTATTTTTCAAGCAGTAGGTTTATTTTATACAATAAAAGTACATAAATAACGAGTTTACAAAGTGGGAAGAGGAGCTTCTTTTATTAGCATGCACACAAGCTTTCGGACATATCGTCCTTCATCAGGTAAGAGTAATAAACGCGCTGAGGATCCATATATACACAAAGCTGAAAAGAAAATTTACATAACTGCAAAAGATAAAAGTATTTAAAGATAAAAATAAGAACCAAATATGCTAAAAAGATTATAGGGATTAAATGCTAATAAATCTGGACTAAGTACATATGCACTATGAATGGTGTTAATCAAGGGCAGGTAAATGCAACCTATGGCTATTCACATAACATATGGTATTGTTCTGGTATATCTAGTGCACATGTACTTAGTCCAGATTTATTAGCATTTAATCCCTATAATCTTTTTAGCATATTTGGTTCTTATTTTTATCTTTAAATACTTTTATCTTTTGCAGTTATGTAAATTTTCTTTTCAGCTTTGTGTATATATGGATCCTCAGCGCGTTTATTACTCTTACCTGATGAAGGACGATATGTCCGAAAGCTTGTGTGCATGCTAATAAAAGAAGCTCCTCTTCCCACTTTGTAAACTCGTTATTAACCTTCAGTGAAGAGCAGTTCTACTTAAAAGTACATAAAATATGGAAATAAAATGTGAAACCTCAATATTAATATTAATATGGTCATGAATGGAATATAATAGAATTAAGGCGAGTCATCTGCTAAAAATAAAGCATCTAAGAGAATTATTAATGGAATTGTGTGAAAGGGCATAACTTTGTGCTAATGTTTGTTTTAGGAAACACCTTGTAATTACTAAATTGAATAATTTTCTTTACATATCTCACATCTCAATATTGATCATTACTTTAATATTCTATGTAAATATTGACCTATATAATGTATTCTCTTATTAAATATTAATAATGCATATCTTGCACTGAATTGTTCTTTTTTTACGTATATATTGGGTGTTCTAATTTTTAAATTTCTTGTATTTGAATAAATATTAAATCGAAATATTTGATAGAATTATTGTGTAACGCTTATATATTACTTCTTTTATTAGTTTTATAATCTTTTGTAAATATATTTTGACGTTACTTCAAATAAGCTCAGATTTTTCTGTCATGATAAATCCGGTATTAACTCAAAAATCTTTTATAATTACTCTCCTTGTTACAAATAAATTGGGTAAATAGCCTATTATTTTCCAGCTCTTTGTTGTAAAGTTTCTTTATAAATATTTATAGCTTTTGTGTTATACTGAGCATGAATCAATGTAATATTTACAACAAAATAGTTGAATGTTAGTGAACGGATACGTCATTATTTGATGAGATTTGGCTTACTTTTTTGGGCTTGTTAAAATCCTTTTTTTAATGTTATAATTTGCATAATACTCACGCATAGCACAGAAAATAAAATAATAATATTGTAGCAAAGTATTTTCTATTTTTTATATACAGTTTTTTTTTATATTTATATTATTTATATTTTACTACTCTGGAAACGTCCCTCATTTCTTCCCTTGAATTTTATAAATTTTAGTTGCTTCTTGTATCTTGAATAAATTGCTGTGTTATTCTGAAGTTTGTCTTGTCTAATTTTCTACGCTATAATATCAATATTGCACAAATTTTAGGTAAAATATATTTTATACTATCCTATCTTAGATAATAAAAGGCATATATTGGATTTAATAAAATATTTATTTTGCCAATATTTCGGCTGGCTGAACGCCAACCTTTATCGAGGCATTACATTTTTGTATACACAGCGCCGCATAGTGTTATAATATCACAGTTGTTTGTGTATACAAAAATGTAATGCCTCGATAAAGGTTGGCGTTCAGCCAGCCGAAATATTGGCAAAATAAATTTCTCATTAAATCCAATATATGCCTTTTATTATCTAACTAGCCGAATGAACCGGGCAACGCCCGTGTTTTACCCGATTGGATGTTTTGATTCAAATACTATTTGTTACAATTATAAATTGCGGTCATGTGGCCTAGTGGTCATGGCATCTGCCCGGTAAGCGGAAGGTCGTGGGTTCGAATCCCATCCCTTGACACTTTTTTTTATTTTATCCATTCTGACCAAAATCTATCCGTGAACTTCACACAGTGAACTTCACACAGACAGAATAAGGCAATCATATAAGTAAGATAAATTAAGTATGGATTGCTCTATTTTCAAAACTATCCTATCTACATATTCATAAATTAACATTATCGGCAAATTAATCTTTTTATTAAATATAATATATATACCTTTTTATTATCTTCGCATTTATTCTTTTCTCAGATTTATTGAGGCGAAATCAGCAGGTTTACAGGGTTACGTATCTTTTTTGAAAATGTTTAATTTAGATCTCTAGCTTTCGGGGCATGGAAGTCCTTCTACAGGAGAATATACGAAGGGATTACATACCTGTAAGCTAGGTTTCTAAATTCAAAATTTTTAAAATAGAAACCTATCCATTGGAAACCTGTTGATTTCATCCCAATATTGATATAAATGCGATTATTTATTGAATTCACAGTAATTGTTAGTAATATGCAGGGTTAATTTTAAAGATAGTGATTGGCAACTTGCCTGTACATCAGTTTTTCTTATATTTAGGGTACCTTTCTGTTTTCGCTTCCATTTCGTTAATGTTTTATCATGTTTTATCACAGTAATTTTTAGTAATATGCAGGGTTAATTTTAAAGATGGTGATTGACAACTTGCCTGTACATCAGTTTTTCTTATATTCAGGATGCCTTTCTGTTTTCGCTTCCATTTCGTAAATGTTTTATCACTTAGGGACATGCCCTAATCACAGTATCAATATAATTAAACCATTTTAATTGAATTGAATAATGAAACAGGTTTATGGGGATTGGTTACTTTTCGTTTTATTAACGCAATCACGAGCTTTCGAGCAATTCTGCCATTTCTACACGAGTACATAAAAACTTTTTTCAATAAACATATATTTATTTAATTAAAAAGACATATATTGGATCAAACTATGATTTATTTTACCAATATTTCAGTTGGCTGAACGCCAATATTTTTCAAGGAATTATAACATATTAATGTGTGTCAAAATATCTATTTATGTATATAGATAGTTAAAAAAAAACAATATAAGAGTAATTTTATTTTAAAACTTACGAGAAGGAGTTTAATAAAGTTTTTTTTTATTTTGCGAAAAACTTGGAGCACTATGTATTATATAAGTTGATTATCTTCAACTTCACTCTCATTGGATGAATGCTATATACATCATTCTTTATGATAAAAAATGAAATATTTGTTTATAAAAGTTATATAATCACCAATATTCTTCAGTCGACTATGCACCAAATTTTGCCAAGGTACAAGATTAATAAGCCAACTCAAATAATGGTGATTGAATCCTTTTCGCGATCCAATATAGGCATTTTCATTTAAATGATTCATTTATAGATTGCTTTATTTTATCCTCAAACTCTGTTTATTGTCTGAAGGCAGATAGACAAATAAGGCAGACTTCAGAGCACCCAGGAGATAGCTTGGTAGGGAGATATTCAAATATCGGCGTTATCTCTACTGCAAGAAGCGTGATTCATCGAAGTTCTGCCTCATTGACCTAGCGGGGGATCCTGACCTCTGAACCCACGTCACGCTTCTATGGCAGAGCTACTTCCGTCTCTCTGTCCCCACCCTCAACCGTCGCCTGGGAAAATCATTCTCACATCGTAACAATCAGACACAATGAAGTTGTGTTTCTATGGCCCGGCCATATTGGACCAGAATGTTATATAGAGAGAGAGTTGTTAGAAGAGATAGAGAGAGCATTTAAAATATAACTAGATCCTTTGATAATTACAAAACTTCTGATTTCATTCGTCAAATGTATTTAATTCTTTGTAATTCTATTTGATACGGTGTACTCTGCTTGAACTTATGTTCTTTGAAACAATTCTTAATTCATGCTTCTTTTATGTATACATTATTTTAATTGATATAGAGATATGAACTCATAGTTTTATAACACTGTGCCTTTCAAAAATAGAATTGAAAAAAAAGGAACCTGCTTCTGATTATCAAGTATTTATGAATTTGGATCAAATCTTATTGCTCTGGAGGCTCTGCTCTCTAGGACGACAAAGAACAAATCCAAAGCATTGGCCCTGTACAACCTTTACAGGGCTGGGCAAGAGAAAAAACTCTAAGGAATAAGAGCCGTGTGTAAATAGATATGCAGATAAATTAACGATCACCTGTAAATAACTAATCTGTTTTGGGTGGTTATCACCAGGGCGAATCCTATGTAGGGCATAGGTTCCCAATAAAAGGCTTGTTGTTGTTGTATTTAGAAGAAAAAAAAATTGAAACTCGGTTATTAAAAAAAATAACTTTTTTTAAACTTGAGAATGCTTAGGACAAAATATAAAATTCTAGCTAGGTTCATATTGTCATACATATCGTATATACGTTTAATGCTATAACAGATATATGTCATCTATAGTTATATAGCTCAGAGATAGGAGACACAGATTGGAGGTGGCTTCTAAATTTGTTTTCTGCTTCCTCCCTAATGGAAGGGTAGGAAAGGGAAAAATCCTTTCAAACAGGATTATAGTGTTGCTGCTAATTCAATAGAGCTGTTAGCGTGCCCTAGTTAATATAGGGGAGATGCCATAAAATGAATTACTTTCAATTAAGATGGAGTAAAACCTTCTTTATTTACATTAAATATTCATGGCTATCCTACTTGGAAGTAAAATCTTAGAATAATTAATAGAATTTTAAACTATACTTTAAAACACTATACAAATATGATGATAAATACAGCTACATTTGATGAGATATGCATTTCTGTCAACCACATTAGAGGGAAGGTTACGCTGAGTGTATTAATCTTAGGTTAGGTTATCTTAGGTTCAGAGGGGTTAAATTAGGTTAGTTCAGGTTAGGTTGAGTTAGTTTAGATTAGGTTGTTTTCTTAAATGGAACTATTTTCGCTCACCGCGAGTAGGATTAGCGCGGAAAAATACAAGTATTATTATAAAGCAATAAAGCTGATAACCACTGATGAGCCAAGCCCTCCCAACATTTTTCTATCGCAGTAAAGACAGTTTAAATTTGATTGATGTTAAAAAGAAACATTTGTATCTTTATGTTTTCATTTAAAGGTATTATTTAATACTTGTAAAATCGACGACGTGTTTTCAGAGCCGAAGAAAGGAGTATATCACGCTATATTTCAAGAAATGTACTTTAAATGGATATCATATTTTAATGTCGTAAAGATAGAGGCTGCCTGGCCGGCATTCATATTTATATAAAAAATAGACACTTCGGCCAGTTGGAGTTTTTTATTTTAGAGAACAATTTTTAACGACTTGCCTAATGCTTTATTTTTATTTACTTCTCCTGACGAAGACAAAAGATTTTTGTCGAAACGTTGAGAAAATAAAAAACTCCAACAGGCCGAAGTGTCTATATTTTACATATTTTAATAGTTAAAAATAAGGGAAATCTTTCGTGTTAAAATAGTACATACAAATTAGATGTCATATATTGTCAGTTTCTTCCATTTAGCAAATTCTGGTCATTGACAAAGCAACTGAAGGAACTTAGAATTTGCGTCTATATTTAGATAGTTTGAGTTTAATTTGAAAAGAATACTTCTTTTATTTAACCAATTTCTTCCAGGAAAAATGTTAATTTATATATTTTAGAGAATCCAAATATTTTGACATTTTAATACATAATTCAATACTTGAATTTGCAAATATGCATTCCTGTTTGTTCAAGGTTGGCTTCTAAATGCCTGAACCAATTCTGTTGATATTTCGTCTACCTGTTTAAAAAAAATACAGATAATTCAACGGTCATTCAAATTTGCCTAATTTCCTTATTTCAAGGTCAGAAAATGGTAATGAAAATATTTAAATAATCTACTAATATAATTGCCTTATTCTGTCTGTGTGTAGTTCACTGTGTGAAGTTCACGGATAGATTTTGGTCAGAATGGATAAAATAAAAAAAGTGTCAAGGGATGGGAATCGAACCCACGACCTTCCGCTTACCGGGCAGATGCCATGACCACTAGGCTACCCTGGACATATTTTTCCGTTCATAAAGTTAATATATGATGCCAATATATATAATAATTGTATAAACGAATGCAAGACAAAATCACCGCGAATGTTTCTTTTTTTTTTAAGGTAATTTCTTTTTAAGGCAATTATTGTTTTGCACAGTTTGGGGCGGGACGTTTCACAAGAGAGACATCCACGGCGCCAATTTATAATTGTAACGAATAGTATTTGAATTAAAACGTTTTTAAAATATATACGCACTCGGGTAAAACCCGGGCGTTGCCCGGGCCATTCGTCTAGTAATAAAAATAAATAAATAAATTATTTATGAAAGCTAAAGTCCAGAATTTTCCAGAACTACAAGTAAAACCTTATCACAGTTTAAACCCGGAATTTCATTTAATTACTCGATATTCTGGGATTAAAGATCGATAATATATTGACTTTTATTTATTTATCCGGAAATACTATTCGTCCATTATTCTTGAATGATAGAAAAAGATCAACGATTAATTGATATTTATTCCAACAGAGATGACCGAAACCATCAAATTTCTCAGTTGCACTATCAGTAAATGACTTTCTTTCTTCATATATATATGTCATAAAAAAGACGAATATTCTAGTTACGTTACCAATTCATGCAGTCGTGGATGGTAAAAATGAATGATAACTTTTGTCCCAAAAAATATTTATTATTTGATTATTTTTTAAAGCAAACAGTTTTTGCATACCTACAACTAGCAATGTTATTATCTATTTACAATTAAAGTAAAATTAGGTTATATTCCTTTTCATTTTAAAATTTAACTCTGTGATTATAGAATTTTAATTATTTTATGAATGATAAAATCATATTTTTATTATGTCATATATATGACAGATACTGACTTTGCGTATGAAAGCAGCGCATATAATATATTGACCGGAGAATAAATTAGATACAAACTTTAACGATAGTCTCATGGAAGGAAAGGTAGACACCAGGTCTGTGTGTCGGTACATGCTCCAATACAAGGAATCATCAAGAAGTTACTAAGTAAAAACTGGTTACTTTTGGAGTCACATCCAGATAGTTGTTTCATTCTGTTCTCATTTCGTTTTGTTTGCTTTCCCCAAACAAAACATGCTTAGAACTCGTGCATTTCAAGATATTTATACCCATAACACTCTCTTCTTGTCAATTCATATACTATATTTATAATTTAAAATCAATGATAAAAATCTTAAAATATATTTTTTATGGTACAAGGTATATACTGTTTAGTTAAAATAGAATTAATTTTCCTCATTAAGCAGTTTTTTCAACGATGAAAAAGCAAATTTTAAATCACATGATACAAGGATTAAGATCTTGGAAAACTATGGAATTCTTTAATGATTGCAAAGCACAAAAAAATCTTTTTAAAATAAGCATGCTTCAGTACATATAAGCAATTCGTTGAAATCTACATTTAGTTCAAAGCTATTCTAATCCATCGGACAGGAATATGAGATGGGGAAAGTAGGAGAAAGCGCAGCACCACACAAAGTCACCATTAAACCTCAAGCCAAAGATCCAGCTAAGAAGAAGAAAGAAAAATTAATTCGAAGCAGCCGATCGGGGCGCCAATCAGATCGAAATCTTGTCGATATCGGAGTTCGATACGACGTCCATTTCTTATCACTCGGCCACATTTGCATGGTGCTCTATTTAAGTTCCATTAACCCCATACATTGAGCTCCTCCCCAGAACTCAAGTTTTAAAACTCAATTCGTGTATATAGGGATCATTTATTAGAGTGGGGTTTCAGAAAACAATTAATTGTATAAAAATACATTTAAAACGTGAAAATGCTGCAATGTGTTTATTTATTCAGGAATAATATCAATGCAGTGAGTTGCTCCTTATATCTAAAAGTACTTTGTGTTATAAAAATAAATATCAAATTAGTTTTATAAATCAAGAATTGAGTATGCTTTTTTATATTCAGAAAGATAGATTTATGATTAAATGTTCTTCTCTTCGGCTTTAAAACAATACCTAAATCTTATGCCTGTTGAAGAGCATTCTACTTCGAAAGCTGGCCTCTTGAATATAGAAACATATTACTTTTAACCATGTATTAATGCAATGGTAAATTATTGGATGGCTCTTTCTCGGCCACATTTGCATGGTGCTCTATTTAAGTTCCATTAACCCCATACATTGAGCTCCTCCCCAGAACTCAAGTTTTAAAACTCAATTCGTGTATATAGGGATCATTAATTAGAGTGGGGTTTCAGAAAACAATTAATTGTATAAAAATACATTTAAAACGTGAAAATGCTGCAATGTGTTTATTTATTCAGGAATAATATCAATGCAGTGAGTTGCTCCTTATATCTAAAAGTACTTTGTGTTATAAAAATAAATATCAAATTAGTTTTATAAATCAAGAATTGAGAATGCTTTTTTTATATTCAGAAAGATAGATTTATGATTAAATGTTCTTCTCTTCGGCTTTAAAACAATACCTAAATCTTATGCCTGTTGAAGAGCATTCTACTTCGAAAGCTGGCCTCTTGAATATAGAAACATATTACTTTTAACCATGTATTAATGCAATGGTAAATTATTGGATGGCCTGGATCATCAGTAATGAACCCTAGTTTCTCAGTTCAATCAACCAAACCATAAGATTGCATGCAAGCATCTAATGTTGTATCCGGCTATTCTGTCTATATACCTGACAGTCTAAAGAAATTCTTGTTGAAGGCATTCAAAGAAACTATAAACACGAGAGGACCTTGAATTTTGATGGAATAATTTATGATGCATATTTTTTCTGGGAAAAATGCAATTTTATTTAATGATAGAATTAGCATCATTATATATATTTTTTTATTATTTAAAAATAAATATTTAGGCCATTTTTTTCACTCGAAATATTTCAGGATCAAATTTATCTGACAATTACAGAAATATTATACGAATCTTCTATAAATGTATATAATCAAAACATATTTATATACAATATACTAAGAAGAAAAAGGCATCTCCTTTTCGTTCAACTGAAAGTTGCTAATGGCTTGCGCCATCTTTCGGAATAAACATCAACTATTCGTTGATTTTTAAATATTCCAGAATTGGCCAAATACCCATTCTTGATTAATCAAGAAAAGCTATCCGCGTACACGTTTCGGGTTCGCGTTTTCGGCCAATTGTGTAATAATTAAAAATCAATGAATAGTTTATGTATATTCCGATAGATGTAGCAACCCATCAGCAACTTTCAGTTCACGATAAGGAGATGTTTTTACTCTTAAATATATGAACCTTATCCTAGTACACAATTTCACATTTGTACTATTTTTTTCATACAAAATACGGTGTGAAGTTACGGAAATATTGTATGATATACTAAAAATTCAACGTTACCTTTTTGAATATGCATTAAATCAATGCTCTCAGTTAATCATTCCAGTACAAAACGTAATGTTCGCGATAGTGAATGAGCCGTAAAACCAGTTTTGGGAAATTCAGACAAAAACTCAACAACCATGGTTTTGGGTTTGGCCCATATCAGTACAAGGGCGGCTTTGATTTCTCATAACATACTACGAGAAGAGTTATGAAATAGGTCGGATTGGCTAAAATGGTGTTTAAATGGCTGGGCCGATATTCAGTCTAGAATCTATATTGATAAAATGGAAATTTCATAAGTGGTGTTCGCTAAAAACTTTCGTTACAATGCATCAATTTCGACCAAGTTTTCAACATTTATGTAAAACGAGATGGAGCAGGTTTTGCTTAACATCAAAATATTTTTCCTAACTTTAACATGCGTAACTTCGCTGTTATCGATTAAATACAAAAAAATTCAACAGAGTTTATTTTATTTATATATAAATACAAAATTAAATTTCAACAGAGTTAATTTTTTACATACTAGCTAATAATTTCAATCTAAAAAATATTCATATTGTTTTATCATGTTTCTAATTTCGCCTAACAAATATACAAATTTATAGTGACCAACATATGCAAATTTTATCTTTGTTTTTATTTAACTTGATATCGTAAACATATACATCCATTGTAAGCATTTTTCTGTTCACCTTCCGTGGTTTCTCTTTTCTCTGATAGTTTTTAGGTGTAGTATATTTTCTTATTACTAGACTACAAACATTCCCTCAAGAAAAACCTGGGCGAAGCCGGGTACATCCGCTATATTATATAAATATATGACGTAACGAATATAATTATCATTATTATCATAATATTCTGTGTGTTCCCGAATATTATTATCAAAAATATTCGTTAGGCGACTTTCACTCGGATAAAACCCGGGCGAAGCCGGGTACACATCCGCTAGTACAATATAAATTTGCGGAAGAATGGAATTCATGTACCAAAGACGGCATTTTTCCATTTAAAAAGCATCATAACAATGTATATAATTTATCGCCAGTTCAATATACCATACCGATCTTATATTCTTTTAACTATTCACAGTTCCAACGAGAAAATTCTTTTAGTAATTTGATATTTTGCAAAACAACCGAATAACATATTTGAATGATAAGGTAGTTTAAACTGTCGAAACCGTTAATAAATTTCACTACTGATGAGTCATGACATTTAAGTAAGGATAGTAAAGAATTGTTTATATTAACAGACAAACATATTAATGATGGTATAAATAGCTAAGTATATGGTAAAATGCTATCTTTATATATTGATATCTCACATTTTAATGAACAAAATGGTGTGGAGAAGCCCGACCACACCTCCCTGCGGTCCCGCCGGACCCTCGGAATATTTAACCAATTTCTGGTCCAAGGTGACTAACGTGGCAACGGCATTCATTTTCTAATGAAGAGCGACTTGTGTGGTAGAGATTCACGAGGACATCTAAGACTCTTCATTGGACATGACAACAACAACAACAACAACAAGGTACAAAATATATTGATTTATTTTAACTATTTCGTGAACACACTATTTACATAGTAAATTAGGGCTCAAATAAAGCCAGTTCGATGCAAAGTGAGATAGATATAATCCATTTTTATTCCGTTTTTCCTGAAGTAATTTTATGGATCATTAGATCCAGAAATTCTAGGCATCACATTTATCAAATTTTCCGATGGACGGCGATGAGGGAAATTTTCGTATAGCCGGAATTCCTAACTTAAATTGAGACACATAGTGATTCTTTTTATATAAATATTGATATATTGTTTGTTTCCTTTGTAATAGGCGTAAATATTTCAATATAGCGCCTTGTTGATTAATAAATTTAAAATATATATATATGTGTTATAAAAAAATTATATTTTCTTTAAAAATTATAAATTATAGAAAAAATACTCTGTTAAATAGACTGCCAGAGGTCGCGTTTTCCCTTTTTATAACCCATTGTTGTTGTTTCCCATTGGCAGGCTCGGTTCAAATATTTTTGTAAATATGTAAATAATATTTTGTTTTACTTATTATTAACCTTTAAATCAGGCGATACCTTTCTCCATTTATGTTTTAAATACTTCATAAGCTAAATTAAAGCAATATTGATCTAAACTGTTTTTATTATCTTTCCCGAGACTGCATACCAATACCATTTAGTAACAATGTACTCAATAGAATCAGCAAATATCAGTAATAATACAATATCAAAAATCAATCAATTAATCTATCAAGAGCAGAAAATATTTTTTATAATAATATATATACAGTAGAACCTCCTTGTAAAAGACACTTAATTGCAGAGCCAAAGTGTCATTTAGGATAGGTGTCCTTTTACTGGAGAGTTGTTAAAAATAGTAAAAATGATAATGTTTCAAATAAGTTCTCTCCTTTATAGAGATATGTCTTCTAGTGTGATGTCCTCTTTTATGGAGGTTATACTGTATATATAAAATTGAGGTGTAATTCTTTAGTGCGTTCTCTGTAAATTATTTTTTTACCATTTAAAATAAAATTAAAATTGTTTATTGTCTGTCTTTGCTAACTATATAAGGCAGGTTTTATAAATTGGAATTCTCAAAATATTTTATTTTAGAAACATTTTTAAAATTATCGTTTGAAAATTATAATTAAAGTGTTTCCTAGCGACTTTATTGTTATACATATTTTGTGTTATAAAAACTTCATTTATACTTTTGCATGCTACGTAGCGACTACGATTTAATAACATCCTATGAGGAGATTTATGAAATCTATCAAATTGGCTGAAAGGATTTCATGCTGGTTAAGTGGCAGGGATGATTTCAAGGTTTGAATAGAACATTGAGTTGTTTATAGTTCATTAAGTTAACATTAAGGATGACATCTATGGAATACAGGTTGGTTTTTGTTTGTTTTTCTGAAACTGATGTTTCGGTTTATTCTTTATTACCTCTATTACGTTTTTTATTGAGGTGATACACAAAATATATTGTTTTAATGTAATTTTAAAGGGAGATAGTCACCTTTGGTACATATATATGTTAACACAAAGCAATAACGCGCCATCTATACATATAAAATAAAAGGATTAAAAGCGCGAATATTTCTTTTATACATAAAACGAACTTCTACTGTCCTTACTGCGATGAAAAAATATATTGGGAGGTCTTGGCTCATCAGTGGTGAACCCTCCCAGCGGTTTCGCCAATTTAATCCACCAGACCGCTTCTCAGAGCTCTAATACTGTATTGGATCATTCTGCTTTTATATGCTACACTGAAGGATGGAATCTTAGAAATGGTTTTCAAGATGGCGGGTAATTGCTTTGTGTTAATTTATTCCTAACTGGCCTTGTCTTTATAGTTTGCTGAAGAGCATTGCTCGAAGCAAATATTTGAATATAATTCTACTGTCCTATAAGCTTATGTCCATAGTTTACTTGAAAACCATTTCTAAGATTCCATCCTTCAGTGTAGCATATAAAAGCAGAATGATCCAATACAGTATTAGAGCTCTGAGAAGCGGTCTGGTGGATTAAATTGGCGAAACCGCTGGGAGGGTTCACCACTGATGAGCCAAGCCCTCCCAATATATTTTTTCATCGCAGTAAGGACAGTAGAAGTTCGTTTTATGTATAAAAGAAACATTCGCGCTTTTAATCCTTTTATTTTATACATATATATGTGTAGCTGATATATAGATAGTTATATAATATACTAGCCGAATGACTCGGGCAACGCCCGGGTTTTACCCGATTAAATGCTTTTATTCAAATACTATTCGTTACAATTATAAACTGGCGCCGTGGATGTAATTATTGTATAATATATAAATGAGTTTTAAAAATTGTAAAAAAAAAAATGCATCGGCCGGGAATCGAACCCGGGCCGCCCGCGTGGCAGGCGAACATTCTACCACTGAACCACCGATGGTTATGAGAAATGACCATATTTGGGTATTTATTCGATTCACAAAGCAAACGGTGACAGAATTGATTAAGAATTGTTGCTTGATTATGACGCTGATAACTGTATATATTAATATTTAAACTTATATATTTTGAATCTTGGTGTCTCATTATGTTATTATATACATTTATATACGAAATATATAGTTATCCATATGAAATTTATTAATTCTTAAATACTTATTTTGAGTCAACTATTTGTATCGTTTGTTTGGTATGTTCCGATATTTGAACCAGGATGATCATCTATCTTCTTCAGTGACTACGCCCCAATAATCTTTCTTTCTACTGGCAATTACGAGGAGCTTGATATTAAACGATAAATATATTGTTTTGTATTCAAAGGATAAAATACCCATAAACTGTTATTTAACTGTCAACTATCATGTTTAAAAAGCACTTGTTCTCATACCTACCAATAAAGATTCTAGAGGTGACTTCTTTAAAAAGAAAGGCAATTATCCTCATCGATATATTGTAAGATACAAAAATATTTTTGATCAAAATTGAGGTTTTATTAAAATATATTTATATAAATGATTCTATAGACGTATTCTAGCCGCTCAAATGAGAATTAACAAACGCTATCTATCGGAATAAATACAAACTATACGTTGATTTAGGTTTATTACAGACAAGCGATCATATAAATATCTTGCTAAATCAAGAGAAGCCAACCATATAGTATTTGGTGCTGTTGGCACTCTTTAACGTGGAGTAGAATGCACCCCCTTTTAACTGCCAAAACATGACTTTTCACAGAGGCTTCTTAAAAACCAATAAATGCATATTTGAAGTCAATTTTCGTTAGTACAATTAAATTTACGTACTGAGAAATATAAAACAGGATAAATATTGAAGAATATATTCAAGTCGTAAATGACTGAATATGCATACACTGACCATTGCATTATGATGCATTAGCGCGACATCTGTTATAAAAATTCGAAACTATTATAGACGCGTATGATTCTTTTTGAAAATTAAACAGGTTATACTGCCCTTACTGCACTGAAGAATTAATGGGAGGGCCTGGCTCATCAATGTTGAACCCTCCCAGCATGACCATAGTAAAATGGGAATTTTTAGATGGAAAGGTTTTATCATAAAAACATCAACCCAAAATTATTTTTTGCCTCTCATGTATTTAAGAAATCGTTCAGATATATACGTTCAGGTTTATACAATATATAATCAAATAAAATATAATTACTAAAAAATTGCCTCCTTTTTGTGTCTGAAAGCTATATTTATGGCGAACTAAATAACTTTGTCCCTATTTCTGCTCCATGCTTATGGAATTGAAGACTAGAGGCGATGGCGTCGACCTTTCATATTAAATCTTACTTTTCCTTATTACTAATAATTGTATATAGTTGCGGAACTACTGGTTTCCTGTTATTGCACCTTTTACGGAGAATCTGAATAAGACTAACGTCTTAATAAAGGCTTCTGTTGTTGTTGTACTAAAAAATTGCAAAGAAAATATTCATAATATAAATAGGCATTCTATAATTTTGTGTGAAAACAATGATAAATATATACGGACGGATGGATGTAGAGGCAAGTAAAAAGAAATATATTTAAACCAATTCGAAATATAAAAGTACTTAAAATGCCAACGTAGAGGTAAATGGTTAACTCCAACAAACTGGGATTCCTAAATGACGCCAATTGGCAAATGTCCAGCCAATAACAGAAGAAAAAAGTAATTTCGTGCCAGCCGATTATGCCTGAGTGGGTTTTGACGCAGAGAGTTACATATACGCAGCAACAACGTTGAGAAATTCAAATTAATGCTTTTGATTAAAATATCATATCTTTTCTAATAGGGATTATCTTTTGATTTAAGTTTAAGTAGAATTTCATTTAACAATATTTTATATTGGCGTTAATAATTTACACTCTCATTTTCTCTACTATTTTGGAATTATTTGGTGTTTTTCAATTAATAAATCGTCAATAATTATTTATGATTCAGTTAATATACAGATAGCGCGCATATGCTTGTATATATATATATATATTAAAAATGGCATATCCTGACCAGGAGCACATGTGCTTTTCAGAAGGCAGAGCGCCATCTGGTGGAACAGAAATCAACTATTCGTTGATTTAGCCTGTTCCCTGATATTTGGCCAACCCAATTTCTTGATAAATCAAGAAAAGCCATCCACGAACGCGTTTCGCGCTTTTGGCGCTCGTCAGCGTGGAGTAGGCTGAACCATTGCGACCAAAAAATAATTTTTGATCCCAATGGCTTCCTGAAAAACCAAGAAATGGGTATTTAAGGCCAAACTTGCGTAAATACGCTTAGCACATTAAAAAACGAAAGAAAGCGTATTTACGCAAGTTTGGCCTTAAATACCCATTTCTTGGTTTTTCAGGAAGCCATTGGGATCAAAAATTATTTTTTGGTCGCAATGGTTCAGCCTACTCCACGCTGACGAGCGCCAAAAGCGCGAAACGCGTTCGTGGATGGCTTTTCTTGATTTATCAAGAAATTGGGTTGGCCAAATATCAGGGAACAGGCTAAATCAACGAATAGTTGATTTCTGTTCCACCAGATGGCGCTCTGCCTTCTGAAAAGCACATGTGCTCCTGGTCAGGATATGCCATTTTTAATATTGATTTCAACACCTGATCTTTTTATCTTTTATTTTTTTCTTTCGTTTTTTAATGTGCTAAGCGTATTTACGCAAGTTTGGCCTTAAATACCCATTTCTTGGTTTTTCAGGAAGCCATTGGGATCAAAAATTATTTTTTGGTCGCAATGGTTCAGCCTACTCCACGCTGACGAGCGCCAAAAGCGCGAAACGCGTTCGTGGATGGCTTTTCTTGATTTATCAAGAAATTGGGTTGGCCAAATATCAGGGAACAGGCTAAATCAACGAATAGTTGATTTCTGTTCCACCAGATGGCGCTCTGCCTTCTGAAAAGCACATGTGCTCCTGGTCAGGATATGCCATTTTTAATATTGATTTCAACACCTGATCTTTTTATCTTTTATTTTTTTCTTTCGTTTTTTAATATATATATATATATATATCAGGTTTGTAAAAATAAAATCAAAATTTCATAAATATTTAGATTATTTCACAATAAAATCAATCAATTAAAATGAAGAAAATATAAATTTAAAAAGTAGTGAATACACACTCCAAATATACACTATTGGTTTTCAAATATTTTTTTCAATAAATTCTATTCTCGAATAACTAAAGTTAACAGAATTATTTATTATTCTGTTTAGTAATTTACTTTTTATACGTATATTAGTAAAATAATACACACTGTATGTGCTTACAAATAACGTAGCATTTAATCTGCCTTGATCTTAAAATTGTATTGCAATATACACTTTTTTCACTGGAAAAATATACACTAGTAAATTAAATTTTATTGCCATCTATCGTTAAAATTTTACACAAATAAATTTACTGGCAATGCGTTTCTTTTAAATATCATCAAATAATATCTCTACAGTTCTTTTAAAGTCTGTAGAGATAATATTTGATGATATTTAAAAGAAACGCATTGCCAGTAAATTTATTTGTGTAAAATTTTAAAAATATACACTTCGGCCAGTTCGAGTTTTACTTTCTCAACGTTTAAACAAAAATGTTTTGTATTCATCAGGAGAAATAAATTTAGCATTTGGCAAGGGGTTAAAATTTTTCTAAAATATTTGTTAAAACATTGAGAGAATAAAACTTTACCTGGCCGAAGTTTCTATTTTTTACAGAAATATGAACGCCGGCCAAGCAGCCTCTATATTCAATATAATATACAATTCTCTCATCACATTGTAACGAGAAAACATTTTTCTCTATTTTGAAAATACATTCGCACACTATATATTTGAAGAAAAAGGCATTCAAATTTGTTTTCTCTTGATAAAGCCGATATTTCCACGTCAAAGGATCTTTTTTGAAAATATTTTCTTACCCTCAATTTGAGCTGTAGAGGTGTGAAATAATTTAAAGGTAGCGGTAAACATATTACAGTCCGTTATTTTACCCTAAAAAAAAAACAAAGAAGGTGTTTTAAATTATGATATTGCCATGAAGCTAGAAAGGTATTTTTATAGAGACATCAAGTGAATGGTCCAAAAGGTCCGTCCTTGATTAAAAGGCAGTTCCATTATTTACAGAGGCAGCAAGAAATAAATCGCCTCACACCCCGACTGACTTATGCACCCGTCGTTTGGTTGATGGCACATATCCCCGCAAATTACACTTTAAAGAATTCATTGCTCTCTTTGTTGTCTTGTTTTTTCTACGTTTGTAAATCGACTCTTTTGCACATACAGTAGACTCTCCTATAACGCGAGTTTTTACAACGCGATTTCGTACAACGCGATAAAAAAATTGCGAAAATTTTATTTATACAACGCGAATATTCGTATAACGCTTTATAAAATGAAATGCGGAAATTTCCATATTGACAACTGTACAATACATTTAATTTTTATGTACACGCGTTTTTCATTTTTTTTTGTTTTTGAACGAAGTAGTGTTGTATACTTTGTCAATTTAATTGCACATGTGTTTCTGCAAGTAATCTTTTAAAATACGTAGTGTTAAATTGAGTTTTAAAGCTTAAAATAATATATTAAACGCATATAAGGTATTATATTAGAATTTACATATAAATATTTTGCAAATATAAAAATTTACGAAACTCTTGCTCCCCAAGCATGATGAGTAAAGTTGGAAAAAAAAAGAATAATTGAAAAGGAGATATAATGTATCATGTAAAAATGTATTGTATAAAATGATGTATATAGGAAAAATATTTATATACTAAAACAAAACTTAGTGTTATATTATTTTATATGCAAATGTATATAAAAAAAAAACAAATTATGTAGTGAATAAACTTTAATTCCTATAACGCGATTTCATACAACACGGAACACATTAATCGCGTTATAGGAGAGTCTACTGTATATGTTTCAAGGGTTATTTATATTTATAGATATGTTAGAAATCGCTGTTCTCTTATAATTTTATTTTATCTCACAATCTGTGCCAATATATGAGGTATAAAATTCTCTTATGGTATTTCACACAGATGAATATATCTCAATTAATCATTAAAGTATCTATTAAAAAGAGAAACATTCAAATATTTTATAAATTGGTTTTAAAATAAAAATAGCTAACGTTTCTATATACACACAAAAGAAATTATACAAGGATAAAATAAGTTATATTTTGAAAGTTGATTTAATACATATATATGGTGTATGTTACACTTTTTGTTGCATACCAGGATTTTTTTTTTAAATAACACTGATAGACAAAACTTAAGGAAGTTGTACCTTATAGCATATATATATCGGGATTCAGAAAATATCTCTCAGAGTTATTTTCTGAATCCCGATATATATATGCTATAAGGTACAACTTCCTTAAGTTTTGTCTATCAGTGTAATTCATTCTATTTATACATTCGTGTAAAATACCTCTCTAACAATTACCAAGCGTTTCTATTCTATTCGCCTAGTTAGTCATATTATAGATATATGACACACACACACATAAAATAAAATCAAGATTTTTGTATTTTGTTAAAATTAAAATTGGATTCTCTAGAAGCGAAGCTGTAACAAATGGATCATTGTTACAAGGTACTGGATGAACTAAGGTCATAATAATAACAGGTAAAAGTTAAAATGTTATATAGAATAATAAATAAATAAACACCGTGGTTTCTCTTCTATATTTTTCGTAATCTTGCGTATTTATTTCTTTTAAAAAACTTTTTTTTTCTCTGGTCGGTTCAAACCACCTCAGTGATTTGAATGGGCATGAAGTTGATGCTTTATAGGTATTGTGGAAAACTCTGAGGAATAAAAGGGAAGAATTCATTAGGAATTGAAATATATATATATTTACGAACAGGCTAAATCAATGTTTAGTTGATTTCTGTTCCACCAGATGGCGCTCTGCCTTCTGAAAAGCACATGTGCTCCTGGTCAGGATATGCCATTTTTAATATATATATATAATTGATTCGTTAAACATAAAACGGCTAAAACAAAACCAGATGGTACAATGTAATTCAAATTCATACATATGTGTATATACGTTCATGTTGGCATAACTACACATATACCATAGTCAAGGCTTGGTAATTTTTGGCTTAATTTAGACAGGAGATATTCATAATTTAAAATATAACAATCATTGAGGGAGTATATTTTAAAAATAATATTTCTACTATATATACTCAATTAAAATATATTAAAATCACTATTTTTCTTAGAAAAATGAGCGAAAATATTGCCAAAATAAGATTTTTTTTATATTGAATATGATATTAGGTTTTCATATTCAAATTATTTATTTGTGAAATAATTATCGAACATTTATTTAAAATAAAATATATATATGAATACATATACAAGAGTCATCAAAATATCACCTATACGTTTTCGAAGAAGGATAGCCTTGTTTTTCCCAAGATGATATTCTTGATTTACAATGACCTTGAATTTATCATTTGAATTAATAGTTCAGAACATATCTACTTCAAAAAAAAAAATATTTACTGCCTTTATATATCTTGTTTTAACTATTTACTAGATCATATACATTATGTACATATTTTATAAATATTTTATATAATTACTTTTTAAAGTTTTAACAATCCTCTTTTTTTTTACTTAATATTTTTCAAGATCAAATCGATAAATAGATTTGAAAATATGATTGTAATTGCTAAAAATTGTTTAAATGATGAGTCAATTGAATAGGATTCATTAATTTTACAGATGATTTGGAAATTTCTGCCAATTATTTTGGAATTCTTTTAATGCTATATATGAGCATATGGTTTATACAGATAGGGCAAAATATTGTTGATATAGATTACAAAGAGCTATTGAATCGTCAAGAAAATAAATATATTATATATGGTTGAAATATATTATGTAATCTACCATTCGAATTACGAACAATCACACAATTCTAGCTTGCCAAATTAGCGAAGATTAAAATTTCGGGATTTATTTATATTTGAAGAAATATGTTTCATTTTGAAGAAACTTCATTATATTTCTTTATATTATTATAAGGAAGCTTTAAAAATATTGAATCGTCGATATTTTAATATTCGCCCACTTTATATTATATATAAAGGTATCAAAATATACAAAATTGATATAATGATATGTATTCATTAAAACTTTTCAATATAACTAATACTCGCTTGAGATTGTTCACTTCCAATATATACCGCGTTTGGCGCAGCAGTCAGAAACCTATTCATTAATTATAATATCATAAGTATATATTCGAAAACTTGAAACTTCCTAACAAGATTGTATTCGTAATTAAAACCGAATTTGATTCGTCTTACTATATAGCTCGTTTAAAAAAACCCAACAAAAAAAAAAAACAATTATTTTATTTATATTTAAAAAATATATTTTCACCCAATTATAAACTATACTATTATAAATTATAAAAATTTAAATTAAGACCCTTGTAATATACAAAACAAATACAATAAATTAGCGACTGTATAGTTCGAAAACGATAAGAGCATATGTTGAAGCAATGAATGTTGTGAAGCCTCATTTACAGGCGTATCTATAGAGATATTTGCATATTTTCCTCAAATTTCTGCCGAGTATAATTTATATCTCAACATAATTCTTTTATATATCGAAAATTATTTTTTGTAATTAAGATATTATGATTTTTTATTTTTCTTCACTAGCCTCAATATGTCGATAAACAAAAGATCACATATTTTCTCATGGTTTATTATGATTAAAACAAAGATGTCTAACATGTGTATTGGAATGTCACCGAGATACATAGTCTTAGTATGTGATTTGAAGAAATATTTATCGATCTCTTCATTGACATTAATGGTATATTATTAATTTGACATCTTAAATAGTTATCTCGAGTCTATAACCGCTTGGTAGTTTGAAAATTATATAAGTAATGATATATAAAACGGAATTTCAACCGTTTGTGTAAAAATATTAAAATTTTATTTAGTATCCACATATATGATCAAAAATATTTTGGGTTTTCAATAATATCTCAGAAGAGTTAAAACAAGTTCGATTGATATTTGAATCTTAATTGTATTAATTAAACATTTTAAATATTTTTTTTTCGACATTTCGGCTATCCCCTCTGTGGCCCTTTTCGAAAAAAACTAAGTGAACATTATGAGAATGATTATCATTAAAAAGGTGACAGCATTAAAATGTTGAAGTTACTTATTTAAAATTCAAAAGTGTCAATGGTAACGTCGTTCATTATTATTAAAAGGTATTACAGAATTAAATTTACTACGATGGCTGAAAATGTTTGAAATTTAATTGAAAGATTCTATAATTTATTTTAATAAGAGATAAGTAGACTGTTGTTATATGATTTATTTTTAATTATCGTATCCTATGGAGAGATAAATTATTATTTAAAATAAATAAACTATAAAAAATAATTTTACTAATAGAATTTCTACAAATAGAATTACGAAGTGAATGATAAAAAGAATGTCCATTGGAAAATACCTTAGAAACAGATTTGAAGATATTTGGGCATTTACTAAAAAAGAATAAGCAATAAAGGTAACCACCCATACGACAAAGGTATTTCTGAAGATCTGAGCTAACAGAGAAAAATTTGTCTCATTATCTTGACGAGGTTCGACTCCGCAAGCAAATTGCTGATCGCAATTATACGTCACTGCTGTTCTTGCTTTTTTCTTTATCCTCCATTGTGGGATTTTGTTATCTAACGATAGTAATACTGATGTACCTTTATGTCTGTAAGTTGTATGTGAATAAAATAAGTGATTTAATATATTTCTATCATATATGTATTATTTATTGTATATATTGATGGAATAATTATTTTTTAGGAAAAGTAGGTTCAAGAATGAGGCATTATATAGCCATTAGACCAATAAATCCAAAAGGATTATATTATTCAAACTACGATATTTTCTTCTGCTATATATGTTTCCTACTGTTTAAGCTGCAATGGAAACTATTTATTTGGCTTTGATGAACCTTTCCAGCGGTTACTCCAGAAATAATACCGCTAACGTGATTCATGTCTGCTTTAAAAAATTGAGTTTAGTTAATATTCTATATTAATTTAATATATCCTTTATATATATAAATATGAAATCCGAAATCGTTGTTTGTTATCGCGTTGCGCAAAATCTACAAGATCAATCATTATGAAATTTCGCATGTTGGTAGCTGAAGTTTTCGTTTAACATATAGGCTATTCAAAAACCTAAAAATGTTAATGTGCTTTTGTTTAAAAAGGTAAAACCAAAAAGCGTTAGTTACAGCCTTTTACCGCTTGGCACCGCACTGGTCGCGACGATAAATGAATTTGATTGGTTAATAGTTTTACACGTTGTTTGTTAGTTTATTTATACGATTCAAGTTTTTAAAAGGTAAGACTTTTCAATCGAAGTGAAATTTTAGGATGTTATTTACTATACTACTGGGAAGGTTTTTGGTTTGAATTTGATTTGAAATAAATATTCGTCGCAATTTTATTTGCAAATTTTCTACTTTCACTCGCAAGCAGCGCCTCTCGCGGCATCTTGTGAAACTACATTTATAAATTGTAAAAATACTAAAATGTGTTCCAAGTATAATAAATTTAATATATAATTTGAGGATTTAGTAATATAATATTCCAATGACGTTGTAAAAAACTTGGAATATTAATATTAATATATATTAAAAGAAAATATCTCATTTAAAATTTAATAAATGTTTTCAAAAATATAATGCGTTCAAAAATATATTTAAACGCAAATAACAATATTTATATATTTATATACGTTCATAAATCTATATAAAGGTGAATTGGATGTTTTCTAGAATCGTTTTAACAAATGTTCGTTAGCCAAACTTTTACCCGGGTAAAAACCGAGCGAAGCCGGGAATATTCGCTAAATAAAGTTATTTACAAATGTTCGTTTGTAGCAAGCTACTATTCCTCAACTTCAAATTACCGAGTGGACCAATCAATATTGATTTTATTTAACTTATCGAGTTTTTTTCAAGGGACCGTGAAGACAGGCTCTACATCGGTGACCCATTCTAAGAATAAAGGAGTTTACCAGCTCCTGTGGAATCAACGCCCACTCTTGTGTTAAGGCTGTTTCTAGCTCATGAGTGTTTCTAGGGGGAGTTGGAGGGATGAGATCCGCCGTCCTAGGTTGTCCCGTACATACTCAATGGGAATTAGGTCTGGGGATCGAGCTGGCCAATTCATCCGAGCAATTGCATGGTTTTGGAAAAAAGCGTTGACCACACCAGCCCTATGTGGACGGGCATTATCATTCATTAGAAGAAAGTTTTCTCCCATCTCCAATGCTTGAGGCATCACACAGGCATTTCTGGTTCCTACCTCTTTCCAGACAAAGACACGACGAGAATCGCTGTTTAGAGAGAATCTGGACTCATCAGTGAACATTACACGCCTCCATTCATCTGGATTCCAGGTGACATGCTGTCTGCACCAATGTTTCCTTGCTCTCTTTTGATGTGGTGTCAATGGCCCACAAATTATGGGTCGTCGAGCATAGAGGCCCTTCTTGTGAAGCCTTCTGCGTATTGTATCAGTTGATACTAAGACTCCTGTAGCTGCATTGAGGTCACTTCGTAGTTGCGATGCTGTCATTCTTCTATTGCGACGCAAAAGGAGACTCAAATAACGGTCTTGATTTAACGTTGTGACCCTTGGCCGTCCTTGTCCGGGTGTTCTGGCAACATTAGCTATCGTTTGAAATTTTTTCCAAAGCCTTGAGACAACGTTTCTTGTCGCTCCAAGCCAACTTGCTACTTCTGCCTGTGATTGGCCTGCTTCCATCCTTCCAATAGCTTGCCATTTTTTTTTCTTGTGATAAATGTTGCCTATAAGCCATGAAAACTTTAAAAAACAAAAAGGTTCAATAAAAATCTAGTCGAGCGTAAAATTAGGACGCTTTAAGAAAGACTCAGGCACGTGCTGGAGGCGGAGTCAACTTAGACGGTGGTATTTTGCATATTGGGAACAACTTTATTTGTTTTTCTGTTTAACATACTCTTTTAATTCATGGAAGCTTTCGAATACACCAAAACATGATATATATCCCTTAATATAACTTTTCTTTTTCTTAAACATGAGTTGTTCCTTTAATTTTGCGGACCAGTGTATATATATGTTTGTTGGCTATGCACGCCCTCAATATTTAAATAATCTCGCTGAAATTGGAAGAGGTCAGAGAGTTGAATTTGTAAGAGTTTTTTTGTCGCATTTAACCAATTCTTATGGGGAATATTCACTAAAGCAGTCCACGGGCGGAGCCACATAATAATATTCAGTAGGCAGGAACAAAATTCTACCAGCGATACATTCACTCGAGCAGAAGACACACAAAGCTAAGTCATCTCTATATATAAAATATCGTTTCTCGGCCTTTTGGCTAAGATGATTTAGTATCCCGTGTGGATCTCATGGAATAAAGTCCGCCCTAGACTGACGAGGGCCATTAGCCCGAAACCATGCTCTCTAAGTGGACGCTTCTCAATTTGCCAAAGCAGGTGTTGTGGTTTTGTCACCGACCCGAGGCCGCTAGTTTGCGGCGACGATCAATAGATGGCGTCAGTTTTTGACGTTTATTTTGACGAGAGAAGCGCCCTATGCTTCTATGGATATATATATATTATAAATGAATTTCTGTTGAGATAAGTGATTAATTTCTGGTTCTTTTGATACATGGATATTTTGTCAATATAAATCGGATTAGCAGTATTTTATGATATTGCAGTCGTGGTAATAATAATAAAAATAGTTTAGATCAGAATTAGCTTCAATTAAGCTGCTAGGCATAATTAAGGAGGAAATACCTGATTTTTGACGTAAAGAAGAAAATAAAAGATTATGTATTTGCATATTTACAGAAAGATATAAGCCGGCCATCGGGAAACAACAATAATGAGTTTTATATTGGGAAATCCGCGACATCTGACGGTCAACCTAACATAGTATTTTATCATAGATATTATAATTTTTAAATAAAATAATTTGTATATAACATATATATATACATCTTATTTGATCTCCACATCCTTTATTTTACAAAACGTTTCAATCTACATGTTTGCCGCATAAAAGAATGTATGTGAAAATATAAAGTCATCCGATAAAAATCCATCACAGAATATTTTAGTAAGCGTCGGTCAAGTGACATCTGTATTTATTCTAAAAATAAAAAATAAAACCCAGAAGTAAACTATTCATATATTGAAAAATAAAATGACATGTGTTTAAAATAACAGATTTAAAATTGAAAAATTGTCTAAGTTGTCGAGAAAAATACATTCAGTAATTAATATTAAATATTTAATCTATTCTTGACGTTTAAATTCATTTTGATTTTTAAAAAAGGCATAAAGTGTGACGATATATATATGCTTGCTATAAGTCACCGCACCTCTAAACCCAAACTTATTTTTATATAAAATTGTGACACCCTGCTATTATCGATTTCTCCAATGTCTTTGGCTCAAGAATTTTGAAACTTGTCTAATCTAAAAACATGGAATATTTTAAAATATAATACCACACCAGTCTTAAATCACATTTGTAAATTTGCATTTTAAATTTTTAACTTCAGATTTTATGTTTTGGACATTAATAAACTTTATACTTTGCAAATATTGGATTTTGTAATGTAGAATTGATGGGTTTGGTAATATAATTCTTATGTTTGAATTCGAATGTATATTCTGAACTTCTATGTAAATAATTCCAAATTTAAGGATAGGAATACAAAGGAATATTTTATATGATCTAATAAATATTAAAATACGAAATTAATTAACTTTAAACACATCAAATCCACATAAGAGTCTATAAATATAATTTATATTGAAGTATATTTATATATTTACACTTTTAAAAGCAAGCTTTCAGGCTAATGGACCTATAAGACCTATAAATATTTACCAAGCTTGGCGATCTTGGAGAAAAAGCTGTGTTGAAAGCATTTAGTTCGCGGAAGCTATTATTCAAAAGTAAAATAAAGTGCAAATACATTCAAAAGACTCTTACTATATACCTTTACTATATACCTTTTGGAGTTATAATCGGTTTATAGAAACACACACTATATACATGTCATTATCGTTTAAAGTATTATAATTTCGTTTAGTAGACAAAGGCAAATTGAGGCTTATAGATATTGACCAATATTACAACATATAGTGAGTTTTAATGCGTATCTCTATTAAGGGCTAAAACACTTTGGAGATTAAGGGAAAACTAACGGTTATATATTTGTATTTTTGATGGGGGTAACATCAGAAAAATATTTGTCATTGTTTGTTTCAATTGAAACGATAAAAAACGGTTAAAGACATTCACTAAAAGGTCGCTTGCTATTTCGCTTTCAATAAAGTTATACATGGATAGCCAATGTTGTAATATCAGTCGAAGTATATAAACCTTGATAAATTCCTTTGTTTTGTGTGTTTATTATAATAAATAAATACATATAATTTCTAAAACAATATTGGTTAGGCACACATTTCCTCAGGCAGAACAGGGACGAAGCCATGTTATAAGTAGTTTTAAAAACAAGACTTCAACGGATTATTCCAGGTAGTTACAAACAATTGTATATTCTGATAAAGGCACGAATGAATTGATTCATTGTATGGATGTGGCAGTATCGTTTGCTGAATCTTTTTACCTTGACTGATTCTTTAACTAGCTATCCCTGCTTGCATCACTAGCATTCAATGTATATTCTACAATGAAATCTACGAATCATTAATTCAATCAGTATTATTTTTGAGCTCATTTATTTATATGTATATATGCAAATACGTGATTATTTACATCTATTTTAGAAATTCGTGTAGGTATATAAGTAGTATTAGGATTCCAAATAAGCATTCCCCTAAGGAGAGTGACAGCAATGACAGTCAAATGACAGTCATTGAAACGTCAGGGGTTAAATAAATCATCGGTTGATTTAGCAATATCCTTTTCTGAATGAAAATGAAGATAAAAAAAAGGTTTGATAAAAATTATTTGAAATACCGTCGCTTATATGTTCATTAATAACAAAAATCATGCATTATTCAGAATCGTTTTTACAATTTCCTATTCATCACAGCGATGATTTAAAGGAATTGAGTTAATCCTTTCTTAAAACTTCGACTAATTTTCTCATTATGAGTTAAGGAGGTGAGATTTAAGGAATGGTCACATCAATTTAGGTGATTAAGCCCCTCGTTTGACAGGATTAGTGAGGCGTTCTGATCTAAGACATGTTTCTATGATCTATCGACGGATGGCGTATTAATCACTTGGGCACTTTTTAAACTTCAGAGATTACAGGAATCCTGGGGGCAGAGATGTCCCACGGGGGTCATAGATCCTCTTTAAGTCGATCGAGGCAATGGCCAGCTACCTCCTCTTTGACGTCGCCAGGGATGTCCCTTCAAATTCTTTATTTTTTACTTATTAGGACATACTGGTAGGGTCTTTTATAACCAATTGATGATTTAAATAAAATATTGTAATAATTAGAATTGCACTCGCAAATTCATTAGGTGGCCGAAAATTGAAGTGAAGTGAAGCTCGATAAAATAAACTTAGTTGTAAAGTGATATGTTTCGTTATGGAATTCTGCTTGGCTAGCTTTCGAGACCCGAAGATCTTTAACAGACCATGACCAACACTTTCTTTCTCATGAAAGACTTTTACTGATATTATGGATTAATTCAATACTGTCGTATTTTATTTTTCAATACTCTGTGTGAAAGCTAGATTTTGAATAGGAACTAACCGGTAGGTGGTTGCAGGTTTATTAACCTAAAAAGGTTTTGTTTGACATCCCGTTGTTTTTTATTTCTTGTCTTGCTAAATGCAATAAATAATTCTTTTGTTGCTTTAAAGAGAGTTGTAATTATTTAAAATACTACAAATACCTTCTCTTGAACCGAAGGTTTTTAAAGCAGAATTTAATAAAGAAATATATCGCTCTGAAACGAATTAGAGTTTGTAGTTTATTACTTTTAATCAGTTGAATATTCAATAAATATGTATGTCTCTCTTTCTCTTATTCTAAAAAAAAATTACAATGTGTATTCCGATGGCTAGCATGAAATTTCAATACCAATCTATATCTATTATAATTTCTTAAAAAAAAATTAACATTCCGTAGAGAACTTAAATGCTCAAAAAAAAAAAAAAAAACAGGTGAGTTAAGTTGAAGAATCATTTTTCGAATTTCAAATCAGATTATGCAAAATTATGAATTCCATTATAATATCCTCTGATAAATATTTAATAAATATATTAATTATTAATTTATATATTCATAAAAACGACGCCTTTCATTTTAACTGACAAATTACAATTATCTTTCAAAAAATCGAGATAATTCTATCTTAATATGAAAGAATAATGTGAAATAATATATTTTTAATTAAGTAATTTAAATAATTAAATATTATTCATTGAAGAGAGAGAATTTTGAATCCATAATTTTACATCTTGTTTGTAAATCTCAGCAATAACTGTCTAGATGAGGAATCAGTATATAGAAGCTACAGTATAAATAATACCTGAAAGAAACCTTCTATACAAAAGTTAAAAGAAAATTTGTCAAACAAGTAAACAACTTTGTAATTGGATTAAGAAAAAGAAAGTTTTGAACGTTAGCACAAATATTAAGGGGATGTGAACCCAAACTTAATTTGGGATGATTCTGAATATATAACTAACTCTGTTACTTTTAACGTTAGCCAGCTTTCTTATGAAAGTTGTTGCAGGATTATACTGTGATGGATAAAATGGCTTTTATTATTGATGATATAAATAACTACAAATGTGATGCATAGGATTGGAATGTTAGACCATCATTAGAATAGTCTAATGGAAACAAACCCAGTGGCATTACCATGCGAATATGGAATGTCCTTTTCTGCCAGACCTTGGGGGATTAACCAATTACATTTTCTTCATTAACATCCTATAACGCGATATCACAAAGCCAGGGATATTTGTGTCAATACACTTCTTTACAACATAACATATTGACTATAAACAAACTTATACAATAAATATTTTTACACGATTATCCAAAGAAAATTGGTTAATGTATGTGTGTGATAAAAAAAGACAAACATAAAAGCAATTTCCTCAAAATTTCTTCCCCTCTCTTTCCGAGTTCAAAAGATAGTTGTATATATATCTACAAAATTGATTGATTTGTTTATATTTTCTCTTTTCATCTACGAATTCATATAGCTGTCCGATGCCACCAAATTTTCTTTCCCTATAGTCCCGAATAATTGGGCATTCCAGAAGTAGATGTTTCGAGTCTTGAATTTCACTTCCGCAGAAACATTTCGGTTCCTTCACCGCGCCGTTAGTCGCCAAAATATCCCTAAATTTCCATGATCAGTGATAAGTTGGATATTATAAAAATCTGTACGGAAAAAAAAACTTGAAATTCCGGAAACATTTAAAATAGCAAATAATGACTAAAACAATTTATAAAGACAGAAAATCAACAAAGACGTGATTATAGATTGAAATTTCACCTACCAATTTATATTTCAATATTATATTTATTTTTCTTCTGATATATATAATCAGGAATAAGGACATTCAAAAAAATCGCCTATAGTGTGTTCAACTTATAGCTAGTTTTGTTTTATCGTTAAGATAGAGGCTGCCTGGCCGGTATTCATAGTTCTTCAAATTAAAGATACTTTGGCCAGTAAATCATTTTATTATCTTGATTTTTGTCCTTACGAGGACAAAAGATTTTTGTCGAAGCGTTTAGATAATAAAAAGATTTACCAGCCGAAATTTCTTTAATTTGAGAACTAGTTCTGTTTTTATTTACAAATTTATATAAGCTGAATTCATTAACAATTGCTATTATGCTCATAATGTTTCAAAAATAAATAAAGTTGAAAAACGATAATATATACGTAGATATATTAAATATATAGAATAAAATTTGAATTGATATATAGCAAAAAGGTAATGTTTTCATCAATGTAAATATATATATATATAACTGCATTCTAACGTGCAATTTGACCTATTTGTTGGTTTACTAGAATAAACTTATTTGTTTCAAAAATATCCAATGTATCTTATAATATGTATATGGAAAATAAAATATTATTAATATGAAGCTAAAATATTTTAATAGAATATTTATATTAACATATAGAATATATAAAGCAAAGTATATTAAATTTGAAATTTATTAAAGTTAATACACCAAAAGCATGCATTTTAAAATTAAAATTTATATTCAAATAGTTGTACATTTGAAAATTTGTATTAGAAAAATTATGTTTCAAACACCGAATATATTTTATGTTAAAAAGAGAGCATTTTCAATAGATAGAAATATTTGAATATTAAAAAGAAAGTTTTCCGATTCATATAATATTTACAAAATGTTTTATTTTCAAATATTTCCTTAGCTAAACTTCTTTTCAAATATTAAATTTGAAGGCAAAATTCTCATTTTATATCACAACTTCTTTATGCGATAAAATATTTAATAAAATGTTATAGGGATAGAATGTACATCTTATATTTCTTTGATATAGGAATTTATAATCAGCCCCTATACACACATGTAACATGTCTCTGATAGCTAAACTCCTAAGGTGATGATATTGCAAACATTTATATCTAATATTGTTGCACCAAGTTGCAGATTTGCATGGTCATCAACCTTCAGTTCCTCCTTATTGGTGTTATACACGTTTCCAGAGCGGGTTTCCATACTTAAAGCAAAATAAATAAAAGTAAATTACCTTTTAAAGTTATTGTGTTTATTTATTCGTTGTCTTCCTTGTAGTTCGTTTATTCCGAGTCTTCGTCTAGGTCCTCTCTTTCTTCAATCAACAATTGAGATAAATGCACAATAACGATATTGAAAAAGAAATGGTAATACAGTCGAACTTGGATAATTCGAACCCCAAGGGACCATAAAAAAATTCGAATTATCCGAAAATTCGAATTAAAAACGGAAATTTTATTTATTTCAAATTCTAGGGACCAAGATAAATATTCGAATTAAAGAGGTTTTCGAATTAAGGAAGTTCGAATTATCCAAGTTCTACTGTATATACCAAAAGAAATGATACAATAGTAAATAATCTGTTTTAAAGCAATAAATATTTAATATCATAGAATATTTTGAATAAATGTAGGGCGCATCAAAATTGATGCAAAAATATAATAAATTAGCTACTTTTAAGTATACTTATAAAAATATACATTGGACACTCACCACATAGAAAATGTTTATTATAAAAGGTTAATTATGTGATTTTTGATTATTTGATTTATTATATGGTTTCGGTATATATTTTGAATTGAAGAGCTTCTATAATAAAATGATTATCGAGCCTATGGACATCTCTGCCCGAGTTAGCATCTTAACGGCGCTTATATGTTTTTTATGTACTTCCGTAGAAGAGCAGAGGTTATCTAAAGCTCGATATTACATTTAATAAAGATAAAGGAAATCATCTCCAGACACCAGTGGCATTGTTTGATTGATATCCAGGATATTTAAATTAATTCATAGATGCTTATCTTATAAAAACATTGAACTTGACACATTTCAAAATAATAAACTATTTGCACGCATGTTTATTCTATGAAATTAAACATTTACTTATGTTTACTGTAATATCAAAATTGAAGGAACGCCTGGCTCATCAATGATTAACTAGCTAACAGTGGTAAACAGTGGCTAGCGTAGCATTATTGGATAGCAGTTGTACTTTATAGCCGGTGATAATAGGAAATTGTTGGTGAAGTATTTAAATGAAGCTATGAATAAAATCTTGAAGAATAACCAGTAAAAATACATTAGAATATTCAGAGTGTTGTGAATTACTGTGTTTTTTGTGCGAATAGAAAACATTTAACTAGTGGAGCTTCACTAATATAAACCTGAATTTCTATTTTAAAATTACATTTAAAAATTCGATATTAGTGTTCTTCTGCAATTATAACTTCATAATGAATTTACTCTAGATAGAAAGTAATATATTTAATAGAAAGCCACATCTAACGATTTGATATTTCCTCATGATATAAATCACCAAAATATAATAGAAAGAATAAACATTTGAAACAACAGATGTGATAAAAGTGAAATGTCAAAAACACAAAAACATAAATTCGACAGAGAAAGTGACCAAGAAATGCCCCGAGGAATATATCTGGGCCTGACGTTGATATATGTGATGGGGATTAATTGATGATTAGAGAAATTCTCTGGAGCGTGATTCTACGAAAGAAATACATTCCAAGGTGATCCATTAGGTATATACAACCATCATTTATAATTATAAACTTTACAAAATGGCAGATGTAATCCTTTATACTTATCTTTAATATATTTTGGTATAATGTTTCATTGTAGATTGACTTTCAGATATCGGTTACCTTGATAATTGTAAGTTTTTCTTCAGCTCTTTTAATAAATATATTTATTATTTTGAAAATAGAGCAATCCATAAATAAATCTTTAATTAAAAACGCATATATTGGATCAAAATATCAATTATTCTACCAACATTTCAGTTGGCTGAACGCCAACCTTTATAAAAGTATTATAACATATTTAACATAATAATTTTAATATGTTATAATACCTTGATAAAGGGTGGCGTTCAGCCAACTGAAATATTGGTAAAATAAATTATATTTTGATCCAATATATGCCTTTTTAATTAAAGATATATTATAATCGTCATTTAAAATGATAAAAGAGAATATTAATAAATACTCAATATTAACTAAATATAAATCCTGTTTGAAAAATAGTATAGGATCAATTATTTATATTACTATTAGTATATTATTATCAAATCGTTCAACGTGAATAGTAGAAGCATATAAATAACAATCAGGATATTTTGAAAGGAAGAAGATGCGTTTATTTATAGTATTGTTGTATAAATACTGCTTGTGTATCTATTCTAACATCCTGAAATACTTTTTTAAATAAAAGAGTTGATCGGCAAATGGTAGAAACCGTCGTCAGCTACGATCAGGGATAGAATCCCGCCTCGGAAACTTTCTTATGAGTATAAAATTACCCTATTGGTCCCCGAAACCTTGCAAAAGTTCAAGCTCAGTAGTGAATGTAAGTAACCAAACGGAACGCTGACATATTATGTAAAGGCAAAAGTCGGAATACTTTCTACATGTGTAAACCTTGCGGTACTTACATCAAAAGTAGTCGCCAACTTATACCCACAAAATATAACATGGCATGTAACACGTGTTCTATGGATATATTTTAAGTTTTATTATTTTTCGATCGTAAGAGGTCATCATTTCTAGAATCTTTCAAAATAATCTCGCATAAGTGTTTTAAATGGTATACACATTTAAATACTGCATATTTGTCCCTGGACTCTTAAAATAATTTAATACAAAAATGTATTTGGTAATAAGTTATGACAACCCTCCTGTTGCATAGTCTACCAGCAGTGGAGACAGAAAAAGTGTAAGTCCAATATAAGAGGGAGTTAGAGCGGCCCTCCTGTGGTATTTCCACCGGCCAGTGGATATAAACAATATAAGTCCAATATAAGAGGGAGTAATAAGTTATGACAACTCTCCTGTTGCATAGTCTACCAGTATTGAAAACAGGAAAAATGTGTAAGTCCAATATAAGATGGAAGTTAGAGCGGCCCTCCTGTGGTATTTCCACCGGCCAGTGGATATAAACAATATAAGTCCAATATAAGAGGGAGTAATAAGTTATGACAACTCTCCTGTTGCATAGTCTACCAGTATTGAAAACAGGAAAAATGTGTAAGTCCAATATAAGATGGAAGTTAGAGCGGCCCTCCTGTGGTATTTCCACCGGCCAGTGGATATAAACAATATAAGTCCAATATAAGAGGGAGTAATAAGTTATGACAACTCTCCTGTTGCATAGTCTACCAGTATTGGAAACAGAAAATAGGTGTAATGAGTAAAATAAGAGGGAAGTTAGAGCGAATATAGGATGGAAGTTAGAGCGGCCCTCCTGTGGGTATTTCCACCGGCTAGTGGAGATAAACAATATAAGTCCAATATAAGAGGGAGTAATAAGTTATGACAACTCTCCTGTTGCATAGTCTACCAGTATTGAAAACAGAAAATAAGTGTAATAAGTAAAATAAGAGGGAAGTTAGAGCGGCCCTCCTGTGGTATTTCCACCGGCCAGTGTGCCTGGGGAACTTTCAATTACACTCGGCGGGTAAATCCCAATAAAGAAGCGGAACGATAAAGCAAAAGAAAAGGCCGAGAGGATTTAGTTTGTTGGATCGATGGGGCAAGGTCGCCTACTGCACCTCACTGCTGACTTGATTTGTTTTGGAGGAGTCTCCTTTGTGGCAATTGTCTGATCGAAGCCTGAAATGACACATATTGCATTTAAAATAATTTTAAATTTGTAGGATTATCTTTTGATTTTCAAACAGATATTTTTTTATTATTTCGATGTGGTAATTTTATTTTAACACATATAATTGTAAACCTAAAGTATATACAGATTTTTATGATAATTAGAAGCAAAATAGACTTCATCAGGTCAAGCTAGCCACTTAAACACTTTTAAACTAACATTCAATTTGGAGAATAATAATTTCATTTTGGAATTCTTTTTTTCTTTCTCACACAAAGCGTATAAGATTCATATCTCACTCTATATTATCTGTAAATACTTTACATTGATCGATATAATTATTTTCTTATATATAAAAGTCAATGTCTGTTGTCTGTTTCGCGATAAACTCAAAATCTACTGAACCAATAGGTACCAAATTTTCCTAGTCGCTTTTTATAAACCTGAGGAAATTATTCGTCTACATTTGATTAGTATTTTTGGCTATTTATTTTTTTTTCATTTGAAGAACTCTTTTTACGCGGAGTAAATACGAGGCGAAGTAACAACACGAGGCCAATTTAAGCGACCAATGAGAGTTCTGCCTTTTTTTCTCAAGTTGCTTGCGTACTTTTTTTGAAATATCTGTTTATACGAGTGTTAATTTTTTTTTCACAAAAGTATTGAGTATTGAGATAGAAATTTATATTACTAACAAAGTTAAGGCACACAATACAATTATTAAAAAACTTTACAAAATTAGCGTTTCTGTATTTAAATAATGGCTTTCGTATTTTCTATTAATTTTTGTTCTGTCCTTTGTTTTTTATATCTTTTAAAAAATATCGTTCAAAATGCAGTCGCAGCCATTAGCAAACATATATGTATGCCTAATTTCCATGTGCTCTTTTATTTTTTACAGAAAAATATTTACATGCTAGTATTTTGGATTAATTTTTTATAAACCTATTTTTTCTTATTCTTATTGAGAAGATGGGAATCGCAGTCACTCACTCAACTCAGGCAATTTCAAGGGTTAATGCGCTGAGGCGGGTACCTTGGGGGTTGGGTGGAAAAGCTGCCATCTATTTAAACTATATTGATTTTGAAACAACTTAATGGTTTTAAAAATAATTAAATCAAATACCTAAACACTAATATAATAAAATTTTTGCCATCACACACACTTTTTGCCTGTGGTTTATGTGTTACTTCTGTATTGCTATTCTATGGCATTTCTACTATTTATTATTGATGTACTATCAGTATGAAGGAAATTGCACTCGGGGAAATTCTCGGGCGAAGCCGGGTCATTCGTCTAATACTATATATTCCTTTTTAAAATTTGTATATAAATTTGTAGGGAAAGAGAGAGGGATAGGTGTATTGTATGAATCCTTTTATCATCGGAACTCGAGCTTTCGGGCCTTGACGCCCTTCTACAGGAGGATTGATGACTGACTACGACGCCGTTTAATTGAAAGAACGATATAATTATATTATACGAATTTTGGCTTAACTAAATTGAAACATCTTTCAAGAAAATAAAAACTATATACATATGAGAAAGGTATATTACAATGTAAAGAGGAGGCCTTTCAAGGACTTGTAATAATTCCCATTTATTGCTTTCTCAGAAAGATTCTCATACCAAATCTCACTACGCCGATGAGGGACTACAGCCTGTAAGGCGTACGTGATTGGCTTCATGGAACAAACCTGAATTAACGCTTAGTTGATATTTGTTCCAATAGATGGCGTTCTGCCATCTAAAATAATCATGTGAGCGGTCAGGATATGCCTTTTTATATCAATAGCTGACCTTTTACACTTTTCACACACATATATATATGAAAAAACAATAGAAAAAAAATAAAAGATAAGTGGGTCAGGTGTTGATATTGAAAATAAAGAAGGCATCTCCTGACCACGAGCACATGTGCTTTTTAGATGGCAGAGCGCCATCTAGTGGAGCAAAAATAAACTAAACGTTTATTTAGCTTGCTCCGTGATATTTGGCCAACCCAATTTCTTGATTTATCAAGAAAAGCCATCCACGAACGCGTTTCGCGCTGTTGGCGCTCGTCAGCGTGGAGAAGGCTGTAACCACTGCGACCAAAAAAAATTTTTGGTCCCAATGGCTTCCCGAGAAATCAGAAATTGGGTTGGCCAAATATCACGGAGCAAGCTAAATAAACGTTTAGTTTATTTTTGCTCCACTAGATGGCGCTCTGCCATCTAAAAAGCACATGTGCTCGTGGTCAGGAGATGCCTTTTTATTTTTAATATATATATATATATATAAACAAAATAGTAAAAGTCAAAACATGGAGTCAAATCCCTATCAACCTAATAGTCAATGTGTGTTTAAAGTATTTATCATTCATTATCGATAAATTAATTTTTGAAAAATAAAACAGACATACTTATTAATATCATTTAAAATTCGTTTTCTTATTACTTAGATCGACGTCACACTTTTGTCATTCCATGGATATTGTACGAACTTAATTTTAAAGTATCGATATATTCACTATATTGGGTTATACACAAGAAATATGCAAGGCATATATATCTATTTATGATTTTGTATACCTTAATCAATTTCATATTTCATGGATTGTTATAAACCTAACCTTTAAATACAATTAAACCCTAAATTGTGTAGCCTGCAGGTTTGTCCGACACATATGTTCTTCCATTAATTTCGTATTCAAAAAGAAGATATATATTAAAACCTAACTTTAAAGTACCATTACATGTGCTATATTGTGCAGCCGACTAGCATTTTACTCAGGACAAGGTGACCTAAAGTTTGTCAAAGACATCAAAATGGGATCTGGTACCAGATGTCGCCAACAGGTGGCGTCGTCTCAAAATTGTTTTTAACTCCTGGCGATTGTTCTAATGGCGTTCTGTGTCCATCCAATTTTAACTCAATATCGCTGCCTCACACTCCCATAACTAGACACATGTGCAACGCGTTAAATGCTAGGAATTGTTGACTTTCTAAACTTTTTATTGATATTTCGATCCATTGGTGGTCTTCATTTTAAAACCTTTGTAGGATATCTTGCCATCCTAATTTTTCCATTGTATTTTCACGTATAGAGTTTTATTATTTATTCATTATGCGATGTTTCTAACTTCTCACGCTAACAGATTCATAAAACAAATGCAAGCAGAATCAATGGGGTAGAGACAGAATGGCTGTGTCATCGCATTAGATCAAGTTCGATATGATGAGATCATCAAAGATTGGTAAATAGCATTAGCTTATTTTTCCCCAGGTGATTAGGTTGTGAGACAGGTATTCCTCTTAAAATAGGCTACATTTGACCCCTAGCCCTAGTTAAAACACACCCTGGGAACTTTACTGACATTTTAACTTGAACTATTTCTCTCTTCTGTAAAAGGGTTTCTTTATTATTCACATTATGTTTGCAACAAATAAAACCCTATTTTTGGAGCTGGTTAATGCTTCTACGGTTTAATAAAGATACCCTTTTGAGAAACGAAGAATAATTTATTATTAAAATATGGCATTTTGATTTATTTATATTTTTTGTTCATTTACCTATGTATTTGTTCCCTGTTTCACGAATTCCAGCCATTTTGATTATATTATTCTTACATTTATTTTTGAGGGTAATATTAGGATTTCTATGAACTCTATGTTTATATTCAAATAGAATATGCTCTTAAGAAAATTGATGCCCACATTCCATAATTGTGTTTGTATTAAAAGGTAGAGAAATGGCAGTTGACAGAATGGTTAAGATATTGTAAATTTTCACCTAGTCATCGCTTTATATTACAATTGTTGAGATATATATAAATTAAAAATGTACAGAACTATGTAAATGATGAAGTTGTTACAAGTAAATATTTAAACACTTCGTGTCATATATAGAGATCTCATCTTCATATATTACATATATATATATATTATTTTGAAAATAGAGCAATCCATATTTAAATCGTTAGCTAATACGAGGTTAAGATGAAAGGTTCTCGAAAAATAAAAGACTGATTTTAACTTTTAAAACATTTAATTTTCCACATATTCTAAATTAGCCTCAAAACAATTGGTCCATTTTTCTCGAATATCAGTAATTCTTTCGGAAATGAGAGTCTGGTAGGCTGTTAAAATATTCATCTACAGCCCTCTCAATTTCTTCATTGGACACTAAGCGCTTTCCAGAATAAAAATTTCTCAAATCATACCTCGAATCTCGAAGATCTTCCTTTGCTAACACACTCTTGTGAGCAGGAGCGCTTTCTTGGTGAAATCTGTTTTTTTTTTTTCATTTTCAAGTCAAGCCTCTTCTCGCGAATTTTGATATCCAGTTCGTCAAGAAGGTTAAAGAGATAAATTTTTATATTTTATAATAAAACGTCAATTTACTAGGTTATTTACTTGGTTATAATTAGGTTATTATTCATGTAAATGTAATCCAACAAAGCAATAATTTTGACCGACATCTCTCAGCACTAAGGTGTATTTATCACAGAAATGTTTCACTTTATTCAAGACTCTTTGTGAATATATATTTAAATGGATTTGACCGATAGCGTGCTATACCGTACGTACCATAAATACGAACAGAACACGAGGAGCTTAATAGAGGATTTGTATCAACCGTTTCGATATCCATGACCCGAGATCTAACCCGCATTGTGCAATTTTAATGAAGAAAACCTACTTAACTGGACCCCGGCTCTGGCAAAATTCCAACTTCCCCAGTAAGTGCAAGTACCCAAACGGGGATCTTGCATACTAGTAAGTAAAAAAGTCGAACCACTTTCCAAATGTGAGAAATATGACGCAATTACAGAAATAAAAACGTCATTAACTGCTCGCCATGATTATTATAGCCTGTACCACGCGTACTAGGGATGAACATGAGACAAATAAAGTGGATAGTTAAGCACATGAAGACTTAGCAAGTACTATTTATGCATTATGGCGAACATCTTCTAGAGCATAACCCAGGCCATTTGTTTAATTTTAAAAAATTAAAGTCAGTAAATAACTTTTGATGTAGGAGTGCTGGTGCAGTTCTAGTTTTAAGCCTACCCCCTATTCATCGATTTTTTAAATTTCAATCCCTATTCTATAATCCTCTGTATTTATGGCCAGACTGGGAAATCATGAGGAGAGGGGAACATGACTCCCGTTTCAGCGGAATATGACAAGTTATTCAGTTGGTGAAAGTGTATGAGTTGCTAAAAATGATCATTTTGCTCAATTTAGAATACGTACTTTACTACTACCTCTAAATTTTGGTATCCTTTTATGTGATGGGAGCTAAAATATATTCTCACTTTTAGTGTCTGAATTTATTTCCGCCCCACGAGATGGTATGAACATAATTTCGAAATATTTCTTTCCTTCCCTATGTATTTGGATCAGCGAGAAATAATCCAGGATGGCACTATCGCGGTCCTGAATTATTTTTTCTGTACATTTTACCTTTTGTCGTTTTAGGTGATTCAAAGAACTCTCAAATCATCTGTGGGAAAGGATTATGAGATGGAACATGCTATGACATTTAGACATATTCATGTCTATATGATTTTAATGATTTAAACAGGGAACATATATTCAAATTAACGTCTGATGTTATTCAAACAAAATACCTCTCTAAAAAAATGGTAGTGTTTTGAAATATTTTGCTTATATAAAAATGAACAATATGAAGTAATGAATCTTAATCTGTTTTGAACCCATTTTACGATTAGATTGAATATATCAAACATACTTGGTTTAAAAAGGTAGCATTATATTTCTTTCGAATATTAAAGGGTGTATTCAGTTTTGACGATCCCAGCTCAGTAGGCAATTTATTGCGTGAAAAGACCCCGCTAAGAAAATACAGCTGAATGAACAAAACAATTGTTATTCGAAGAACAGTCGCCCAGTAATTCCTTTAATAGGAAAAATTAATTGCTGAGTGTATCGAAAGTTTTCATTACTTGAAAATAACAGAACGTTTCACCCAAAAACTTCACCTTCTTAGTTTTTAAAATTATTATTAGTTCAAAACACAATCGAGATATTCCCATACAAGTATAAACCTAACCTAAACCGAGAAATAGCCGCTTTAATTTAAAACTCGCACACTTCCATGTATCGACTTCGATTTTTTTACCATTTAGTGTCGTAATTAGGTGAAGCGTTTAATAAGGTCCCAGCAGTTTTACACCGATTTAGCCGAGTAATTAGAAAGTGAAGATAGTCGTCGGCTGCCCATTATTTTTAATCACAGCTTTTATTATTGTCGCCCGTTACACGTTTTTTTACTTTTAATTAAAAAAGAAGCAACAAGGTAGTTGTTGAAGCATTATTTCGAATAACAAGGGGTGAAAAGAGATTTTTATGCTAATTCTTATTTTCAACATTTGAATGAGCACGCTCTCTTTTGGCTTTGATGTGTTGAATTGGAAGATATTGCAGAAAAACATTCTCTCCTGTTTCTTACCAATTATAAAACATTTATCATCAATTACTTTCTTTTTAAAAGTATACAAATTAATTGAGAAATAACAATTTTAATTTACAGTAGAACCTCCATTTAGCGGACACTCCGCTAGCGGACACCTCTCCACAAAGGACAGTTTTCATTTGCAAAATTACCATTTTTACAATTTAGCAACTCTCCGGTAAGAGGACACCTCTCCCTAAAGAATTAGGGCTCCTTTACAGGAAGGTTCTACTGTATCTATTTTCAAATATTTTGGATCTTATAAATGAGTTTATATAATTATATGAGAGAATAAATGTTTATTATATCGAAAAATAATTGTAAGGATATTCATGAAAGCGCCTATACATATGAAAATATAGAATTTTTAACTTGAATAAAATTTGAAATTTTTTTTAGGTACTGTTCTGCACAAAATATATAAACTTACCAAAACATAAAGAGACAAAGGTCTGTAAAGATAATATATATTTGATGTAATTATTGAAAAAGAAACATATTGCCAGTAAATTTAATTGTTACAAATTTTATCGTAGGATAGCAATTAAATTAATAAAAATAGGAATATACTATGAAATATATATATAAAATAATAGAGTAGGTAGGAGAAGATATCTCTAAGTTAGAGATTCCTAATATTAAAATAAATGTTCGTTTAACAGAGAAAGATATAACAACGGAATCAAATTAATTTTTCAGTTTAGGGCGTCATAACCTTGAAAGGTAAACAAACAAAAAAAAAACAGCTTAGATATCTATAAACATATTTAAATCTTTTTTAGATATGTTTTAAATTATATAGCAATAAATATCTTTTAAGAAACTGATAATTTATATTATGCTTATTGTAAATATTGACAGACACTTCTTCCTTTGTACACAGTTCTTTTTCTCGTTTTTTTCTCTTTCTAATTGTTAACATCATATGACTATTCTATTCATGGCCTATAAGTATTGTATATATAGGTATAGACAAATGTGAAGACATAAATGTATGACAGCACAAGTGTCCCTAGGGGGACATAGCGTTTTTAATTGAAATACAATAAAAATATAAACACATTTATGTAAATAAATGTGTAATAATCATTTTAAAAACCTTAAATTACTTTAATGAGCCAAAATAAGAACTTCATGTTTTATTCTGTCGAACATAAACACACTATAGTCTACACGTAATAACCTGAAGAAGATAGAGTTTGTAACATGAAAGCGCGCTATTTTGTAATGAAAGTGTCGCGATATTTAGGTAGAGAACCTTTCAATTTACGGTTATAAGGTTGTCCCAAAATGTTCGTGTTTTTCTTAAAACGTTGTTTTTATTATTACTTGGCGAATAATACTATTACGAATACATAATGAAACATAATATAATCACTTTATACATAATACAAAGACATTTTATATTATTTTTATTGTACATATTGCCAGACACTTCTTTATTTTGTACACAATTCATTTTCTTGTTTTTTCTCTCTTTATCATTGTTAAGATCATATGACTATTCTATTCACGGCCTAAAATCATTGCATATTTATGTATAGACGAATGTAAAGGCTTAAATGTATGACAGCGCAAGTGTCCCTAGGGGAACATAGTGCTTTATATTGAAATGAAAATAATAATACAAAGACATCATACATAACGGCAAATAATATTATGGTGAAAAATCTTGGTATTTTTTTTTTTTGCAAGTGTTTACGAACTTTTGGGACAACCTTGTATAACGTTGATCTTAGTAATTAAAGAGTATTAAATATCAGGGTGCGGTGAATTTAAAGAAATAGATAGTATTATATCCTCGAAGGTATGTAGGATTTAGGAATGGCAAGTAGGTGACACAAGATAATAGTTTATTTATTCGGTATTGCTTATATACACGTATGATGATGATAAATAAATAACAAATCAACGAAAACAATACTCTGTTGTCAATACACAATAGTTTACTTTGAAGAAGATCTGTAAAACTGTGGAAAAGTTTACTTTAGAAAGCTATGCGGGTTAATAATGAAAATAAGTTGCTTGTTATGTTTTTGTTGATTTTGATTAAATAATATAAGTTTCGAGGTATATTCAGAATAATATAATTGCGGAAGACGTTCAACTTTGCCTCTAGGATGGATGCAATTTGATATGGCAGACTTTAATGGCCGCACATCAAGGGCGGTGCCCCACGGGCTGTTTACAGTCTCATTAAAACGGTGCAGCGAGCCGTGCCAAGGTTTTGTTGCTCCTCTCCAAAAAATACCACATTTAAATAAATACACAATTTCAGACCGGAATACACTCGCTAAAAAAACGAAACCTTGTAAATAGATTTTAAATAAAAATATAAATTCTCTCTTTGTTTTTCTCTTCGTGAATATTTAGGGAATAAGTTTTCGTATTTATTTTATTGAATGAGTTGTTTATAAACATAAATTTATTCTTTGGAGAATTGGATCTAGGAATATAAACTTGGAAAAAAATAACTCAGATATATATTAATAACTTTTTTTTTCTATGGGAAAACAAAACTTAATATATATTCATTTATTTTTTAAATAATTATTTTGTAGTTTCTCAAAGTTTCATATATGAATTTTCTATGAGACTACACCATAATTGTAGGAAAGTGTAGGAAAATATATTACTATGCATACATATGCATTTATTTGCACAATTTTAATTATAAATCGTCATATAATGTTTCCCCCTAGCACCGAGGTAGGCCATCATGAAACAAAAAAACCACTGTTTTCTGAGCAAATTTCTTCATATAATCCAATAATCTTTTTTTGGAGTCCTTCGGGAAGTTTTCAGCATATCTCAAGATTCCGCCAAGTTCTGTTAGTAGCCTCTATCGAGGCTGATAACCCTAGACGGGGTTTCTCGCAGCTCGATCCACGGCCGACAATGCCCAGTTCAATCCGAACAGGTAAAGTCACATTACTACATATGCATGTCTTAGAAATATTAATTAACATGTAACACGTCCCATCACTCTGTCATGAAATATATTTCCTTTCATTATAAAATAGATTTTCAAACTGGTTTAACAACCAAATATAAGAGCACCACCTGTGTAATAATCAGAAGGCTAAGGACGAAAATTATCCGACTATGCCATCAGCAGATTGTAGTGGTAACTCTCTCTATACAATAGGTTTCAATATATTTCTGAAAATTAAGACCAAATAAGGCCTCTGAGCTTTAACCTGGGCTATAGAAGAATATTCAATATCACAGCCTTTGTTTCACTCAGAAGTCTAAGATGGGCTATGACATGAACTATAGAAAAGATTCAATGTCACAGCCTATGTCTCACCCAGAATATCAAAAAGAGCCTGGGCTATGACGTAGAATATAGAAGAAAGTTCAATGTCACAGACATTGTCTCATCCAGAAATCCAAGAAGGACGTGGGCCATGACGTGAACCATAGAAGATGGTTCAATATCACAGCCTCTGTCCCACCCAGAAGTCCAAGAAGGGCCAGGACTGGACTATAGAACCATTTTTTCAATGTAGCAGCCTGAAGTCTCATCCAGAAGTTCAAAAAGGGTCATGACATGGGCTATAGAAGAAGATTCAATGTCACAGCCTTTTTCTTACAAAAAGAACCATGACTGGGCTATTGAAGAAGGTTCACTGTCACAGCCTGAAGTCTCACCCAGAAGACCAAGAAGGGCCAGAATTGGACTATAGAAGAAAGTTCAATGTCACAACCTGAAGTCTCACCCAGAAGACCAAGAAGGGCCAAAATTGGACTATAGAAGAAAGTTCAATGTCACAGCCTGAAGTCTCACAAGAAGGGCCATGACCAGGGCTATAGAAGAAAATTCAATGTTACAGCCTGAAGTCTCACAAGAAGGGCCATGACTGGACTATAGAAGAAGATTCAATGTCACAGCCTGAAGTCTTACAAGAAGGGCCATGACCGGACTATAGAATAAGATTCAATGTCACAGCCTGAAGTCTTACAAGAAGGGCCATGACCGGACTATAGAAGAAGATTCAATGTCACAGCCTGAAGTCTCCCAAGAAAGGCACTGACGTGGACTATAGAGCCATCAACGTCGACCGACCCCCCGCAGCAGGCGCTGATTTAATCGCCATGTTAATATCAAGTCTGCGCGCGCATCCATCACGAAGGGATTACAGCGGCTTTGATTAAAAATATAATCCGGGTATTTCCATTTTAACCGCGGGGCGGACTGCGTGGGAGCCCATTCTTCCATAGCACGTGAAATGGCTGAACTAGACTGGGTGGAGCTCAAAATCACCGGTATTAACCTCTACTCGAGAGATCCGACAACAGAATAATCACATTATTCCCCTTGGATATAAATCTAAATGCTTCAATATATATATATATATTTATTATATTTGTAAGATGCACTTCTCTTTGAATAGCAACGCTAATTTTTAATAAATCATTCTATCAATAAATAAATATATATAATTGAAATAATTTATGAAAAGGGAAGAGTGTATTTCAAAATATAGAATTTAAATGACTCGTGCTTTCAGGCTATGGAGCCCATCTACAGAAGTAAAGTTGAAAAGGGCGTTATATTTAACCTTATCCTGTATGTCTGTGTAGAATGATCCAAGGTCCAAAACTCGAGTTGATTATATTTTCAGCAAGCCATACTCATCCTGGATAACATTTTTTCTTCCAAATGATATTATACAAGAAAGTTTATTCTTTTAAAATCGTATTTTTCTATATTTAAAAGAGAATATAGATGCCTTTATCATTCTGAGTCACTTATTACCCGACGTTTGGGTGACTCAGTGCTGTCTTCTTCAGGGGATGTGTTCTTGAAATCAAGCTACGATTTATATACAACATTGTCTATGACACGTGCAGAGCGTCATATATATCTACTAGCCGAATGACACGGGCAACGCCCGGGTTTTACCCGATTAAATGCTTTTATTCAAATACTATTCGTTACAATAATAAATTGGCGCCGTGGATGTCATTCTTGTATAATATATAAATGAGTTTTAAAAATTGTAAAAAAAAATTCATCGACCGGGAATCGAACTCGGGCCGCCCGCGTGGCAGGCGAGCATTCTACCACTGAACCACCGATGGTTATGAGAAATGGCCATATTTGGGTATTTATTTCATTCACAAAGCAAACGTTGACAGAATTAATTAAGAAAGAATTGATTATGACGCTGATAACTGTATATATTAATAATGTAAAGGTTTATAGTAATTTATAATATTTATTTTTATTTAAAATTTCGCAACATATATGAACTCTCTGCTCTTTCAGATTCATGTTTGAGATTTAAGCTGAATATATTGAGATCTTCCTTTTTTTTTCATTCTTAATAAAAATTGTTCAGTGTACTAGTCAGGCCGCCCCTTTAATGATGAGGGCCATAGACCAAAACCATTGTTTTCCAATTTGGATTGTTCATGAATTTGCCAATATTAGTGTTGCGGCACAATCTTCTATTGTCGTTTTTTATTGATAATATTGCAATTTTATTGTTAGAATTATCTATGACTTTGATCAAAGTAATATATATATTTAAAATCTCAAATAGACGCTGTATTCAAAACTGGGTTACATTTATTTATATATTCAATACGATAGTTTCAAAATTTAAGTCTCCGTCTCGTATTTGTGCATATTACATTTTATATAGATAGGTATATATGTCGTTAATATAATATATATTTGTTTAACATCGTAAAATAGCCGTGAAATATGCAGATTAAAGATATTGTCTGAAACAGCTCCTTTTTTGGTTAATAATATTATAAAGAAATTTGGCATACACACAAGGGAAACTATAAGTCTATAAAAATAAATGTTATTATATAAAAGGGCGTACCTGGATATGTAAAGAAAAAAATACAATTCTTTTTTTAAAATATTTCGAGAGATTGCTCCCTCTTTATCAATTAATGTTATGTTTGTATTGTTACGAAGAAATTAGGGAATACAACCCCCAGAATTACGCGACAATTTATTTAATGTCAAACCAAATTAAAACTAATAAAATAGCAGAAAGGCAATGAGAAATTTTACAGTGTATCAAAATACAAATATCGATATTACAAATATGTTCATAGAATAATATATTATCTGCTTAGTAGCTCCTTCCCTATGGGAGCTGTGACCCAGAGATTGAAAATTTTGTTGCTACTGACATGGATCTGACGTGTTTCTGTCAAGTATTCTCTCGGAGTCTTGAAACATTGTCCCTGTAGCTTTACGTCCTTTTTTTGCTGTGTGAAGAGTAGCTTTGTCGTCGTATCGTCAATGGGGACATCGTCATCTTTGAGGGAATGCTTGGCTTCGACACGATGGTGGAATCCTGGAGCCAGTCTCTGAAATTTAAGATCATAGCAGCCAAGGCCTCAAGATCTTCTGACGTCCTTCAGTCTTGCCTGCATCTCCACAAAATGTAAAGTAGAAAATTAGTAAAGACAAACCTCAGAATTAGAAGACAATTTATTCGAAGTAAAACCAAATTAAAACTAATAAAATAGCAGAAATTCAATGAGAAAATTTTACAGTGTATCAAAATACAAATATCGAAATTTAAAAATATTTTCATAAAATAATAAATAATGTGCTACAATATGCTTATATCCCCATCATCAATCTTATATAAATCCTATCTATATATAAGTTTCAATATAATATTCATAGATTATATTATTTCAATATAAATCTCATATATTTTAATAATAGTTAGTAAATATGAAGCAAAATATGCTACACTACCTCTTCTATTTAATATATTTTCTATTATATTACTTGTATATAAAACTACGTTTGACAAATTTCACCGCAAATGTTTCTTATGAACGAAAATCGCAATTTATTTTAAGGAGAAATAACGACTATTCCTATCCTTAGGGATGAAGTATGAAAGGATGAATTATGAAGAGTAATGATGAACGTAAAAATAAAAATATTAAATATAAAATATTATATAAATTACTTATATATATATATATATGTAGATATATTTTTGTTTTGTGAAAATAGAGCAATCCATATTTAATTCATTAGATAATAAAAAAGGCATATATTGGATTTAAATCTTTTATTAAATCCAATATATGCCTTTTTTTATTATCTAATATATATATGAAATGATTTCTATATTTGTCAGTATCTAACAGTATACGTCGTAAAAAATATATTGTATATTCAGTGTATAATAATAAAATTCACATGTTTATTAGTATTTTTGATGGTTAAACATAATATTTATTGTTCCTAAACAGAGATTTATAATTGGAGGAGCGTGTGATAGAATTTTATAAAAATGAATTCTAGCCTTTAAACTATAAATAATTTCATTTCAAGGCTATCGAAAAGTGTTTTTTACCCGCAACTATTTCGAAACTCCCCCCACAAAACACAATAATTTAAGATTTTCTTTTAAAAAATATTTTTCCCACTTTCCGTCAATAAAAGCTATAATCAAAAGGAAGATGGCATCATCGCATTTTCTGGATTTAACACGATTTTTTTCCAGTAAATTTTCTAAATTGGCTAATTCGCTTTCAAAATAAAAAGTTCTCAAATCTCTAAATTTGCTGGAAGTCGATGGGAAACAAGATGCTGCCTTTATTTCTTTCGCCTCAATTGCCCTGTTAGCGGCCAACTCTTCAATTTCATAACTTCATCAAGAAAATATTGGCTTTCTGTGCCATGCTTATTCACACACAAAGAAGTTTTATAATATTTCAAAACACCAATATATATATGTAATGAATATTTTATTGTTGTTGTTAGATAAAGGGTTGATAAGACAAAGGATCGATAAGATAAAGGGTTGAGGTGCAGTGGTGATAAAAAAAAAGATAATTATTTACCGTCAAGTAGCTTTTATTTTCAATTACTTGAGGAAATATTACACATTAGTTATTTTCACATTATATAGAATTTATAATGTTAATCCTATATTAGTGATTTAAAAGGAGAGATATATTAACTACGCATATTTACAACAAAACTATACAACAAAAACCGAAAGTCTTTTTAAAAACGATGATAACAAAAGTAATATTATCAATGAATAAAATAAAATATATATATTTTAAAATATAGAAATATTTGAGTTTTTAGAATATATAATATATATATACATAGTATTTATTTATTATTTTTCAAGTATATAATATAATACCCACAGGTGTATGTGACTTTAAAGAACAGTCAATCAAGAACGACACTGTTTTAATTTTTGTGGTTTGTAGATAACTTGTGACAAAATTAAATTGAGGTCAGACATATTTTCGGTCAGAACTTTCAAAGTTTATTGAAATCTGATTATAGAATCGTTATTCAAATGAATTGTTAGAATTATGTTTCAACTTAAGAATGTCGAGTTTGTCGACAAAAGGCTAACCTGGAATAAAATATGATTATTCAAATAATGATACAAATGAAAACACCAAAGCGCGAGTGTTTCTTTTCACAAATAAATCAAACTTCTACTGGTCTTACTGCGTTGAAAAAATATAGGGTGGGCATGGCTCATCACTGACTCATCACTCGAATTTTGGTGTTTTCATTTGTATTATATAGATGACGCGTTATTGTTATGTATCAAATAATAATATCATTATATTACAAAACCCATACTTGTGTGTTACTACTGATAATAATAATAAACATCCTAATCATTTCTTAAGACATTCTTAATTGGCAAAAATCATTTATAGTAAAAATCATAGATGATTTGTATAGTATTATAAAAAAAAATAGATTATGTCTTATAGGTATGAATTTAAACGTCAGATATATAGAAGGCTTAATGTATTTGATTGAGAGAATTAGGGTATCCTGCTATAAAAAGGTTTTGCATTATATTTTGTGTTTCTATTGAATGTTTGACTAAACAATGTGTATAAATCATTTTTGTTAGTGTTTTAATAGCATTAATTTTATACCCAAATATTTTCACATTAAGACATTTTTACAATCCATCTACAGTTAATAATAACCAGGTATATAGATCAATATGCGTCATACCATATTCTCCCAAGAGTATTAAAATAGAAAAATAACTAAAGAAGCACGGAATTAGAACATTTTATGAAAACACCCCAAACATTGGATCAATAGTTAGAAACCTCTAAACTAAATTTAAAAACCCTAATCTACCAATTTATAAAAGACAAGTCATTTATTCTATATAATGTAACATTGTAAAAGTGTATATATTGTAGAAACAGGTAGACTAGTTAAAGACAGAATTAATGAACACGATAGATGTATAAACAAACAAGGACAATAAATACTTATCTTTCAACATATATAAAACACAGGTCATATATTCAATTTAGACGAACAAAAAACCTTTTACACTAACTTAAACAATAAGCACAAAATACTAATCCTTGAATCCATGATATCCACGACACACCTGAGCATCAACAGACATATAAGATATACCAAATATTTACAATAGATTTATACATAGCCCGAATACTTAGAATTACTTTCAAAACAACCCTAGATAGCCAATAGTATATTAATTTCGTTAGATTTATATATAAAAGATAAAACAAATTTTTAATTTATATTAAAACACACATAGCTACATAGTTTTCTTGCACCTTTTAAAGATATGTAAATAATATACAAGATATAAATAGTAACATTGTAACACAATGTACATATTGGAGAAACAGGTAGACTAGTTAAAGACAGAATTAATGAACACGATAAATGTATAAAAAACAAGAACAATAAATACTTATCCTTCAACATATATAAAGATATATAAAGATTCATTTCGTTATTTACTCCTGTAGAAGGGTTTATAATACCTGAAAGCTTGAGAGATGGTTTAAATATAACCAGAAACTCGGAGGCAGTGTGTTGTTGCAAATTATATTTCAGAGGATCACATCATCTGATTTTATTGAGGCGTGAAGACCTGAAATGCACTTTCTGTGGATCAGGAATAACAACGGAGATGTTGCAGTACTTATTTGACTGTGCTGCTCTGTCTGAGGAAAGACGAAAACTAAATGATAAAACGGGGCAACTTTGTCCTTCATTTCCGGCACTAATTAATGAAATATCAAAGAATAGGTATATAGCGATGGCGATATTTGGATTCCACAAGACTATATCCCGGGAAAAGGCCACACAGTGTTCTCCCTATCCCTTGTGAACTGGCGAATCCTGTATAGGGCGAGAGGCCCTAAATAAAGGCTTTGTTGTTGTTGTTTGTATTTCAGAGGTTCAATTTTACGAAGTTGCATATATAGGTAAATTTCTTCAACATTCACTTCAAGTTAAAAAGTTGCATATATAGGTAAATTTCTTTAACATTCACTTCAAGTTATAAAGTTGCATATATTTACATAAAACCAAACTATTATAGCTTTAATTCCTAAGTCTGTATTTCCAAATATAACACATATCTATTTATTTATATTTAACAGTTGGGAGAGACACACCATATCTACAATTAAGATAATTGCGTGTATATTATTATATACAATTAACACAATTGAACATTAGGAATCATGAAAATTAAACGTTCGATGTCAAATTTTGCATATAGCAATTAGAAATAGTAGCTTGAAATACAGTCAACACTTTCGCCTTGAAATATCATCCTGCAGAATCTATTAAACTTAATGTATTGGTCTTTATTGCAAGCAAATTGTTTTGTATTAGAGTCAGGTAAAGATGGTTTTCTTCCCTTAGATCAGAAGTTAATGGACAGTTTATCAGAAGGTGTTCAGGGGTTAACACATATATCTATCCTAATTATCTTTAAATACTTATATATTACATTTTTCTCAATATTATCGATATACACACACTATAAAAATAGTCATAATAAGTAATAAAAATATATAGAGAAGGCATATATTAATATGTTATGATAATTTTGTTTGAGATAGAATTTTCTTAGGTTGTTTAAGGATACAGGAGAATGTTTGTGATATTGCAGTCGTGGTAATATTATTGAAAATAGTTTAGATCAGAATAGGATTTAATTGTGCTAAGGAAGAATTAAAATGCATAATTTGATAAAGTACTACCTGATTAAGGCGAGTAGAATAAAGAAAACAAAAGACTTATTCACATATATACAAATTAATTTGAGCCGGCCAACGGGAAACAACAACAAGGGTTTATATAGGGAAAGCTGCCGCATCTGGGAGTCGACTTTACAGAGGAATTTGTTCTAGAAAATATTATTTAAAATGAAATAACATTTTTATATAACATATATATATACATGCTATTGATAAAGAGTTCCGAGAAAGATTTATGTGAAATTCTTTGAACTGATTTCAGATGTTTTCAAATTGAGAAAACCAACAGTTTCAATGAATGGGGAAATGAAATTTGAGAAGACCCTGCACTACACCAGAGTCAACAAGTCCTGTACCGACCCACCGACCGTACCTGCAGGTAGGATCAATTCCAACGGATGATGGATCGCCGCTAAAATTAAAATTGTTTTTCTTAGATTTGCTTACCGACCGGCTTGGAATCCATTTGGAGCACGTGGTTCTTTCTCATCCGATATCTGTATGCAGCGGTCTACTCTCGTCTTTATGGAAATTTAGGGAGCTGCATGTGGTTGATTCGTTTTCACACTCTAGGCTTGGTTTACATCAATTACCTACAGTTGATATTTGTGAATTGTAAAACTCAAAAAGGTATTGCATTTGAAATTATAGTTTATATAAAAGAGTTAATATTACACAAAATAATGTCATCAATTCATATTATTAATAAAATTTTGTGAATATGTTTTTCATTTTTAATTGGAAGAGACAATATTCAGCTTTAATGGGGATAGTAAATTTGTATTTAATATATTTGTATAATTTGTGTAAATATTTTCTTGTGTAAGAAAGGTGTATCCTTAAAATAATTACAATGTTATAGGTATGTTATAGTTAGAGGGCGTTTTGGTAATTAATAATCGAATTGATGCCATACTTTGCATGATCCCATAGCATACGATAAATGCCTAGATGAAAACAATACTTATATCTACTAATTGATGACGTCTACAATGTTTAGCTTGAGTAGCTAGGGCACCTTTTAAGATGTCCTCACATCTTCTTCAACTGGCGTATTCACTACTTCCCTCTGTAAACGGTATGAGGAATAGATGTAGACCAACAGTATTGGAATGGTATATGCATCCATAAGATCTTACATGCCACTCGGGCATCTCTCAGTTATCAAAAATATTTCTTAGACCAAAGAAAGTTAGGCAGCATCATTCATACAAATCAGTAAATTGTAGAATTGTATATAATTCACGATTTTATACATTTAGGTAACATAAATAAATATAACATAGTGTTCGGTGGAAGGATGGTCTAAACCGTTGGTTTTCGACTACTAAGACTCGGGTTCGATTCCCGCATTAGGCACTTTTTTCTGATTAAAAAAATGCTCCAATGGCTCCCGATTCTTGAAAAAGTCCAACTCCACCAGCGAGTGCAAGTAACCAAACGGTGCTCTGGCACAATTTTAAGTGCAAAGTCGAACTGCTTTTCACATGTGTAGACATGTGGTGCATTTACAGTAAAAAGCAGTCGCCTACTTCTACTCACCATGCTTATCATGGCCTGTACCACGTGTACTAGGGATAAGCAAAAATTATATATATATCCAACATATATATTCAACCGGATTCAACTATAATAAAACGTGCTATCCCCCGCTTAAGACACTGAAGTTTATTCATCAAGTTGAATAACATAAATGTACCTTTTGTAAGATAAATGCTCATCTGACTTATTTGATTCATTTGAGGAAAATAATTGGCTTAAACGTATTATAAATTATAAAAAATATAATAATAAAAAGGTAATGCTTGTTAAGTATATAAACACTTTGCATTTTGAATTACTTAGTCTATATTCATTCAATGGACACATATCACAATATTTTACTTAATTTCACACTTTACAAATCTTCAATAATTTAACCCTATATGCATTAAAACAGCAATTTGAAGATTGGAACTGCTGAAGCCGCTAAGAAAAAAAGGTCCACATAAAATTATTTTAAATTTTTACTTTTAAGGGTAAAATATCTCAATATAAAATATCAAACATATAAAATTTCTAAAATGAATATATTTATCAACGCTCGAATTTTCCATTATTAATATTTTACAATATTTCGGAAAATCCCAATTATAAAGCCAAACGAAACACGATAATTATATGAATAATTTAATATAAAGATACATTTCATTTATATTGATAATGAGAATACCCTGAAAACTTGCAAGCGTATATATATGTTATATAAACATTATTTTATTTTAAAATTAAAACTTAAAAAAAAAAAATACTATGTAAAGTCGACAGCCAGATGTCGCTGCTTTTCCTATATAAACAATTGTTTTTGTTTCCCGTCTCTGCGCACCAGGGGAAAACTGGTGCTGCACTCCAACACTCCAGAGGCCATTCCTGCCGACCGCTCTGCCCTGGACAACAAGTTCCAAGGCCTGAAAGTCCGGAAACTGAGGCAATTCCTCCCAAGAATCTGCCTCTTCAACGTGGAGGCGGAAACCGCGGATGAGTACATTGTCAAGGCCTTCCTTTCCACCGATGCCCTCAGCCAGCTTCCTGGAGACAAGTCTGTCCGCGTGGCACACAGATCTCCGACCAGAAATGGCACCTGCACGGCCTTCATCGAGCTGGACTTGGCTTCCTACAAAGCCATTGAAAGACGCGGAAGGATCATTGTGAACCAAGTGATCCTGAACTACGAGGAGTCTGTCCGCGTCTGCTACCGCTGCTGTGGCTACGGCCACAACTCCGATAGGTGCACCAAGGCTACGGTCACCTGCTTCCACTGCGCTTCTGGTGACCACCAAGGCCGAAGCTGTCCAACTCTCGCCAACCCGGGCACGGCCAAGTGCGCTAACTGATCAGCCAAGGGCCTCTCTGCCGACCACGAGGCAAGACCAATGTCTTGCCCAACTGTCAGAGCTAGAGCTGCAAAGTTCTAGTCCTCCCGCAATCTTCCTACCTCCTGACCTCCGCGGACCCAATCCGGCCTAACCTGCATCTTCCCTAACGGAGATCCTGCCCTAGTCTCCCCAGTCTGGACATAATGTTTATATATATTTCGCATTACGCGGCCATTGGGGCTCAAAAATCATTTTATTTTGGTTTGCAGCCCAGTAAATATAAGATTTTTTTCTTTCCCGTTGGCCCGCTCAAATATTTTGTAAATTATGTAAGTACGCCTTTTTTTTTCTATTCTTCCTGCCTTTAGTCAGGCATTTCATCCTCAATTATGTTCATCAGACCAATTAAAGTAAATTGGGATTCAAAACTGTATTTATTATTCTGTTCACGACTGCAAACAATATTATATTAATATTATTAATATTCAAATATCCAAAACAAAAGCAAAAGCTTACCTCAACAATTAATCATAACATATATATATATATATATATTATGATGCATTAGCGCGCCATCTGTATTCAAAATTCGAAACTATTATAGACGCGTATGATTATTTTAAAACCACTGATGAGCCAGGCCCTCCCAATAATTTTTCCATTGCAGTAAAGGCAGTAGAAATTGTTTATTTTCAAAAAAGAATCATACGCGTCTAAAATAGTTTAGAATTTTGATATATATATGTATATATTGGTGTCTCAATATAACTAGCGCTAAATAATTGTTCACGTAACATATTAGAACATACTAACCTAACTAGCATTTATTTTTCATCCAAAATAAACAAAAATATTGTAAGTTTTAGAGAAACTCATTATAGGTTATTTGTATCGGTTTTGATTAGCCACAGTGTTTGGAAATCTATTATGAAACTTTGGCAGGTGTGATGAACGATAGAATTGATATAAAAATAAATTTAATTTAAAATTTAACACACCTGGCAAACCCATTCTTTAGTTTTTTATCATTCAATTTAGCGACAATATAAATTTGATAAAGAAAAATATTATTGTGATCAATTTCAAATAAGAGTCATTAAAAACCTAAATAGGATATATTTTAATCGATGTTTATATATATAATAGATGAAATATTGTTTTGTTTGCAGAAACTATGCACAGAAACCGTTATGCTTTATATATTTTTTATTATGTTTAATTTCTCTTCCACTAGATGGCGCTTTGCCATCCTAAAAGCTTATGTGACCGTTCAGGATATGCCAATCTTGTTTTTAATAAATATATGAACAAAACGGCTTCCGAGGATGTTTTTCTTGTTTTATTATATATTAAAGGGGGTCGGTGGAAGGCTGGTTAAACCGTTTGGTTTTCGACCACTAGGACCCGGGTTCGATTCCCGCATTGGACACTTTTTTATGTTAAAAGAAAATGCTCCAATGGCCCCCGATTCTTGCAAAAGTCCAACCCCACCAGCGAGTGCAAGTTACCAAACGGGGCTATGGCACATTTGTAAGTGCAAAGTCGAACTGCTTTTCACATGTATAGACATGTGGTGGGCTTACAGTAAAAGCAGTCGCTAACTACCCTCCTTGATTATCATGGCCTGTACCACGTGTACTAGGGATAAGTATATATATATATATATATTATTCGAAAGCTTTCGGATTTTATAAACCCTTCTACAGAAGCATACCTGTTAGGTTATTCAGTGATTGAATATATCATCATCACAAGTTAATGTTTTGGTTCAAGTAGGATATGTAAAATAACATATGACAACAGAGGCCAGTCAATAAAGTTACGTCTTCATGATAGGTTAGTGATTCGTTGTTTTGTACAAGACACTAACAAATCAAACATGGTGTCAGAAAAGTGATTTGAAAACAAACGAAAAAAAATATCGCGGTAAGTTCAATTTTACGTTAAGACTAATAAAATAATAAATAAGCCTTATCGTATATTAAATAGAAAAAAGATATGTATTTACAAATACCGCCACCTGAACCAGTTAATTTCAGAGGAAATATAGAAGAAAACTGGAGATATTTCAAATCGCATTGGCGTAACTTTTCAATAGCAACAGGGTTGGACAATAAAGAAGACAAATTAAAAGTTGCAACCTTATTGTCTATTATAGGCAAAGAAGCTTATAATAAATTTGAACATCTCGATCTTTCAGATGAACAAAGAAATAACTCAGATGAGATAATAAATGCATTGACTCAGCATTTTACACCAATAATTAACATTATTTATGAAAGATCAATTTTCAACCAAACAAATCAAGAAACAAATGAAAGTATTGAACAATATATATGTTGATTAAGAAAATTGTCTTCCACATGCAATTATGGTGCAATGACTGAAGAAATGATCAGGGATAGGTTAGTTTTGGGAATAATTGACAAGCAAACCAAAAGACAGCTGATCAGTGATCCTCAACTAACATTGCAAAAAGCTATTGATGTGTGTAAGGCTAATGAAAGCGCTAACAAACAAATTGAAAACTTAACTAAAAACACTCAAGAGGAGGTGAACAAATTGAATATAAGAAAGAAAACAGTCAATCAAAATAAAATGAAAAAGAACATTCCTTGTAGATATTGTGCAACATTCCATGAGCACAATAGACAAAAATGCCCTGCATGGAATCAAACCTGCAGAAAGTGTAACAAAAATAATCATTGGGCAAAAGTTTGCAAATCCAGAATGAGAACAGTTCAAAGCCTTGAATCTCAAAACTCCAATGATGAACAAGAAGATTGTTATTCTTTAGAATACGTCTCAGAAATTTCTGCTAGAAAATTGATGACTAAATTAGAATTAGAATTGAATGGATACAAGGAAAGCATAATTTGCCAAATAGATACAGGAGCAACTGTCAATGTTTTAAATTTTGCAGATTTATGCAAAATCATGCAAGATGGCAATCCTTCTCTTAAACCAAGCTACATCAAACTAAGATGCTATGGAGGAGAAATATTAAAGCCAAGAGGACAAATCAAAATCAACTGTTTCCACCAAAGCAAGCAACATCCTATAGTGTTCCAAGTGATAGATCATTGGGAAAACCTATTCTAAGTGCTGAAACTTGCCAGAAATTGAATTTAATAGAAATTAAAGCTGACTTATGCAAAATTGAATCAACATGGACAAACAAAATAAACTTCTAGATAAATATAAAGACATATTTGAAGGCATTGGATGCTTACAAGGGGAATACAAACTAGAAACAGATCCTACAATCAAACCCATCAAGCAAGCACCTAGAAGAGTACCTATTACCTTAAGAAAAGAATTAAAAGAAAAATTGATTGACATGGAAAAGAAAAATATCATTGCCAAAGTTGATTATCCAACAGACTGGATTAGCAATCTAGTACTAGTAAAGTCAACTAAGAAGTTAAGAATATGCATTGATCCTCGAGAATTAAATGTCGCCTTGAAAAGAGCTGAATACCCAATACTGACAATTGAGGAAATAATACCAAATCTTCAAAATGCCAAAATATTCACAGTAGTGGACACTAAAGATGGTTTTTGGAATGTGAAGCTCTCTGATGAATCATCGAACCTTACAACATTCTGGACTCCCTTTGGAAGATACAAATTTCTTCGAATGCCATTTGGATTAAAGACTGCTTCTGAAGAATACCAAAGAAGACTCTATGAAATCTTCCAAGGTCTTGAAGGAATTGAAATAATAGCTGATGACATTCTGATTTTGGGAAAAGGTGACTCATATGAAGAAGCACTGAAGGATCATGATAGAAATCTTGAAAATCTTTTCAAGACAGCCAGACAAGCTAATTTGAAATTCAACATCAATAAAGTCAAGCTCAGACTAAAAGAAGTAAAATATCTAGGACATATAATAACTCCACATGGATTAAAGCCAGATCCAGAAAAAGTTAAAGCCTTAAAAGAAATGCCTCATCCAGAAAGTATAACAGAACTCAAAAGTTTCCTTGGTTTTGCAACATACCTATGTAAATTCATGCCAAATATTTCAATGATTAGTGAACCTTTGAGAAAATTTACAATGAAAAATTCAACATGGTCATGGAGCAAGAATCATCAAGCTGCATTTGAACAAATCAAAGATCTAGCCTCAAAAGCACCAATTTTAAGATATTTTGATGCGGACAAATCTATAGCTATACAATGCGATGCAAGTAAACATGGACTTGGAGCTACCCTACTACAAGAAAGCCAGCCAATATTTTTGCATCTAGAAGTCTAAGCAAGACTGAGCAAAACTATGCTCAGATAGAAAAAGAATGTCTTGCAATTGTTTTTGCATGCGAAAGATTTCATCAGTACATTTTGGGCAAATGTCAAGTGATTGTGCAAACTGATCACAAGCCTCTTTTGTCAATATTTAAGAAATCTATTCTAAAAGCGCCACAAAGACTCCAAAGAATGCTTTTGAGACTGCAAAGATATAACTTAGAACTAGAACATGTCCAAGGATCTCAAATGCACTTGGCGGACATCTTTTCAAGAGCTTGCCTCAAAGATGTAAGGAATGAAAATCTGAAATATGATGTGTATCCCATTGACATCATTTACAAAGAAATTGCCACAGTCAATGTTATGGAAACATTAAGTGTATGCAGTGACACTGTCCTGAGAATTAGAGAAGAAACATCATCTGATCCTATTCTGTGTGAAGTGAAGAAACTTATTCTAAATGGATGGCCACCAAATAAAAATGAAACTTCAATGCTAACCAGAGAATATTGGAATTTTAGAGAAGAATTAACAGTTCAAGATGGAATCATACTAAAGAATGATAGAATTGTAATTCCAAATAAATTAAGAGCAGAGATGATAATGAAAACCCATCAAGGACATATTGGAATTAATTCAAGTATGCGAAGAGCAAGAGACAATATCTTTTGGCCAGGAATGAATGCACAAATAGGGCAAGAAATTGAAAATTGTTCTGTTTGTCTATCAAATTCACAGAATCAAGTGAGAGAACCAATGAAATCTCACAAAATTCCAAATTATCCCTGGGAAAGAATATCTCTTGATATATTCGAAATCTTCAAACAGAATTACTTTATATAGTGGATCATTACTCAGATTTTTTTAAGTTGAATGCCTAGAAAATACAACATCTGAATACATAATTGAATGCTGCAAAAGACAATTCAGCAGATATGGAATTCCTCAAATTATAGTCTCAGACAATGGAAGGCAATTTACATCGACTGAATTCCAAATATTCAGCAAAGAATGGCAATTTCAACATTCTACATCATCACCACTTCACAAGCGGCAGTTAAAATAGCCAAAACCTTACTGAAGAAATCTAAACAAGAAAATAGTGATTTTTGGCAAAATTTGTTAAATTGGAGAAATACACCCACTATAGACATAGATTCAAGCCCAGTACAAAGAATCATGTCTAGAAGAACGAGAGCTATACTGCCAATTCACCCAAATTTACTTAAACCATCAATTCCAGAAAATATTCCAGATAAAATATCCATCAAAAGACAACAGGAAAAATACTACTATGATAGAAAATCTAAAAATTTACCAGACTTAGACATAGGACAAGAAGTGTATGTCAGAACACCCAATACCACCCCATCATGGTCCAAAGCTAACATCACAAATGAACACAACACAAGATCCTATGATGTGAACATTCATGGTAGAACCTACAGAAGAAATAGAACCTGGATTAAACCACAACAGGCTTCAGCAAATCAAAAATCTACAAACAATCAAGAAGAAGGAAGAAACGAAAGCATTGATCAAGAACAAACTGTATCAAATTGCTTACCATCTACTTCATCAGCAGGAGGAGACAACATTGTGAAAAGAACCCGAATTGAAACTACCGAATGCAGAATCCAATCAAAGAGTGACAGCCCCACGGTAAGTGAACCTGAGAATGCTGCATCAGAGACTAGAACCAGGTCAGATCGACTGGTGAAAAAACCAAGTAGATTTAAAGACTAGTGAAAAAAGGGAAGATGTTAGGTTATTCAGTGATTGAATATATCATCATCACAAGTTAATGTTTTGGTTCAAGTAGGATATGTAAAATAACATATGACAACAGAGGCCAGTCAATAAAGTTACGTCTTCATGATAGGTTAGTGATTCGTTGTTTTGTACAAGACACTAACAAATCAAACAATACCCAAAGATTACCACTAAACTCTGAAGTGCTGGCAGAGGCGCCATATTCATTGTACATAGTATATATAATGCATATTATCTTTTTTAAATGGTGCAGAATGTGCACTTTGCATGTATTGACAAGATGTTGATAAATTATTTTAATTGTCAAGTGTCTACAGAAGTATATGATTTATTTATCGTATAAGGTTTGGTAAAGCAAATAGAAGAAATAACTCGAGAAAGCTTGAGAAGAATATAAAAAAGATTTATAAAAACATCTTCAGAAGCCGTTTTGTTTATTTTTTTATATTTATATCAGAGAATGTCAATTTTCCACATTCCCATATATAGCCAGATATAGCCATAGATATATATTATAGTCCTATTCTTTCCCACACCACACCTGTTGATCCATCCTCACACACCAACCTTTCTACAAAACCTATCAAAAATATTTGTTTTTTCACACAGTTTTCCATATAGCATTCTTAAAATAGAAGTATAAAATAATGAAGTATGTATATATGGATGTAATTATACAAAGCAATAACGCGCCATCTATATATAACTGATGAATACATTAAGACACTAATGATTCTTTTCAAAATTTGATTCTGCAGAATAATCCAATACAATATTAGAGCTCTTAAGAAACGGGTTGGTGGATTAAATTGGCGAAACCGCTGGGAGGGTTCACTGCTGATGAACCAAGCCCTCGCAATATTTTTTTCTCCGCAGTAAAGACACTAGAGGTTTGACTTATTTTTGAAAAGAAACATTCGCGTTTTAATGACTTCATTCGTTATATATATGAATCATTTTGATATTCTTTTAAAATTCACCAGAGATGAAAATGTGATATTTAAATGAATAAAAGAGACAATAATTCTCATTAAAGTTGAAGTAAGGATAAATGTGATTTCAATAAGCAATGAGAGAATCATTTCTTATAAAATCGTTATATAAAAAGGATATTTGAGCTGTTAAGACAATAAATTGTTTTTATGTATAAGACAGGAATGCGTAGCATATATTTATTTTCTAATCATCTTCGATGTACATAATATCAATATTATATATTCATTAGAAACTTAAAAAGAGAATTATTTCTATAATCAAATTGACTCAGTAATTTAAATTACAAAAAGAGAAAAAGATGTTTGATAATAATAACTTTAGTGGGAAATTATGGTTGTATCCATGTGTAAATTACATATTAATCAATTCTTTAATTCCATTATATTATATTTTTACATTAATTAAATTAACATATTAATTTTAATTTATTACATTAATTATTTGTGACACGCGGTGTGTTAAATAAAAATGACATTAATATAATATAAATTTATTTTAATCCAATTTTTATCTGTTATTAATGTTGTCACATATATATTTAGCATACCTTTAATGATAAAAGTATTACATTACTATAATATATATAGTATTTCTTCAGATAGTGCATTAGTTCTATACTTAAACACCAAACACTTATTTATAACATAAATCGATTAATATCTTGGGTAGGAGAGAGCAATAAGAGGTAAATCATTATTTAACATGAAAATTTTCAATGATAAGTGAATGACACCTCTCTATACACGTATCAATATTGAAGCAATACATTTTATTTTGTCTATTTAACAGTACTTATTCAAGAGTATATAATTAGTAAAATATAAAAAGCTTTTGTTTCCATTTTGTAAATTTATAGGATTTCCTTTAGAAGGTTATAAACAATTTTTATTAACATCATGAAACGCGATATCCCAAACTCGGGGATATTTGCGTCGATACCTCTCTCTACATCACAACAAATCGGCTATATACAATCCTGTTCAATTCAATATTTTACATAATTAACCAAAGAATATTTTCCGAAGAGAAAAACAAACATCAAAGCAAAACACACAAAGCAAGCATCGCAATTCTTTTCCTTCTAAGATTCTCTCTCTCTCCCTTTTCCAATTTAAAAGAAAGTTGTAAATAAATTTGCAAAATTGATCAAAATTTTTACACCTCTCTTTATCGTCTACAAATTCATCAAGCTATCCAATACGACCAAATTTGTTTTCCCTATAAACCCGGAAAATTGGGCAATTCATAAGTAGATGATTCGAGTCCTGAATTTCACCTCCGCAGAAGCATCCTGGTTCCTTCACCGCGCCGATAGTTGCCAAAAATTTCCCAAATACATTATAGAAGGTAATAAACAAGAAACAAACTTGAACATGAGTTCAGCGGACAGATCTTAGGGCAACAGTCAATTCTAAGCTGTTTACAGTTTTAGATTAAGCTTAATAATGTAATATAATGCATATATCTGTCGCAGATACGCGCGGCTAAAAAAACCTTTAGAAAAATTTAAACTACAAATTTGCTAACGTAACAAAAAATTGGACTATTCTCATACCTCAAAATCTTCAATTGATCAATAAATAGATCAATTATTAAAATATATATTTATGAGCAACAAGACGTATTTCCATAGATTCGTTAAATACCTTAACAGAGAATTCTTTTCAAATGCCGGATATATAATCATGATAGCCAAATACAGTATTTGATACATTCATGTATTCTCAAAGCGGTATGGTTGATTAAACTGGGGAAACCTCGAGGAGGGTTTAACACTAATGAAAAACACCCTTAACCAATATATTTCAATGCTTTAGGATAGTATCACGATATTTTATGTATAAAGTCAAACTGAAATGGTTTCATTTCTTGAGTTACATAAGTAAAATAACAGGAAGCATTGTAGAACTCACATAGAGATAATAATGCACACGGGATAAATACAAGAGTAGATCAATAATAAACGATGAAAGTTTAAAAAAGGTGCAATTAATCCTCTACATAACCCCCTTCTCTTTATTTACACTTCTTCCAAAGGTCAGGTAGCATGCAAATTCCCTTTAGAAAAAATCTTGTGTTGGGCAAGCCATCCATTTTTCTTTTCTTGAGATTTAAAAAAATATATATAACAAAAAATATCAATTTGAGTGTGTATATCTATATATATTTGTTTACTTATTATACTTTATTAAACTTTTATCGTTTTTATTGATTTACCCTTGTTTATTGTTGTTCTACAATAGATACCAGGAGGACGATAAAAACGTTGAGACAGTCGGTAAAAGAACGCCACCAGGTCAGGTGTAGGAACCCCCAGGGAAGTAATGGCTCGAAGAGATTATGAGTGGCCCCATCATCCGACAAAATATGACGTCATCAAATTGGAGGGGAGAGTCAGCGGGAAAATTCAGCCAGGAAATGTATAAATCAAAGTTTTAAACATATAAAAATTTCTGATAGGAAATTGGTCTGAAATTGCCAAATTTACCCCTCAATTTCAGTGATTTAGGAGAATTTGTCTCTTTATTATTGGCGGCATTTGGTGGACTTCTGGGGAAATGTGATTTTGCTTTGGGACTAGATTGGTGTGGATTTTATTGGTTGGCACATTATTGATAAAAATGCCAATTTTCTGATTCGGTGCAACATATGTGTCGATTATTAAAATTTATTATTATATCAAAACTCTGATATAATATTCTATTTTTCAAATTAGAATATTATTCAAAATTTCACCCTGATCTCTTCATCCCCTGATCTCGAACGTAAAGATGATAATGCTCTCTATCGGAAAAACATCAATTAATCGTTTATTTCATTTATTAAACACAGAATATATTGGGCGAATATTTTAGAAATTAGGAATTCAAAGATTAGTTTATATTTATTCAGGTAGATGGCATGAATCAACAACAATTTTCAGTTGAACAAACAGATGTATTTTCTTGAAATGGTGCATGTTGGCTAATTTACTTTTGAATTATATCATATGAACACAAAGCTAGCAAGACTCAGAACGGATTCACTATAAAAGAATGACAATACATCCAGATGGCATAATAACCTATAGGATATGCAACAACTGTCCTGGTGCAGATCTAATACCTACCCACATATTATCATGCCCAGCAATGACCGCAGCCTTGAAGAAAATTGAAATGGACCCAGAGCAGCAACTTTACATACCCAAGATAGTGGACATTACGACTGCTGTGATAGAGATGCACGGGGACATCTGAGGCTCTTCATTGGACACGACAACAACAAAGCTAACCCAATTTAGAGTATATTCAGGGAAAGGTAAGGCTGGGAACAAAAGCAATGTACCATTCCATTGATGGGTGAATCCCGACTGAGAAGAATGACCGCGATGTACATCTTAATTGATGTATTATTCAATAAAGTTGAATTCCACCTGCCACCTAATGGACCATTGGAATTTCTTCAGCACTCCCAATAATTACTGAATTTGTCATCTAGCTTCATTATCGCACCGAACACTTGCTCTCCGCATAGATGGTAGTCTATTAAAATTCCTCACACCGAGAGAGGAAAAAATATTTCGCTAACTATCACTCTATTATTATAGAGATTATAGCCTTAACGTGCTATTGATTTGTTAAATGTTCTTTATAGCTGCTTTGAAACACTTTCAGGGATATTCTATATACAGTTACGAGCGTCATGCGTTCTTAATAATTCCTCATCTCTGTTACCGTTTGCTTTTTTTTTTGAATGGCGCTCTCCTATTGGTTGGCTACGATCACGCCACCTTTGCCCCCCCCCCCCCCCCCCCCCCCCCCATCATGCCCCCCACTCGCTTTTTGGTTTTTGTAACTATTGTGTTGGAGCGGGTCGCTCCTTAAATAAATGCATATATTAGTTAATAACTAAATGGAATCCTCTCTTTCTTTTTCCAGTAAGAGACGCCTACGGAAGCCAACAGTACATAGACATATAAAGCACATAGGCTATAGTTATTAACTAATATATGCACATATTAGTTAATAACTAAATGGAATCCTCTCTTTCTTTTTCCCAGTAAGAGACGCCTACGGAAGCCAACAGTACATAGACAGATAAAGCACATAGGCTATAGTTATTAACTAACATATGCATTTATTTAAGGCGCCAAATTTATTATTGTAACAATAGTATTTGAATAAAAACATTCAATCGGGTAAAAGACGGGCGTTGCCCGGGTCATTCGGCTAGTTATTAATATATATAACTGCCATATGGAAAAGGAAATTAACCTTTATTTATTGAATAGTGATATCTTGAGTAGGTCCTGAATATAAATCTTTTTATGAATAAATAATTTTTAATAATAAAATAAAAGCTCTCAATGAAAATTAAAACAAAGTTACTTTTTATTGTGACAAAAGAAATTTCCAAGGACACAATATCTCTCTTTTTAACGGATATATCTGAAATATGAGGATAAAAATGACTATTTATAAAAACAAATATTTGTCTGTGCATGTGCCGGCGTGCATAGTGATATTTGATATATAAATATTTATAATATACTTACTATATTTATTATATATATCCTGGGGTATTTAATATAATAGAAGGTATATATAATACTAAAGGTTTTTAGCAACAAGGAAAACAGAGCTTAGTAAACGTCCCTTGGGTCAATTGCTGCCCAATATTGTACATTATTCAGGAATGGCATTCTGGGGGGAGGACCTTAGGACCAATTTATTAAATATTTAGAGGAAAGATTTAGGAAATAAATATTTTCAATAGCAAAATACCTCACTTTGTGTGTGTGGAGATTCTATTTGTATTTCATTATTTATAATAAATTATTATATGGAATATATATAATTCTAACATATATCAATATCTTTTACTCATAATTTATTATCTCAATATTTTCAAATTAATATATATGGAGTTTAATATATGACACTATCTGAGATATTTTAAAATGTTTACATAGATACTTGCATCTCGTAACCTTTTTTTTTTACCTATCTCTATTTGCGTAGATTTTAATGCACACCGGACGAACAACGAAGTTCCTAGCTAATGGAAGGCTCATTTTCCTTTTGAATTTATCAACTTGATATTTCAATATATCTAGTGGATGTTATTTCACTTTTTTTATGAACATATTATTAATTTTTATATTAATGGTTTGCTACATAACTCTTTCCCTATGGGAGTCGTGACTCACAGTTTTCAAATCTTGTTTCTATTTAAATTGATATTGAGCATTTCTTTCAAGAATTCCTCAAAGTCTTGCCTCTATAACTTTTGCGTATTTTTTTTTAGGCATGAAAAACGGCTCTTTCATCATATCTCTTAAGGGACATCGTCTTATTCGAAAAAGTCTTGGTTTTTACATGGCGGCAATCCTGGAGTGAGTTGTGTAAATTGTAGGTCAAAGCACCCATGGCCTCAAGCTGGACATCTACAGTTTACTTTCCCTAGTATATCCCACCATACCAAAATATCACGTAGAAAATTAGGAGGACAAACCTCAAAAGGATACGGTGATTTTTTTGTATGAAATAAATCGCCGTGTCCTTATACGTGACAATATTAACACAATGATGATGGTTAGAGAGTTAACATTGGCCAATATATAGTCTATGTTATAATAATAATAATTGGAAATTATATAACCTATTCACAGGCCTTGTCAATGATAAGATATTGAGAAGATCTGGTTAATTAGTAGTAAGTCTTCCCAGCGGTTTCTCCAATTAATCTACCACTCTATAGTTTATTTATTACAAAAAGAAAAGAGAGAGATATGCGCATACATTTTTTTAATAAAAAAAAAAATGGCGCCATTATATCATGTAAATAATGTCGACCTGGCACATTCTCTCTTTGATTGGACTTTAGGCTACTACCATTGGAAGCAAACAGAGAAGTGTTCCCTGTAAAACTTGTCTGATGGTACAAATACTACATTATGAAGGATAATAAACAATCTAGAATGAGCCTCGAGATGAACATTTTATTAGAAATCATATATTAGAGAGGACATAGATATAATAAACATTGTGTGTGTTCCTACGCTTCTTGTTCGACAATACTATTACAAAGAATGTAACAGAGGAGATCAGCATGGCCCCTGCGATACTTGTTCAATAGTACTCTTACAAAATGAATGCTACAGAGAATATCAGCAAGGTCCCTGCGATACAAATTCGAAAGTGTCATCACGAAAGAATGTAACAGAGGAGATCAGCATGGCCCCTGCGATACTTGTTCAATAGTACTCTCACAAAATGAATGCTACAGAGAATATCAGCAAGGTCCCTGCGATACTGGCTCGAAAGTACTAACACAAAAGAATGTTAAGAGAGAAGATCAGCATGGACCCTGGGGAAAGATGAAACCTAACATCGTGAAACGCCAGAGTCGGGCATTCTCTAATTAGAAACGACCAATAAACGACCGTGCGGCCAGATAAGATCGTGGGACCATAAATCTTGGAGGCTATCTCTTCCTGCACGCCGGACTTTAAATAATCCTCCGGCTGGCTGGACTCACGTGGCCGCGGGACTCCTCTCGTTATTCCTGGACTCAAGTCTATTTGCTGCAGGACTTATCTCTTTCATTAGAGCTGGACTGGTACCATTTTCTGATTGTGACTATTTTTGAACTGATGTATCTCTCCTTTTCTTAGCCTCGGGATTGTTTTATATTTCGATATAATTGAGAATAATTTGGCTAAGATGGTTTACAACTAAAGAGACATGCCCTCTCATCTAATAATTCCTATCATCGCAGTAAAATCTGTAGATGTATTGTTTTTAATTATTTATTTCAAAAGAATCATTAATGAAAATGAGTATAATTATAACGGACAGATAAAGTTCTATAATTTTTATGAGTTGGGCTAATGAGATTTAAATATATTACAGTATGACCTTTATAAAGTGTATCCTGTCTCACCTATTTCTACATTAAAATATCTATATAAAAATAATTCTCCCCTGCAAAATTTAACAGTCAAATAGTATATTAAAGAAATAACTAAACAAGAAAATGGGAAAGATATTTTCTCTCTCTTTTTTTTTTTTGCTATTAGAGATGATCAACCTTCCAAACTTGAGGCATATATTAAAGACCTTTCGGGAGAAGTTTCGTTTATTTCCCCAGTACAATAACTAATAGCGGTGAAAAATATACCACAGAACCAGTTTTGGTAAATTCAGACTAAGAACCATATTTAACAGAATGCTATTTTCAGCAATAATACTAAATATATAGCTGTATAATACAGGCGTTTATGGATATTACAGAAAATTTTATTTATTTACATTCTTAAAATTAATAAAATGTTAACGCTAATTTCATACATGCTTTAAAACCTTTTATAAGATCTTATACTATGAAATATTCAAAATTAAAAATAGAAATGCATGACTCAGTGAGAAGGGGGTTATATATAAGTTTTAATCCTAAAAAAACTAGCGTTAAAAGTTTTATCAATTATCAGTCACAGAGAGCGCTATGATGTTGATGATAATATCATGATAAATATCAAATTAAATTCATCCTTAGATAATATACCCATCAAATTACAACTGAGTGCTTCAAGAAAATTCTATCAATTTATACATATTATACAGGAACAAGTTAACAGTGATCAAGTCGAATTACAAAAAAAAAAACCACCATGTATTTTATATTTGTGCCTCATAATAGAGTATAAAATAAAAGTAATTCAATACTAGATTTTCTTATCGTCATTTAATTATTGGAATCAAAGATACTGCGTCATTCTCTCATCCATTCGATTATACCTTTAATTCTAGATGTGTACACATTGAAAAATTATTTTTTATAATATACAATGTTTTTTTTACTTTATCGCGCGCGCGTATATATATTCTTAGTTTTTTCTGCACATCTACTCGTATTTTCGTCGAAAGTATTTACATACTGTTTCTATAAATTTACCAAAATAATAGATATTTTATTTTCAATCAAAATTACCATTCATTGAGATAAAAATGCCATAACATTTTGTATTGGTTTCAGTAAGCATTTAAAAATATATTAAATATAATTTTTTTTCCCTGCTATTTAGCTCCGCTCCAATGACGCGTAGCTGCCGAAGCTACAGCGTGAACTTGTTATAGCTCTTATTTGTTTTAGACATACAAAACCGTTTTGATACCTTAAAATATAATATTTATCTACTTTCATTTTAACTATCTTTACTCCTTCACTTATGATAATTTTATTTCATATATTATATAGATAAAACATTATGTTACGAGAAGAACACTTGCAACCTCCACCAATAGATGGCGTTTTCGCCTGTTTCGCTTCTGAAACTGATGCGGGAGTCGCAGGCTGCTGTGGTCCTATTTCCAGGGAAAAACTTACACTTACACTTTTATATTGGCCCTATGGTCGACGATGAGATTGCGGAGCTGGTGATATGGATGGCTGTGCTGGAGTAAACCTCCTTTTGTGTCTCGATGCTATATTTATGGCGAACTAAATAACTTAGTCCCTATTTCTGCTCCGCGCTTATGGAATTGAGGACTTGAGGCGATGGCTTCGACCTTTCATATTAAGTCTTACTTTTCCTTATTACTAATAATTGTATATAGTTGCGGAACTACTGGTTTCCTGTGCTGCTCTTTTCCTGTTATTGCACCTTGTACGGAGAATCTGTATAAGACCAACGTCTTAATAAAGGCTTTGTGTGTGTGTGTGTGTATATTGGCCCTAGAAGGTAACATAATGTAAATACCTGTTGTTTGTTATCCCATTTAAATGTAACGTTTAGTAATAAAAGACAATAAAGGTCAGTGTTTGAAGTCTCCGTGCCGCCTGCTGTCGTTACTCTCGCCATCATCGTTGCTGTTGCTCTTCTGGACGTCTTCGGGTGGCCTACAGGGAAAGCAACGGGAGCCCGGGCAGTTGATCCACGGCGGAAGAAGCGCATCGTCGCAAAGAACCGCAGGGTTCAAGCCGCGACAATATATATATAGTTATATATTTTTTTGACGTGACAACGTCTTAAATTAGGTTGCGGCTGGGAGTCACTTATGAAAAGGTGTAACGCCCGGTAACGTTACGATGAGTCACCGAACGAGAGTGCTGCGCGCGCAGCTGCGCGCGCAGCGCTAGAGAATTAGGCGCATTGAATCGGCGCATGCTTGTCTCTGTCTTTGTCTTTCTCGAACGTTCTTGGCGTTGGAAAAACAAGAAAGCGTCATAATACAAGTTCACACGTGTGGTTAAAGTATCGTCAGCTGTGTCTGTAGTGAAAATGTGGAGTGCTTAGATTCGTCATTTACAACAACTACAACAATAAAGGTAAATAATTGTACACTGATATTTCATTATCGTAAACTATGATTGACACAAAAGTTGAGAAACTGAGTTTATAGATTATGTCATACTATTGATAAATGTTGATAGTGTTAAGTAAATTATTAGTTTAAAATTAATTAATTAATTAATTATTATTTTACAAATTTTAAATAGTTTCAAATTTATTTAGCAAAAATTTGAACCTTCGATCTGAATAAATGTTTTGATTTTCGAATTGATTCTTTAAAATTACAAATATTAAGAAAAAGTGGCAGATATAAGAAAACTTTATTTAAACTGTGTTGAGCAAGAATTTTAACATCTAATTTAAGTAAATGTTTTAATTTTCAACTTCATCATTTACAATTACAAATTTTATTTAATTTCAAATTTATTTAGCAAAAATTTGAACCTTCGATCTGAATAAGTGTTTTGATTTTCAAATACCAACGCGGCTGGTGGAGTGGCGATCTATCGTAAATTATCATCGACATCTACGGCGGAAGTGTTCCAAGTTGCGATTACAGACGTAACTCGTGTCATTAAAACCAAGGGTGACATGTGCATGACTGAAGTTACTTGCTTCGCCGCTAATACTAGCTTCAAGTTTATACTCGGTGCTGTATTTATTCATCCAGGAGCTAGTATGCAGGATATTGGAATGTTACTATGGCAAGGACTCGGTCCGTACATTCACAACAGCCAGTACGTGCCACCGTTCGTGCAAGTTGATTCTAGTATACCGATTCTTCTGTGTGGTGATTTTAACAAAAACGTAAAGCCTGACAACTCGTTTCTTAAATTCATGAAAAATACGTATAATCTTGATTGCGTATCAAACGTTTCTAAGTCAACTACGTTAAAAGGAACAACTATCGACTTGACTTTCGCAAGACACATTACAGCAGAAACACTTCCTTTCATTTCATATTTCTCCTATCATCGTCCTATCCTCAACAAAATCACTCAAATAGGAATTAGTTAAGTTTAAGTTTACATGTACAATGTTTTAGTAAACAAAATATATTTCTATAGTTAAAATTTGTGCAATTCTTATTTTCATTCAATTCCTTGTTCCTATTGTGCAATTTAATTATATTCATATCAATAAATATTCTACCGTTGTCACGTAAAATCTTCGCCCGTAAAACCGACTTTACAGGCAACCATTGTTTTTTTCTACAATTTTTCTCCTGAGATGTGTGACGCATAGCCACACGTGATACTATAACAATAAATATATTTCGATACAAGCTGAGCCTGTAATAATAACACACAAGTAACAATTGCATCAGTTTCAGAAACAAAGTGAACTAGAAATTAAGTTTCTAAATATTCAACTATCTCTATAATATAATTCTTATTTATTCTTTTCTCTTTTAAATACATAAAAATGTAAATAGGTTAAACAATGAAAGGTATCTTAATAATTGAATATACCTCATTGAATATATATTCTAAGGATAAAATATGTTTCCAAGAATCAATTACAGCGCGGACACAGAGAACAAGATTGGTGAATGCTATTTTACAATAAGAAAGAATGGGGAGGTTTTCTTCAATATCTTTTAAATGGGGTCCGTTCTTCACAAAGAAAGTCCGAGGGTCCTTTCTGAAAGGTAATTTGGGTGGACACAATGTGGAAGAGAGTAATCAGAATCTAGGATTGGAGACTGCTGTAGGATCTGGATTGATTCCTCTCTAGGGGAGTCCAGGCTGGGGACTGTGTAATTACAACGTGAGAGAATAACATTTTCCAATGTCGTCCTGATAACCTGGGTTATTTTTACTCCGTTGACATGTTCTTCCTTCCGTTACCCGGGACCTTCTCTCTCTCTGTTTCTTTCTCTAGGAACTTTTATTCTGTAATAACATGTCCCTGGAATAATACGGTGAGTTTGGGATAAAATATAAGTGTTTATTATAATTTTCAATATAATTACCTATTTCATAATTTGATATTCACCATATTAATCTAGGAACACGTTATTCCAGAATAAAATAATTTCTTTGGTTTATAATAACTTTTCAATATAGTTACCTATTTTATAATTCCCCATATCATTCTAGGGACATATTATTAAAAAAAGGTTCTTTGATTTATAATACCTTTTGAATATACAAGGGTGGATCAATAAAAAAACGATAAAAGTTAAAAAAAAGCGAACTAAACTACAATTTTATTTTTTAATACTCTACATAACCCCCTCCTTTTTATATAAACTTTCCGAAAGGTCAGATAGCTTGTAAATTCCCTTTAAGAAAATTTCTTGTGTGTGTTGGGCAAGCCATCCATGCAGCGCATTTTTAACCTCATCATCAGTATTGAAAATCATTCCCCTTAAAAATCTTTTTAAGTGTCCAAATAAATAATATTCACTCAGGGCTCAATCAGGAGGGTAAGGTGGAAGGATATTAGAACTTTAAAATTTAATTTATTGATAGTTTCAATGGCAATATTTTCCACGTGGGGCCGAGCATTATCATGCTGTAGGCAAACACATTTGCTCAGTAAACCACGCCTTTTGGAACGAATTTTTGGATTTAATATTTTCTCAAGGAGCTCAGAATGAACTATGCTATTAACTGTTAGGCCTATAGGAATATAATATTCTAAGATGCATCCTTTACTGTCTCAAAAAAATAATAAAGAGTACTTTTCCAGCAGAAGTTGTTATCCTTGGTTTCTTTGGTGTTGGTGAACCCTTGTGATGCCATTTTGCACTTGTTCTTTTAGAGTCAGGAATGTTATAGTGTTTCCATTATCCATCTCCAGTCACTATGCTATCAAGAAAATCTTTACACTAAATTTCATGACGTTCCAAAAGCTCTTTACAAGCGTTAAGACGTTTTTCCTTCCTTCCCTTTGTGAGCAGCCGAGGCACCCATCTTGTGCAAATATTTCTGTACTGAAAATGTTTTGTAATGATTTTTGGACACTCTCATAACTAAGGTTAAGTTCGGCAGAAATATCTCTAATGCTAATGTGAGGATCGTTCTGTATCATCTTGTCAATGGCCCAGGTGGTTGCATCATCACTAACCTTGACCGGGGCGCCAGTTCGCGGTTCGTCATTTAAACTTTCTATGCCGCTTTTGAATTTTCAAACCCATTCAAACAATTGTATTCGAGATAAACATTTATCACTGTGAACAGCTTTCATTCTGGAGTAAATTTCATATGGTTTAACTTCTCCATGATAAAGAAAACGTATTAACGCTCGCATTTCATACTTGGCGCAACTGTTTGTTTTGGTCGCCATTTTTATTGGAAAAAAAATGTTTCCAGATGGTTTCTTGAGATTTTTAGAAATATATAACAATAGAGTTCAATTCAAATGTGTATATCTATATACATTTGTTTCCTTCTTTATTTTTTCTATTAAACTCTTATCGTTTTTTATTGATTCACCCTTATATTTACCTATTTTATAATTTACTATTCAGCATATTATTCTACGAACATCTTATTCAATTAAAAAATAATTCACTGGTTTATAATAATTTTTCAATATAATTACCAATACTCTCCTTAATGTCTATATGCATTTATTAACATTGAATAATGAAATGGAATCTCTTGTTCGTTAAACTGAATATAATTCTGATAGCATCTTGACATTTATTCTAAAATATCAGCTGCCTGTTTAACTATTATTCTCCAGAGAATAGGTCTTATTCTCCTCATATAATAAAAGAAACAACCTTTAAACTGCATTAAAGAAAGAGAGAGAGAGTACCTCAGTTAAAATATCTTCTGATTATTTTCAAAAAACAAAAAGATATCGATTATCTTGAAGGAATTTTAAAAATTAAGAATTTAAATTTGGTTCGTGTTTATCAATGCAGAAACAATTTGTTCGATTTTTTTTTGGTTAATATTCTTAGTCAAATATCGTATAATTATTAAATTGGAATATATCAGGTGTTTTCCATTTTTATTTCAAAATTTGCCGTGAAATAGATCTGCCTGTTGTACTCGTATTCCTAACATTTTGTTGTTAGAGGATTATTGAGGGAAGAGGAGTTAATAAAACTAAGAAACTCTTATATATTAACAAGTAATTTAGTCAAACATGTGTCAGATATACATTTCTAAATAACGTTTCATGCAAGCACATACTCATAGAGAATTAGTGTATTCATTGCCTCTATTTACTTAAAAGTTATTACTTGTAGCAGTGATTATTTGTTTACACCACCTCGTTTAGACTATACACCGATTATGATTTTGAACAAATATCTGATGAACAAAATAATTTATCAAAATACAAAACTATTTTTGATGCTCATGATTCTTTTTTAAAATAAAACAATTTCTACTGCCCTTAGTGCAATGGAAAAATTAATGGGAGGGCCTGGCTCATCAGTGGTGAATCCTCCCAGCGGTTTCGCCAGTTTAATCTACCATACCGCTGTTATATTGCATTTTTTGGAACTTCCTTTTATAGTGATACTGATTCAAGACTCTTCGAATGGGTATTTTAGATGAACTATGGACATAAGCTTTTAGGGCAGCAGAATTACATATTAAAAAGGTATACACCGATCAAATTAATTGCAAAAGGTTTCTTTGATACTAAAGAAACTTTTTGCAATTAATTTGATCGGTGTATACCTTTTTCAATCGTCATTGCAATTATTCCTCAATCTGAAAAAGAATGACATATAATTATAAATATATAATATGCTTCGAGCAATCGCTCTTTCGCAAATATCAATTTGTGTTTGTTTTATTTGAACAATTATATTACGATGCACTAGATGATATATTGCTAATATTCAAATGCTGTTCCTATCGAACATTATTATATACATATATCTAATGTATACAGATCTGCATTCACAGGTGAAATAGATATTTATCATGCTTTCTCAACTAAACAAGCAATTTATTAACTAAGACTAATTTAATAAACTTGCAAACATTTCCAGTTATGAAATAGTTTAGGCTTTTTTAGATAAGCCTAAAGAAGAACAATTTTCGCTTGATAAATCTAATATTTTAAATAAAAAAGATACTTATTGTGAAAAATCTTGTAGAAAATCAATACTTCTCACAATTACCCCATATATCATAATAGCACTTCGTCCTTTGGAATTCATTCAAAATACCCTTTTCAAATTCTAATCTGTATAGAGAGCGTACAGTGTCAGATCTATAAATATATTACAATCAACAGCTCAATTATACTGAAGAAGGCTATAGCCCGAATTCAACCCCCACCCCCCCACCCTCTATGGAAAGCTTTCGGTCAGAAATTTATAAATCTGTAATTGAAGCTTATTCACTGATCTGAATATTCAGGCTCTGGTGAAGAATAAATAAAGGATAATGCAGTTTTAATGAATTATCATAATGTGAAAGAACTATCAAAAATTTTATAGATTTTTTACCAATATTAACAAAAATAAAAGGCATTTTTCATGTTTTAAGCCATTATTTTAAATACATTTCTTAATATAACTTGATAATATTTTGTACTAATCAGCTTTAAATATATCTCTATATAAATAAAGGTCAATATATTTTATGTAAGAATATAAGAATTCCTTTAAATTCCTTTATAACATTCCGTTATCATTACTCTTCACAATTCATTCTTTCATACCTCATCCCTAAGGTTAGAAATAATCGTTATTTCTCCTTAAAATAAATTTTGATTTTTCGTTGAAAAGAAACTCATGCGGGATAATTTCAAATGTCGTTTTACAATCACAAGTCGCATTATATTATATTATAACATAAATATGTCATTTTTATGTCTAATGCACGTACACTAAATATAACAGGTTTTTTTTTGAAGAGTGTTAGCTAATAGATCCTGAGTTTGTTTCACATAAAATATCACTTGAAAAACTCCAAATTAAAGCCTCGTTAAGTACAGTCCATCCAGAATAACGATCAGAAAGCATTCAATCATTGTCTCATCACCTTCCAGCTGATGAAAACAAGTCCAAATTTCAAAAAATGAGGCGAAACGCTTAAAACATATTTAACGGCCTTTTGATGAAGAATTAAGTTATTTGATGCTAACGGACTTTAGATAAAAAAATTCGTTATCAGATTTCCATTTAGAATCTTGGTTTTTGTCATATTAGCCACCTTCTTATTTGGAAAGGTTTTTATGTTCCTTAGTTTCTCATTATCACCGTTTTTATTAATATAAATCATTTACGAAAAAGCAAATGCTAACTTTAATAAGTTTCTGTACTTTCAAATACAGAAATTCCGAAATGTCAAGCAGCTTTCTCGAATGGATTCTTAAGCTAGCTAGAAATTCACACAATTTGTCCAAACATTTACGAATAAAATTGATGATATTTTGATATTTTATATACTTGATATCGAATAAAATGTATATTCGTATGTTTTCAATCTTTTATTTGATATATAATACATATTTTACGATGAAGATATTCAGATTTTTCACAAGAATACCATCTCTTTATTTTCTATAGTGATATCTTTCAAAACAATAACAATTGCTTATTCCAACAATGATATTGTTCTTTGATAAACCTTTATCATATTCTTTTGGTCTCGCTAGATAATACATTTATTCTATTTTTAAAATTGTAAATAACCGCGGCTTTAACCGCAGCTACTGAAACAATATAAATAGTATGTGTTTTAAAATATGAATTATTGAAATAGGAGTCTTTATATTTTAAGATATATTTTTTAAAATCTAAAATATTAAGGTATGTACCAAAAGAGGAACCTCTCACTTTAAAATACCTTTTGTCATATCAACCATCATTAAGGGTAGAGTTGCCACTTTTGGTACACAAATATCATTCTTCCGCAACTCTATGTTGTATTTTAAGGTATATCTCATTTCAATATTCAATTCGGAGCAGGCAATTAATATTTGACGATGATAGAAAGTATTATAATTTTTGTGGAATCGATTATAAAACCCACTTCGAAGACAAGGCTTTATATAGCCTACCTACGTTAAAAATTTGCTATCCACGTAGTTTGGTGGACAAAGTTATACCAGCCAAAACCTTTAAGGAAGATTTAGCCATTTTTCAGGTTCTATCGAAATTTAATTGTTGAGATAATTATAAGAGGTCATTTCGATTTAAATAGGAAATAATTAAAACAAATTTTAGAAACATATCAAATTGTTTGGGGGGGGGGAGACATATTTTTTCTTTCTAATGTTCCTGCGTGTAAAATAATGTAGGCAAACACCCACATTACCTTTTTAACATTTATTTATAATTTTTATATAACTGTGAGGTTTGAAAGGGAAGTACGTAATATTATTCATATTTCATTCTTCAAACGATTTTCAGAATGGCATTTTCTCTATGGGGTTTGACAATAACAATATTTTCCATCATTTTACTTACAAAATTCAAATAGACACAAGATGCAAAAATCACAAAATAAAAATAGGTATAATGTTGACACGAAGAAACTATTGAATGTAGTGGAGAATACAAATACGTATATATATACGAATACCTAAATACGTACACGAATAGGTTTCATTGAGGGCTGTCACATTGGCTACTGCTAGCATTTCTACGTTGAAAATGTTTGTAATATCTAACAATATGTTTTTATTAATACAAAGCAATAACGCACCATCTATATATAATAATTTAAAGCATTAAGATGCGAATGTTTCTTTTCACGAATAAATCAAACTTCTACTGTCCATACTGCGATGAAAATAAATTAGGAGGGCTTGGCTCATCAATGCCAATATTCTTTCATTGCAATATGGACAGTAGAAGTTTGATTTATTTGTGAAAAAAACATTCGCGTTTTAATGCTTTCATTTGTTATGTTTTTATTAAGTTAAAAGTTCAGGTTCATGGAGTTAAATATGGAGTACATTAAATTTAACACCAACATTTTAAATCATATATTAAACAATGTTCATTGTTAGAATATATACATATTATTTCGTTATGGCGTTCTGTAAGAGGTATTTTTTAAATACGTAAGTTAGATTTAAATGATATTTCCTGATTTAAAATATTGACACTATATGAAATTGAATGGAATAAAATGACCGAAAAAAATTCCACAATGTGTAAATATTAAATAAAATATTTTAAGAGAAAATATTCTAGAAGAAAACATTAAATCAAATATATATTTTATATATTTTATAAAGATTGATCAAACATTCAAATACATCTGGTATAACAATAAAAATTTCAAGTTCTACAATTATTTCAGAAATTAAAATTTTTGAAAATAGACGAACACATAACACTGGGATAAAGAAGTATGTAGCATGCCTGGCCATATAATGGACTTCTTTTTCGTAAGAGTGGCGTGTAAGTCCGGGTCCGCGGACTTCGGTGTGGACACAAGCAGGACGTTTTAAACCGTCACTTCCCTCGGGATTGGATTTGTCATGGTCCCAGATATCGCTACTTGCGTCCGACAAGACTCCAGAACCGTGTTGGTCTGGGAATAGTGGCTTCTGTCATTACAACTGCAAAGAATGTCTTTGGTATTTACATTTTTTATACTTTATTCGTAGTGCCATCTTTAAGAAGAGGCCAAATATTAAAGTGACGAGTTTCTTCATTCTAAATAAATCTCATACAGGATTCTCCTAGATAGGTGAAAAGAGAAGCAACATTTATCTATAGAAAGTGGAGAACAACATCGATCTTTTCTCAAGTTGAGTCTCTATTCTATGTTATGTTTTTTGACTGTGCTTTCTCCAAAATTTGATAAAAGCCAATGCCTTAGTCTTGCTTTTCACTACTTCTATCAATAAAACATTTGGCGAACTGTCTTTGTTAGCAATCTTTCGACGGAAAATTACTCTCTCATCCTCCTAATTCGTATATGCTTTGTATAAATATCTATGTAAAAATTGAAAAACATTTTGACGCTACTTTTTTATATATTGAAAGGCTATTTCACAGAATTCATATTGTATGAATCAATATTTTCTTACGTTTTGATCAATAAATTGTTTCCTCAATAGAGGACGCAAAGATGATATGCCTGTGCAAGTGTCCAGTTAAGCTGAGTATCCTGTCAAAAAAAAAAAAAGAAGGAATAATCGTACCATCGCCACATACAGAAGTAGGATGCCTTCTTCCATGCTGGAATGGAATCCAATTAGTGCTAACGCCATGGTTACGGTGAGCAAAATATTCCTTCATCTCCCCCCATTGTTGAGCTCATCTTCTCTTTGATTTATTTCAATTAGGTCATTATTACATTTGTGATCTCATATTTCCTTTTGGTATTCTTCAGTCTACAAAAGTATTCATTTGAGAATAAACACTATCACAGGGTTTGCGATATTTTGATTCTGTTATTGTGCTGATTAACAATTAAATAGGTATTTGGAGCTGGAATTTTACCATATTAATTCCTTAGTTGAGATATTTTTTAAATTTATTTTTAAAACGAAAAATGTTGCGCTGAAAACAATAAATTTGGTAACATTAAGTTCTGCGCTGATAATACACCCTTGCGGCATAAGTTTGGAATACGACATTATTTTAAAAGTTTCATTAAATGCACAGGGGAAGGTTTTCAAATGTCGCACTCAAAATATTTTCCAACTTTAAATTTCTTAATATAAAAATACGTATTAAAAGTATCTATATAATTATTATTTTTAAGAATAAACTGTATAATAAATTTGATGATTTATATTAGTATTTCAATTTTTTCAATCGATAAATACTTCATGTTATTTTATTTTACAGCTAATCGAAATTATAACAGCCTAAAAACCAGCACTTAAATAAAATGTAAACAATTCTTCTGTGAAAATATAAAAATATTTGGTAATACCCCTGAACAATTTTCATTATTTCTTAGCTTTCTCTTTCGGAATTCCCTGTATTAAAATATTAACAATTAAGATTCTAACATGTGACGTATTAAATTACCAGAATTTTCTAAATGTGTTGATATGTGTTTTCTTATAAAACGATTTCACCATCATCGATCTGACTCTATTATTATATTTTATAATGTGTTGAAATTTGTTTTCTAATAACACGAGGTTATTCTATTTTACAATGTGGTGGTGATTTCTTCTTTCACAATTGTCACCTCATTCTACCGACACCTGATATGACTCAGGGACAGTGAGTCAACGCTGAGCGTAAGTTATGCAAATTTGGGCTTGGAAGTGTGGTACTGGTCACTCCCGGGGGATACACTGCCATCCAAGCAGAAAATGGGATTCCGGGGCTGAACTCATTCGTTCCCCTTGTCTTTCTCGGTTATCTCCGAGTTGGTCCATCATCGCGTAATCTCCCCACGTCATTCCAGGACGTGGTTGAAAAGAATTGACTGAGAACAAGCTAACCCTATGGATCATATTACAAGTAGGTATTTGATTTTCTCGGACATATGTTTTCCCGAATTGTATATGTATAATAGGTTTTATATTTTATATGTATTGTGATGCGCGGATCAGCAAAAGAGATATTTTTGGAGGGAAAGCTCCAGGGCAAGAGATCGAGGATAAGGAGACGACAGAGATACACAGACGATCTAAAACAAAGGACTGGACGAAACGAGGAGATATGAAGAATGGCAGAAGAAGAATGGAGAGACCATGTAGTCCACCCTCAGTAGAGGAAGGCATTGATGGAGGAGGATATATATACTTCATTTCCGCAACAAATTATACAGTACAAGTAGAACAGCTAAAAACTTATGTGATCTAACTCACCCTTCCAAGTTCCAAATTAGAGGAACAGAAATTGAAGTGAAATTTCCGACTCAACAGAAGAGGACGCTTGTCACAGGGGTACAGGTAATCCGCACGATTAACAAATTATTAATTAATTTAATTTAAACTTATTATAATATATATATTACCATATATATATTATAATGTATATGAATATGTTTTACCTATATTCCAATTGAGAAAATAATATACCGTTACATCGATAAATTATAGATCTTATATAATTGTGTTCACTATTTACAGAATTCTATGCTTTTCAGAAATTTTGAATGCATAAATAGACGCTAGAATTCTGATAAACATTTCCCTGAGGTGGTTGACAGCGTGTCACCTAGTTATCAGGACAACAATAAAGAGATTGAAACTGTCTAATTTAACGGTATATATGTTCTTCCCCTTTATCTTAACCCTATATGAACGATGTGATAAAAGTTGTCTCAATCTCTCTCTCTCTACAAATAAATTTCATTTCACAAATAATTTTACAACTTACACGAATTGGTAAATATGTGCCCTTCAATTCTACATTCGAGCAAAAGAATAATGAAACTTTTTTGAGATCATCTCTACACAATAAACTCAAGCTTAAATATTCTTATATATTTATAGTATTAAAATGTATAAAATAATGTTGAATATACGATATTAAGATGAAAAATTCAAAATAAAAAATCATTTCGTTTATCTTTTCTATTTTCTTCAATTGGAAATGACATGTAATATATTTCTAAAGACTCCATTCTTTCATAGAGATGTCGTGGACAAGACAAATGGGCGGTATTTTGGAGGAGTCCTTTCAGACCAGGACATTTCACGCCTCATCGGCCAGGACAGTGTTTACTAACATTGTGATGGATTGTCGGGTTTATAGGAAATGTCGGACATTTCCTTGGAATTGAACAAAGATGTGTCATTTAAAGGACGGCCTCTCCTCAATTCTAAATCCATCATCACCACATTCAACTCTAATCAAGATTTATAGCAATCCATAGAACTGGACAAATCAATATCAGATTACTTTGAGAGAGGGCATATATATATATGCGATCTAAATTAATTTATAAATTAATTAACCAATATATTTAGATGGGCTTTACATCCATCTTTGCCCGGATTTAATTATGTTTTGAAGTATTTTAATTGTAGATAATATGTATTTTATGAATCTATCTATTTTATATAAGCCTACTTCTTCTTTCGTATCTTCACTCAATTATATTAGGGTATCAAGCTTGTAGAGCTTTAGACTTTTGATGGTGTCTGCTGGATATAAGTCGAACTCATCAATGGATGAGCCAATAAAGTCAATACTGCGGTTTGGGGTCGCAGATTGAGAATTGCAGTTAGTACATAGTGGATATAAGCCTTAATATTTTTATAGATGTATGCCAATTTTAATCGGGCGCTGTTTGACTGTTCGTTATTTCAATCTAATCATGAATAGATAAAATAAAATAAGAGAATGATTCACAAAGGTGATCACCTGTAATATCTGATGTTACCTGAAGTTCTACCAACTCTCTGTATCGCGGCCTTGGCTGGAGTAACACAAAATGAATCTCTGATGGTTCATTAGGCCGCCTCAAATTAATAGAGAGTTCCATTTAAAAGCCATTTAGCCCTGTTCCCCCATCGATTGATGGATGTTCCAACATGTTGATGGATTCTTGATTCATTCCAAGAATGCACACCCTAGCTGCATACTTCACAGCATATTTCTAAGTATATTTTATTGCTGAGCGTTGGTTCATTGTTGTCAGTATATTCGGTGGATGTAGTTATCTATTCACTTAGTGAAAGGATAGTCCTATGTCCTTGTCATTTATCAAATAGATCGTTTTATCCATAGAAAGGAATTTAAAGAGAGGTTATATTTTAGAAATCTGTAAAATACAAATGTGTGGTTATCATTATCGTTGGCGATATTTTCATTTATTTATTTGTGATTGTTAAACTTTCAATGGAAACTGAATCCAACATCAAGCACACCTTTCTGCCTCAATGATACCCGATTTTTCCACACATCCGACCCCACCATTAAATTCAAGTAAATAAATTGATCCCTGGTCCCATGTAAATGCAATGGTCTAACTACCCTCCATAGTTACTACGAGTAATTTGAATGTATTCATAATAAACGGCGGATTTTAATATTCATAAAACCTAAAATATTTCCTATCAGTAACTCAAGAACGATGCCAATTAAATATATATATATATCAGTTCTAGCCAACTATAGAATCAAGAATTCCATCAAGTAGTTTCAAGTCACTGACCTTTCAGACCTGTCTCTCAAGTCAAGCAGGTCAATACAGACGAGAATTATTGATTCGGAATCCCCCTAGAGATAATGATTTGAATTAATTATAATAATTAAAACACCTATCGAAATTTTTAACTGAGTTTTGGTGTGGAGTTAATTAATTTTTACGTTTTGTTTAGTTAGTGGAGTATTTTTCAAATGAGTTATTCTATCTATTTAATATAGTTGTCTTTTGTGTAAATTGTAATATTAGAAAAATCTGACAATTTTCCCTATTTTGTTTAACAGTTATTTGTTGTTCTGAGTGATAATTAAACACCCTAGAGGTATAGTCCAACTAATGGAGTTTACAAATGAATAGGTTATTTTCTTGCTATCACCTGTCCTATCTAATTTTACAAATCAGGAAATGGGATTTTTTGTGATTTTAAGAAGTATGTACAGAATAAAGGATAATGAGGCTAGATTTATAATAAATATATTGTTTTCGAGTGTTAACTATAAAAAACGTAAATTTGAAAAAACATAAATATGAATTTTTGTATCGACCTTACGAATATTCTAGAATAAATAATTGCGCTTTGCCATCAAATAACCTTTATACCATCTTGGTGGACATCTTTCTGCACGATGCTGACCAGGGTAAACAGCTCGAAATGCATTGGTAGTTTATATTTTATTTCTGTGACATGTATCTGGGTGATCAGGAGATGTTCTTTCACTGCTACCACTGCTTTCTTATCTATAAGGTCGTCCCAAAATTTCGCAAACATATTAGGATTTTGATTTATATTTTGCAAGTACTTACGAACATTTGGGATAACCTTGTAATTCTGGAACATATGGCCCACCTGCTGATTGGCCACCCTTGAATTAGAGCATCAGAGATTAAAGCATTCTTCTATAAGAAATTTTCATAATTTTACCAAGGTGACCAATATTACTAAAGTTGTCTCAAAAGTCCGTAAACACTTGCAAAATATAAATCATAATCATAATATGTTCACGAACTTATGGGACAACCTTATACTTTCAAACTCTTGTAAAACGTATCATTTTTTCTCTAACCTCTATTAACCTATTCCGTCCAATATAGAAACACCCTCAATGGCCAGTCTCTGCAATCTGGTAGATGGTATCTGGCTCTGGTAGGTGATAAATCCACAGTACCAGCTCTAGCATTAATCCTGAAGATCATGAATCTGGACTATGACTTTTCAAAGTCCAGGGAGGAATTTGAATCCACGAGATAAACTAGGTATTTACGATATTTTGTAAAATTTTAAAGAGGTATTTATTTGGTAAAGTTGCTAGGCAAATTCTATAGCTCCAAAATAGTTGGAAAATTTGTCGAAAGGCAAATACTCTCACAAAGGGAAAGGTTCCAGTCAAATTAGACTTAAATAACCGAGCTGATTCACAAGAATTAGCTCAGTTACCTTTATATTGTGATAGGAGGCTTTTCTTTTTTTAGATATAATTTCTTCTATCCTTCTGACCTCTGACTAGTTTGAGCATTCTAGGCATTCATGTATTTATACAGAAGAAAAATGAGCCTATTTATTGCTTCCCTACATTTATGAAATGATATATTCAAATCCGAATGTTAAATTTTGATACAAATTAAACTTCTACTGTCCTTACTGCAATGAAATTAATTGGAAGGGCTTGGCTCATCAGTGGTGAACCCTCCTAGCGGTTTCGCCAATTTAATCTACCAGACCGCTTCTTAGAGTTATAATAGTGTATTGGACGATTCTGCTTATATATGCTGTACTGAAAGATTAAATCTCAGAAATGATATTTAGGAAAACTATGGACTTAAGCTTTTATGACAGAAGAATTACATTTAAATATTTGCACTTCCGCAATCAATAAGGACAAAGCCTTCCCTATATTGTTAATGCATTTTTATTTATAGGTATCAATTTATGTTTCAATATGTAATAGGTGTTAAACCCATTCTGTTGTTTTCTTACATTAAATGACATTATTCAATTGAATTATTCAAATATTTAGATATCTAAACAATTATAATAATTTATTCTTATATTAATGTGCTGTGATAGGAAAAATTAATCTGAAGCTGAGCAATCAAAAATTATACTTTTTAAAATTACGTTCACATTTTATTTGTTGAAAAATTTTATAATAGAATATAAAGGAATATTCCTATAGAAGTATAATCTTTGATATGAAAATACATTGGTTATAAAAAAAGGTTTATTCATTTTATAGTTTAAAATGAAAAAGAGAATTGTGTAAGTGTTGCATGTCCACTTGTCGGCTCAGTGTGCGTTCCCCTGGCAGTAGCTTGTCTAACAAACTTTGTCGAGTAACTTGTACCGCGGATGAATGACTCCGTCCAGTACCCACGGAAACTTTAAGGCACCTGGGGACCTCTTACAAGAAAATCCTACATCAAGTCATGGTAAGAACAGAATTACTCAACTCTATTTCTTTCTAATTATAAATTTGAAAGTTGTTATTTGAAATATACATAAAAATATTTGACTAAATGCGTGAGACAACAAGAATCTTCATCAAAATTTTATTCTCACAAAACGTTCGAGCGGCAGGCTGAGGAAGAGCCTAGTTTTTGAAGCTTCTGTTTGTGTTACCTTTTTTGTCAAACATCGATAGGCATTTCTTGTGTTAATATAGGGTGAATTTCTTCAATCAGTGAACTGTAGAATATATTGATATTTGAGAAATGTACTAGCTTATCTGCGGCGAACCCTTGCAGGGATTTCACTAATCTACCAGATCGCGACATATAGTATCGATAATTTTTTCATTCGGCTTATATAGCCTGCAAAAAAAAAGGCGTTTTTGTTGATAGTGCTTATCAAAACTATGAGAAGATGCTTCCGTAATTGTGTTAATTTTACAAATATTTTTTTCTTCGAACATAGTTCTTGCGCTTAAAGGAAAAGAGAACAACATAAACCTATATATGCAAAAAAGTAAGCAATATACCTAGCGCACTTTTGTCATAATGTACAAGTTTTCGAATTATATAGAACATCCCTTTAGGTTTTCCAAAAAATACCCTTAAAGTAAAGCATATATTGCAGGTTAGATTTTTATATATACAATTGTCGACCTTATACACATGTCTGTTCGTAATTTGAGGTTGGAGCAACCTTAACCTTAAATTCGACTAATTGGAACGAGGATGGAGCAATAGAGAGAGGATTAGCATGGCCACCTGCGAAAGGACGACACGCAAAATCGTCGACCTTATGTGTTGTAATTTATTAACTGACGTCAAGACGACTCCCAATCACCATTTTAAAGGTAAAACGTGCTGTTCGCAAACGTACATTAATAAATATAACCAAGCAAGGTTCAAGAGTGATGTCATTATCAATATCATATTTTATTTACTTTATGTTCATTAGAAATTTGTAAACTGTTCTTTAAAATTTACTTTGTAGAAATGATTATGTTAAAATAACTCCAATATGTGTTTTCCAGCTGGAAATGGTTAGAATTCGAGAGTTTTTCCTCAGCTACCTAAGATATTGAAATAAAGAAAGGTCTGCAATCAAGGCAACCACAAGGGTTGTTGACTACAATGGCCGCTGTGGGAGAGGCTTGATAAATCTGTCAGCAATTTATCGATGGGCAGAGCTAATCAGGTAAATGGCACGGCCCATATTTTATTGGGGGAACTTTTAATTAAATTGAAATGGTAACCCCATCTCTTCAGCTCCTACTTTTGCCAGTTTGCTCTTCCAAATATTCCTATATCCTTAGTGGACACTTTCTGTATTAAGGTGAATACATTAGGCTTTCAGATATAAGTTTTTTTAATTTCAATTCTCAAATTTCAGGCACGAAAGTCATTCCATTTGAGAGAAAAGCTAGAATAAATCGCCAATAGAGGACACGAGTTATAATATATAAATATATTCAAATATTATTTTATATGATATAATTTTTAAAAATGCTATTAAAATACAATTTTCAAAAATTAAAAATATATAATACAAATAGTAATAAAATTTTAAAGTATATATCAAATAAAAGAACAAATGGACAAATATAGACGTGTAGGATATAATTATGGAAACAAGGATTAAAGCGTAATTATTGTAAGGATTATGCATCTGGTTTAATATTGCTATTCAGAGAGGGGATTTCTCTAATTTGGAAGTTTTGAGGTGGGCTCTGGAGAGAAAGTATATTTAAAATTTCCGGAATGGCTAGTTTTCTGTTAATACTCTTGTGTCTGTTATTTATTGGGAATGTTGTAGAAATGTTTCTTTGGTTCTGAAAAGAAAGTATTGCCTGTTTCTCTTAGGAGAATATATTAACGATTAGCTGCCTTTGTTTTGTCGATATTTCGATTATGTTCTGATATTCTTATATTAAAATGTCTGCCAGTTTCACCTACTTTCTATGCAGTCTATGTAATATTATTAGGATAATTAATACCATTGTTCTTTTTTATGAGGCTCTTAGTAACTAACTTTTCTTTTATGAGTATATATAGAGGGTTCCAAATACGAATTTCTATAGGTAACGAGCTATTGGAACTTATATTGGTTAATAGGGAATCTGCATATAGATTTGTAAATTGGTGTGTTTCATATCTATGAAATTATCTACTGAAATTCTACTGATATTAAAAAACTAGCTTTTCGAAACATTTTTCTATCAACAGTACGTTCTATGATGGGGTGATGAATAAAATTGGTTTTATTAATCCATTTTGCATAAATACTTGCCCCTTTTTATACTTGAATATATCATCCTAACTCAAATTTACCTTTTGTTATAATAATATTTTACGTGGCATAAGATGCTACGTAGATTATGGACGACAAACTGAAGATCGCCGATGACACTTTACGACCATTGGGACAATGATCGACGTTTTCTAAGACTGGTTCCAGAATTCTACCCGGGGGTGACAAATCCAAGATTTCCCTTTATGAAGACGATGTCTGTATTGACGATATGAAGACAAAGCCGCTCTTCAAGCCGCAATAGGAAGGACGCAAATATATTAGGGACAAAGTCTTAAGACTTCGAAGGAATCCTTAGCAGAAACATTTCAGAGCCATGTCAGTAACAACATATTTTTCAAGCCGTTTGTCACAGATCAGAGAAGGAGCTATATGTGATCAAATGTTTATTATTTTATTGACAGATTATCAATTTTAGTGTTAATATTTTGCAACTCTATAAATCTCTCTCATCTCTCTCTTGTTTTGAATATATATTTTAATTTTGTTTCTCATTAAACAATTTTCCGTCTCCTTCTGAGGTTTGTCTTTATTATATTTATACGTAACAATATTTAAAATATATATAATAATAATGATGTCGATGAATAATCAAGAATAGCGAAGATGTCTATTAAAGGAATCATAAATATGTTTTCATATATATTACGCACCGTAATAATGGCCAAAAAAGATGTCTCAATAGAACAAAACCTAAGTACTTGTTATCTTAAAACATCTATGTTCTCTTTTTTTATTTCTTCAGCAAAATATCGAACTTTACTAATTATCACCTTGTTAGGAACTAACTTTTTACCAAACAACCTCCGCACATTTTTATACTTGCGCCCAATTTATTAACTCGGCCTCTCTGTTTAGTTTTTACATGTTCAGAGGATAGTTTTGAAGAATTGTGTGTTTATCCATTTTAAAGGGTCTACTAAATTTTAACTAAAGGACGCTGTTATCTTATTTATTAGGTAACGTAAAGACTGTTTTTCATGTAGAAGAACCAACTGTTTTTTTAAATAGATGAAAATATAAGAATTACATATTATATTGACTATATAAATATATCTTTGATTAACAAGCATTCAATACATTTCTAATTTTTCCTTATCCTAATTCAGTGATATTTTTAAATGATATAATTACAAGAAAAATGTAATATGAAGATTATTTACAAATGAATTGTTTACAAAGAAATATTATAAAATGTATTCAAAGAATGAATGTTTAACAATTCACAAGCATCGGCACCTAAAATTAAAATGGTATCTCAATTTGCATATCTCCTGACATCTTACAACAAGGAGCTCGTGGCTTAAAGGATTTCCAGTTTCAGAATCAATAAACAACTATTTTTCTAAAAGGCCATTTTTATGTATTAATAAATTTAGAGTATATGAATAAGTTAGAAATATATTTCTTTTATTCTCATATATAATATGAAGATACAAAAGGTTTCAATAAAAAAACAAGATTGTTTAAGCTACACTGTGTTTCAAATGAAAATATTTTATAAAATCTTTTAAAAATAGGAAATATTGGTTAGTATTTTTTTCGTATTTTTATAGGATAGCGAAACCTATATATTCATTAAACTTGAGTAATAGATACATTTTAATATTTTTGAAAATAATTTTATTTTTTTTATGTCAGTTCAGCAATCAACAACCTCGAGAATTCAAATAGTGAATGAATTAGCTAAGGAAAAAAAAACATTAGGAAATGAAAAAAATATATATTTGGGAAAGGAAAAAAAGAATCTCCTTATTATGCAACTGAAAGTTGCTGATGGCTTGCGCCATATATCGGATCAAATATCAATTATTCTCGTTGATTATCCATCTTATCCCAGTACAATATCACATTTGTGCTATTTTTTCATAAAAAAATATATTTGTTTATTTTAGAAATTTTTGATAATAGAATTTTATTTAAAAACAAAAATATATGGTGTATATGGTGAGTTTCACTCTGACGAAATGGCAAGAACGCACTCAGGATTCAGTTGCAAGAATTTGAAGGGACAGCCTGAGGGGAAGGTAAAGGCCGAGTTCCAGCAAAGGTAGGACGGCTTGGAGACTGCGTCGGAGAAATCTGTCCCCTATCCATCATCGGATCCAGACATTTTATAACCTTCTTAGAGGGTGGATGAAGCAGTTATGTCATCCACATATCGTTGGGCCGTCATAGTGTCCTCAGCAACGCCATCTGACGGATGTGTTAGTCCACACATGCTAAGGTCACTCTAGCCGCTCCAGCACCATTCAATCATGCCACATTTCCTTGTTCCAACTATCTTCCTTATAGCTTGTGCACTGTGGACGCATCGAGGTGTCTGTCCGTAGATATTTGACGAATGAACGAACAGGTCCTTCTGAATACAAGCATCATACCTCTTGTAAAATCGTCTGTCTGCTATTACTGCCTCGGTTTGCGACAGTATGGGATTCTCTACTACTAAACCTTTTCTCCGAGTGAAAAATCAAAATTCAAAATTACTCCTGTGAAAATATTCGCAAATTTAAAGTTTTTTCTTATATATCTCAACAAACCAATGCGGAATATCTGCGTAATTTGCATCATTCACATAATTCGGTGAGATAACTTTGCCTTGAAGTTTTCATATTTTTCTTCCCAGTAATTCTTGGTGTTACAAATTCATAGTTTTACTCAGTGTATAAATTTACTAGATTGATAAGGCAAAATGTTTCTAAATTTAGTGGAAATTAATCACACCAATTTCACTAAGTGTAACGTATATATTGTTCATTTTTATTAATTTATGCAAAATGTTTTTGTTGAAAAAATAGTCTCTATTAAATAGTATAATAAAAATTGCAACTATTATAAACCCCACCTCATTTATAGTTGAACAAAAACAAAAAAAATAAACAATTATCCATTTAATTTTCCCCTATATAGTTTTGCTTTCTTTTTTGAGTCACATAAAGTTATTAGCCAATAAACTGAAAGTACCAGGATCAATTTTCAAGTAAATAAAAAGCTCTGTACAAAAAAATAAAAATGAGTTTTAAACTCGGATATCCAATAGCTAAAAAAAATATTTTTTCCGGTCCGCCACAAAGAGGACAATTTTAAAGAATTATATCCAGGAAAGGGCGAACAATATAAAAATAATTATTGATTGAAAAAGGATATACCTGAGGCTTTTAAAATGATTCACAAAACTATTTCCAAATGACGTCACGTCGTACAAATCCCAGAGCTACGTGCTTGGAAATTCTGGAAGAGGTTAGCAGCTATATATTTACACGTTAATACATTTTAAAATATTTGATTTAATATTTATAGTATTGTATTCTGGTGAAGGTCGTATGTTGCATGTTAAGATAAAGCCAAATCATTCCCGAATTGCCTGAAATAAATTAGATATTCATGAGCAATCGCTATTTTTTTTTCTGTGTGTCCGATTTAAAGTCGCAGGTAGTTTAAAGAAGGTAATTTTCTAATAGCACGCAAATTCGGCCAAACGATTTGAATTTTTTAATATTTTATTGACTTGAGAACAGCAAGCCGATTTGTTTGTATTTTAAACTATAGTAAATTGACCTATTTAATGATATTGGCGATATATTAAAGATGTGAACGTATATAATAAGAGCAATTCTATATACAGTTACGAGCGTCATGCGTGGCCTCTGTCACGGTTTGCTTTTTTTTTTGGAATGGCGCCCTCCTATTGGTTTGGCTAGGGTCACGCCACCTTTGCCCCCCCCCACTCGCCTTTTCGTTTATGTAATTATTGTGTTGGAGCGGGACGCTCCTTAAATAAATGCATATATTAGTTATTAACCAAATGGAATCCTCTCTTTCTTTTTCCCTGTAAGAGACGCCTACGGAAGCCAACAGTACATAGACAGATAAAGCACATAGGCTATAGTTATTAACTAAAATATGCATTTATTTAAGGCGCCAATTTATAATTGTAACAAATAGTATTTGAATCAAAACATTCAATCGGGTAAAACAAGGCGTTGCCCGGGTCATTCGGCTAGTATATATATAATAGGTAAAATGATATTTAATAAAGGATATGAAAATTTGCGAATATTTCCCTTTAATTATAAAAACAGCAGATATAATAAAACTTTCCTTATACAAAATAGGTAAAATATTAAGTGGGATCCCATTTATTAACGAGGTTGTTTGACATTTTAGAAATTTAACGTATTCATTTAAGGAATAATAAACACTAAAATTGTCACGGGTTTCCTTTCCACAAGATACTAGAATATTTTCCAAAAAAAAGCACATGTGGACGTTATTTGAACCTTTTATTAAAACTTAAAATATGTTGACTCTATATAATCTCTAGTTTACCATTTAAGGTTTCATAGGTATTCAAGCATATGTAATAGACAAAAGGCAATATTGAAGCAGTATATGGTAGAATAAGGACTTTTCCTTTTTATTCTTGCGCGAATGACGTCAGTTTCCAGTCGTGAAGTATGGAATTTGGCGTAATAATGAGGTAGGATTGGACCATGAGTCAATTTTCGAGATCTTCTTGATTAGATGACTGTGAAGAGAAGATTTAATGCGTCCGTAAAGCTCCACGTTAAGCAAATTATACAAAGATTTCTTTTATTGAGGAAAAACACTGTAGAGAGAAACAGGACTTTGCTGAAGATTAGGAAAAATCCTAGCCTTCAATGCTGGATCACAATTTGTTTGAGATTTACGACTTGTAAACCGGCTTTCGGTGTTCAAGTTTCAAAACTGTGTCTCCTACCTGTTACCAGTTGCATCTAAAACAACGTGCTAAACTTGTTGTTTTTTAAACACTAAGGTTGATGCTTATAATCGTCAGTTAATTTATGATATATCATCTTAATGGTATATTCTCAGAGTTCAACTCTATTGTGACTTTTAATTGGACCAAATAACTTAGGTTGGTTAACCAAATTTGACTATTTAAAGTGAAATCTTTCTGAAAGTCATGTTTATGGTAAATTTTATCGTGAACAGCTTATAATAATTTTCAGTACTTAAGAATTTATCAGTATTTCTGATGTTACAAAAATAAAATAACTTCCTAAATATACTTCTTTGAATGGAGCTTAGACAATTTTAACACTGAATTCTCAGCCTGAAAGTAACGTTTAAGGCCATTATGTGATAAACTGAGCCGAACTATATTGTGGCGGACATGATATGAAAAGGAGAATGTAAATTTAGTCTGTTATGAAATTGAATTAGGCGACAGCTATCGAATTACGCTGCAGTTTGAAGATAAATTCATGGCAGGGTAATTAGATCCCGGGATCGATAGCTAAACTTAACTACCTCTCACATCCGCCACCGTGGGTTTATTTAGAGGAGACAGCTGGAGTCATCCTTCCTAACAGCCCGGAACAATTATTTCTACCTGTGAATTGTGTTTAACAATCATATACAAGTATGGACGAACCATGATAACTGTTTCAATAATATTAAATGTAGTAACAAGCCATAATATATCAAAAGATAGATATAATTGTTAGAATATATTAATATAGCCATTGAACAATTATTTCTACCTGTGAATTGTGTTTAACGATCATTTACAAGTATGGTAGAACTAGGATCACTGTTTCAATAATATTAAATGTAGTAACAAGCCATAATATTCAAGTTAGAGTTAGATATGATTGTTAGAATATATAAAATATATCAGAGAATTAGCCTCCAGTTTGGACCTTGCTAACAAGATATTCGATGATAACTAAATTGATTAATATTATTAGGTTTATTTAATCACCATTAATTATCAAGGCCTACCTAGATTTTTCCATCACAGTAATGACAGTAGGAAGTAGTTTTATTTGTGAAAAGACAGAAAAAGTTGCGCTAAAATAATATGAATCATTAATAACTAAATCTTACACTCAACTTGTTCATACACAAATTTTAGCATATATTTAGGAGAGAGAAGATGATTCAGGAAGAACCAGTCTGCTGACATATAAAACAGACACGCTACCCATGCCATACGACGGAATGTCCATTGTACGTTCCACACTCATAATTTTTACTATGAAACAATGAAGTATAGGGAAGTGATTCTTTTTACGGAGCTTTGGTATCAACTACTTTCAATTTTGAACTGTGAAGTTATAACCCCTAATAGAAAATTACATCGAATACCAGAAATGGTCATAAATAGTTTACATTTCTATATATTAAGAGAAGATTCATATATTGGATTTAATTTTTTTATTTCAATATTTTTGAGAGACAACTCACCTCTCTTTATCGAGGAAGTTAGTGTTTTGTACATATTTGTAAAATCAAAGCAAAAATACGGAAAAATATCGATTATATAGACAATTTTATAATCAGAGTGTAGCATTCTAAATTTGTTTATTAAACTAATATATCCCAATTACTACTACATATTACTCTATATTTAATTAATCTGTATAATAATAACTCTAATCTTTTTTTTCAGACTTTACAAGCTTATTTGGAATCCCCTTTATCAAACAAAAAGATATACACATTAATTATTGGATAGTAACTATTGGATTCATTGTTGTATTTGGTATAAATAGGCTAAATATTTTCCAAAAAGAAATATAACATAATAAGAAAATGCTAATGAAGAGCATGTCTATCCTTACCCGGCACACACATTATATGTCTGTCATTAGAAAGACTTCTGAGATATTAAACGCTAAGGCAGTCGAAGCTGTCAAATGTCAACGGAGATTATTCCATTGATATTTCCAAATAAAACATGGATGTCACCTCGGGCACTTGGCTTGGATTTGATTTCTTAAATATTCCATATCCGACTCTATAAGGAAAAATAAAACATTTCATATATATAATTGTTATAAGTAAACAAACATATTAAATATATATATTTTATTCTCTCCAACAAATAGGTTGAAACATATCGATATTTTATTTATAGCTGGTTTCGAAATTCTTAATTTTAAATTTTTTCTTTATACTTCGTGCAGAGTGACTTTTTTATATGATCTATTTGATTGTGTTTATAGAATATATTTGCTATTATTATATAGTTATCAAATATGTTTAGAAAATTGTGAATGAAATATTATATTTGAATATTTATAAACTATATAATACACACAATTAGATAATATAAGATAAATAATAAATCTATATTCCTGTTGTAGATATGCTAATAGATACCAGTTGGAATGGATCTTCTAAAGTGAGCAAATCAATCTATTAGATATTCAAATTTGTGAGAGAATGGTTGAATCTCTACGAAAATCCTACAATTTAATCCATATCAGCATTGTGTGGTAAAACTCCGTATATGTTTGAATGGTTTCTCAAAAATATAATAACAAATTTACGTTGTTGACAAACTGTTGACGATCCTATAATCATTTGTGCAAGAGGATATCTCATGAATCCGATTAGAGAGTGACATAAAATTTCAATAGAGCGGTAGGAAAATTTGTACGCATAGTATCATTTAGAGATCGTCTATTGACCATATTGGAGGGATACACCTTGAAGAATAATGAGAGAGATAGGCAAAGAAAGAATTAGTTTGATAATCGAATAGAATGGTCTGTGTTTGAAGATAGATATAATTAAATTTATAATATTCAATTTTTTCAGAATTATGATATTAAATTTCGTATGAATTTTCGGCAGAGTTTGATTGGCCTCATGTGTATCATTATGATTATTCATATCATTAAAATTGGTGCTCACAAATAAGAAGATATGAAGAGGTGAATAAATATGCTCAGAAAAATATGAAAAGGCGTTGACCAACCTCAGATCTAAGATTTTGAGGAACTAAAGTTTGAAAGTAAAACATGGATGTTGGTGAAAGAGGAATATACAAATGATATTTGACGACCACAAACCGGAATTGAATCCCTCAATGAGAACTTCTTCCAGTTATAATGACCTCAGATTCTTGCATAAGTTCCAATATTACAGTAAGTGGAATTTACTTAATGGGAGAATGACGTAAGTGCAAATTGTGAACAGCTTTCCATATTCATAGACATGCGGTCAACTTATAGTAAAAGGAAATCTCTAACTACCCTCTATGATTACCATTTCTCGTAATAAGCGTACTTGTCATAAGTTAAAAAAAAAAGAAATACGTAATGGAAATCGTGTGATTGTTGGTATCACGGATAAAAACCAGCATTTACATTTAGGAACAATGCCAATTTGGTAAATAAATAATTCCAAAGAATAACAGCATCTTCTATCTGTTTCCCATAGAGTCACTAAATAAAATTGCCGTTTTTCAGCCAAAAGGGAGAATCAATAAAAATGCCAACAAAGCTCACCAAAAATATTTTTTTCTTTAAGACCAAAAATTTAAGGCGTCTTGGATTACCCAGAGATAGAATATTTTATTTTAAAAAAGATAATATTAAATAGAAGTGAATATATAAAAATGTTTCCCTGTAAAATAAAGTATCAAATATTCCAAAAATGTTTGAAACACCTTTATTTCGTAAAATTGGCTGAAAAAATCTTACTAAAATAAAGGATGTTTTTTTTTGTTTACTGTTTTGTAAATTGGCAATATACCAACAATTTAGATTAGGGATAGCTTTGGTTGTGATTTCTAGAAAATAAATATTTAGAAGTGATTAAACATATTTTATAATTAAATGGTTTGTTTTTATGTTTTATATGAACAGAAAAAAAATATTAATAGCTAAATATGTATGAATACATCTTTATAAAAAGAATTTTCAGAAGAATAACAAATTATATACAGCATAGAGTGAATATCAAAGTTTCAAAGCAATTGTGAGAATTGAAATTATTTGTTGAATATTCTCTATATTCCTTATGACCTTTGTATCAGAAATGGCACCATATGATAATGATAGCTATTCCTGATTGTATCCACTTTTAATACAACAACAACAAAAGTCTTTATTAAGGACACTTGTCCATACAGAATTCTTCCAGACAGGTAAATAGAAATAAACATATGTATTATTTTTAATATCAACACCTGACCTTTTTATTATTATTTAAAAATATATATATATATTATTTTTTGTTTATATATGTGTATATTAAAAATAAAAAAGGCATATCCTGACCACGAGCACATGTGCGTTTCTATTGTTTTTTCATATGTGTATATACTAGCCGAATGACCCGAAAAACGCCCGGGTTTTACCCGATTAAATGAACCACTGATGGTTATGAGAAATGGCCATATTTGGGTATTTATTCCATTCAAAAAGCAAACGGTGACAGAATTGATTAAGAATTGTTGCTTGATTATGACGCTGATAACTGTATATATAATATTATTTACAGAAAGTGGATATTAAGATCGACCTTTCTTCAAGTGGTATCCACTTTTAATATTATTTCTATACATCACTATATTGAACGAACCATTAACAAAGTCAGTATTAAAATTATAAGCTATTTAAGAACGTATGCTACTTTTTTTAAAACAAAATATTCCCTACTGGTTTAATGTGAGGAGAAATATTTGTGAAGGCCTTTCTTATCAGCATTGAACCCTTCCACTAATGAGGCAGGCCCTCAATATATTCAAATCAATGCAAGAACAGAGTAGTGAATTATTTATTTTAATAGAATAAAAAGTAACATATAGCCGCTCAAATAGTGTATAATTGCAGATATATATGTTGCCATTATGCCTTGTAATGAGAGATTGTGTTAATATAAAATGAAGCCTCTGAAAGATTAAAGAGAAGAAGTTAGAAAGGTGATATGGTAAGACAATAAATGTTGTAGGCAGTAAAGTATATCAGGTAGGGAGGGGAGTAGTTAAGGCTGGGCGATTAGCAACTATCTCACCCTGGGGAAGATTAGACGCACGGGACCATTACCCACAGATAACAGAGCTTTATTTGATGGTAATTGTCGGGATTGATTGTGAGTGCTGGACCCCGTGTTACCTCACCCCACGGACTACCCTGCATCACCACCACCACACTTGTGGAATGAACCGTGCATTTCCGACATCCGCTACCGAATCCCACATTGGACACTTTTTCTGAGGAAAAGAAAAACTCCAATGCCTCCCTATTCTTGTAGAAGCCCAAATCCACTAGTAGGTGTAAATAAACAAAAGTAATTTTGGCGTCTCGCAAGAACAAAATACGAAATGATTTCTACTTGTGCAGATATGTAGTGCACTTATAGTAAAATCATTCACTAACTAAGCACAATGGATATTATAGCCTGAACCATCTTTATTTATGTGGAAGGGGGAAAAATTTGTGAAAAAAAATCAATTATTGAGTTTTTATGCCATCTTCCAACGTTCCGGAGAACGTCGCCCTTGGCTCGGGGAATACAGCAACAGCATTGACATACAAATACTGATCCACTTTAGGAGTGGACGAACGCAGGTTGGATATGCATTCTATCTATATTATAGGTAACACAAATCTCTCTCTATATTACCTTTTAACATGACATTATTGAGTTGCAATAAATATGTATATAGGGAATTGACATAATATATCAAATAGCTTTTTATTTGGCATTCAAATATGTCCATGCATGTCTATATATGTAAGATATATGTATCTTAACTTAATAGTTACTTTATCGCCGAAAGGCGATATGAAAGGCCGAAAGGCAGAGACAGTTAGCTTGAAAGCTAGTCCAAATTTATCAAAGAAGGAAACATATCATTGTAGGTTTGTATGATCTGGCGATTTAATGCGGGTAACATAATCATTTGTTAAGAGATAAAATAAAAGTGGAAACCTAATTTTTATTAGATTTTAAATATACAAACTTTCTAACTACCAAACACTGTTGGGAGGGTTGGGCACGGTTGAGCAGGGCCCTCCCAAGGATGAAAGAAACATGTTTTATTTGAATGGATATAAACGCGGTAATATGTTAAATTTTATTGTTGTATATTTAGGTTAGAACATCCACACAAAGACTACAAATGTACGTTGCTTAGAATATTTTGTACCAAGGGTATAAGTTGTTTTATACATAGGAGATGTTTCTATTAATGGTCTAGTAAAGAAGCTCCCCCCCCCCCCCCCCCCCCCCAATTTTTATGTTTCATCGAAACTTGAATCGTATCTAATTGAATCAAACCAATTTGCTAATTTATAAAACCCTCTTCTATTAAGGAATTCAAAGGAGGACAATTTCTATATAAATTTAATCTAGGAAAAAACACATTTCCTTTATCAAAAAGAAACATTTTATTTTATTCAGAGAAGTATTTTTTTAATATAAGGCTATTTTATATTGTAACCATCGTATAAATAATAAAAGGTATCAGTGGATATAAATGTTTTCTTAGAAAATTCATCTATTAGAACAACCAAATTCAGTTACCATTATTACCAAAAAAGTAGGGTAAAATATAAAATTACAAAATAAAACTAACATTTTTTATTATTCTCATATTTCATTTTTAATAAAATATAGTTTCATGAAGAAAGGATAAATTTGTTCTGGATGCAAGTAAAAAAAAACTTTGGAATTTGGAAATTAAAAAAAAGGATAAATAAATATTAATAATAGTGGTACTTTCATAAGTAAAATAAAAAGGTTTAAAGAAAACAAACAATAATATATATATATTTGGTAGTTATTACAATGGTTTAAGATTGGAAAGAAATTAGTTTCAGAAACAAAGGATTAGGGAAGATAAAGGTTAGAGGAGATAGCGCTGGACTACAATAAATTGTGGAGAGAGAGAGATGTATTGATGCATTCCAACGTTTTACTTAATAGTCCGTGAAGTATTGATTCTCGTCTGCTTTTACTGCCCGATAAAATGCTAAATTGGACTTTCTTTCAAAACATAACGAATGGGCAAGTTTAAGAGCAAAAATTGATGTTCATACAAAATGGTTTCCTTCCTCAAATAGATTTATTCCTATTTTAAAAATCAACACATTCAATAATATTTCGTCAAAAAGCTCTTACATATCAATCTCTAAACGTATATTTTAAACTGTAATAAACCCTTATACAACTACTGTTTACATAAATCATAAAAATGTTAAATTTATCTTCTGAATTTATTCTTTTGGTATTATTTCTAGATTTTTCTGCCATTTCGCGATAATTTATATCTTAGTTAAATTATTTTCGAACGTTTTATTTTATGTAAAGAATGTTAGGGTATAATATTTAAGCATGTATTTTTGAAAATGAATTGATATTCGTATTTATATTTTTTATATTCAAAGAATATTTGAAAGAATGTGGATGAATTATTTATTAAATTTTTATAATTCTATGCAAACATATTTTCTGATAACGATGAAATACCTTATCGTAGTATTCGTTCAAATTAATAAATATTCATAGTTAAAATATCATGTATTATATATATTGAATTTTAAAATATATTGTGTGTAATACTATATATTTCAATGAAAACTATTTATAGAGTTTTTGGTAACAGTTTTATTTTTGAATTACATAATGTTAGGCAAATCCAAAATTATGATTATATATTCATTTTTATTAGATAATAAAAAGGCATATATTGGATTTAATAAAATATTTATTTTGCCAATATTTCGGCTGGCTGAACGCCAACCTTTATCGAGGCATTACATTTTTTTGTATACACAAACTCAGCGCCGCATAGTGTATAATATCACAGTTGAAATCAATTAAAATACAGAGTAGGTGGGAAAAATTTGTGAATGAAAAAATTATTATAAAAATTGCAATCAAATATGTAAAATATATAAAAATATTAAAGGAAAAAAATGAGTTCTATCTTTATATTTTAAAAAATTTTGTAATAAGTACATAAAAATAATTCAATAATAATTCAATAAGAGATAAATGTAAAAATATATGTATCTATTAAAACATTTGAAATTAAATATAAAATGATTTAAACAATAAACTGTATGAACTTTTTTAAAACGTTTAACAAAAAAATGTGGGTATTTAAAAAATTCATTTCAAAATTTAAGGAGATCGATTTATATGTAAGTAAAAAAGAAATTATAAAAATGCATTGAAATGGAAGTTAAAACAATTTAGGATGAATAAATGAGAAAAAAATAAATTAAAAAGTTGAAACTAAAAAAGTTTAAAGTATTGCATGTAATATGTTATATATTTAATGTATCAATACTTTTGGGTTTTGAAGCGATAAATGTAACAATATTTTAAACAAGTGGTATGTATTACTTTTACAGGTTATTACTAATGTGTGAAAATATAATTTAAGAAATCGCGTGTATTACAACAAAATTTAAAAATTCATTAAAACAAAAAAAATTAAATAAAACAAAGTTATGTAATTTTGAAAAACGGCACCTCTCCCTTTAAAATAGTATAAAATAAATCAATTTAAAATAAAAATTAACTAATTGAAATTAAAATAATTAGACATTTATTGTTTAAATCATTTTATATTTAATTTCAAATGTTTTAATAGATACATATATTTTTACATTTATCTCTTATTGAATTATTATTGAATTATTTTTATGTACTTATTACAAAATTTTTTAAAATATAAAGATAGAACTCATTTTTTTCCTTTAATATTTTTATATATTTTACATATTTGATTGCAATTTTTATAATAATTTTTTCATTCACAAATTTTTCCCACCTACTCTGTATTTTAATTGATTTCAACTGTGATATTATACACTATGCGGCGCTGAGTTTGTGTATACAAAAAAATGTAATGCCTCGATAAAGGTTGGCGTTCAGCCAGCCGAAATATTGGCAAAATAAATATTTTATTAAATCCAATATATGCCTTTTTATTATCTAATGAATTAAATATGGATTGCTCTATTTTCAAAATATTCATTTTTATAACACAGAAGCTTTTTTTTTCATGGGAGAATATAAATGAAGATGAATCCTTAAATAAACACCATAACAAAATATTCAAACTCTTTCATTTTCAATAGTAACAGTCTCTTCGCTATATTTTGTTAAAATATTATTTAGCACTTATAATTATCAAAATTTAAAACTATTTTTGAATAAATTGATACAATTTGAAAATTGCTAATTTTTGTTTTTACAATACACTATGCACATTTTAAATTACTCTAATATTTATTTTTAAATATGAATTTCATAGAGTTTTAAATATAACGGGAAATAATTTTCAAAGTCAAAAATTATTTTCTTACAATGAACAATAAAATAAAGAATAATTATGAAAATCTTAAAAATCTCCTTTGTTCCTTTATTTTATTTAAAAACTTTCAAAAATGTTTTTCTAGATAATGTGGATTATAGAAGTAGGTGGAAGCTTTGGGGAATCTTTAAATTTAAAATATTTTGACAGCTTGCTACAAATAAGTTAGGGTATATAAATGAGAGAGCTAGTAGAAACTCATAAGAATAATACAAAAGAAAGAATCACCTGTCATCATTTCGAAGAAGGAATCAAAGTTTACGGCGTCGAGTTTCTTTATTCATGCGGTATAATCTTGGCTAGCTTTAGTACTAGGACGTCCTTCAACAGGCTACCATAAGAAATGATATCATTATTAATATGTATATCACACATTAAAATATATTATAATTTATTATATAACATTATATAAACAAAATTATTTAACTCATATAGCTAAATTTGATTAGAGATAGATTTATCCCAGCAATATCTCTCCATAATCTTGTATTTAATTCCACAAACATCAATGATTACAATGTCTGCAATTGTGTCCTATGACTTCGAATTGTTTCCTTACTCCCCATATCAATCTGTTTCCATTCCCTCCATACTTTCCATATTTGCCTTGTCTCTCATTTTCATTTGTTTCTGTTGGAAAGGATTATAGATTCGTTGAAGAGAAAGCTCCTTTATTACTTAAAAGTATAAAACAATGAAACAAGGACAAGAGATAAAAATTATATATGCATCAGCAGCTCACGCCGGCCTGCCCTATCCAATAACCACTAGCCAACTACAAACTGACAAAGTCACGCTATATACAAGTATTGAATAGTATACAAGTACTTGTAGACAGATAGATGTCAATTAGCATAGCCAATACTGGAATTCTATGAAAATCACAAGAATATTCTATCGTAGAAATATCTGGAATTGTCACCTACGACAGTTTCCATACACGCCAAATTTGTCTCTCTAGGATTTGTATTTGTTTCCACAGTTGAAGCAACACCTCGCTGAAAGGCAATAGATTGTTGTGGTGAAAATATATTCTCACATGTAAAATAAAACGTTAAGAAATAAGGTATAATGACTTTGAAAACTGGAGGAAGAGGCATTACAATAAAATACAATATTGAAAAATAGACATGGAACAATGAGTTACAGACCGCTTTGAAAGAGTCAGCTAAGGGCCTATCAACCTCATTATTGTTTTTCTTTTCAAACTGAATACTCTATTTATAAATAAATGTTTTAATATAACATCATAATTTATTAGTTTGTGTATATTATATCCACTAATTTTAACTATTTTTACTATCAAATATTTATTGATTTCAGAAACATAGAAATCTGTTAAGTGTTGTAAATCACATTAGTTGTATCTTTTCACTTATTTTATAATTCAATAAAACTCAATATATATTTAGAACATATTTTATCTTTAATATTAAAATTTTGGTTTGTAGTGGTAAATACTTTTTGAACTTGGAATTATTAAGTATTTTAATTTATTTTTTTCTTTATCGGTTGAAGGCATGTTGAAATTAAGCAGAATTAGTATCGAGTAAAGCTATCTAAGATCAATTAACACAAAAAAATGTGTTGAAGATCAAATATAGCACATAATAATTTATTTCAAAATGTTAAAATAGATTCCGAAATCTTTAGATAAATGTAGAAAATCATTTTGGAGATTCAAATATATATTTTTACTAATAATCTATTTATATATAGTTAAACTATTTTAATAGTTTCAAACATATTTATTTCATAATAATGCATAAAAAGCTTATTAAAAAAATTATTTAGAAATAGCGAAAAAAGAATAAGGTCAAAACTGACTTTCATCCGATGGAATTCCTGTAAGAAAATGCGCAGAAAAACAAAATGGGGTGAAATATCACAGAGGCTCATTAGGTAATTTGAATAAAATGTTGCGAAGATTAGATTTTTTGTTGATATAGATTTTTCATTAATTAATTGGGGTTGCCAGATGTGTAAAATTGATTTTCACAATTTATTTTTGTTATTTTTTTATATTCCCCCATTTTCTTTATTATATCCTAATGATTTCAAATTTGGCCATCCTTTCCCATCCCCCATCTCTTGCCATTCCCGCCCATACGATCCTCTTGAACCCGCTCAACGATGGTCTAAACAGCAATCCTTTAGCTTATTTTCTCTTTAACTTCATTAAGCCTACTTAATTATTTGAGTCAAAAGTTGTTTCCATGTGATCTTCAAGAATTTGAAAATTAAGTTTACTGTGCCAAAAATTGATAAAGAGGTAGCAATCTATCGAAATATTTTGAGAAGAAATTGTTTTTTTTTATAGACCCAGGTACGCCGTTTTATACAAATTTAACTCAATTATGTTTGAGTGTAACATTAATAATCAATTCATAACAAGAAATTCATTAATACATTCAGAAAAATATCTATTTGCTTGTATATATATTTTGAGTTTAAAATAATTAATTGTTTCCACAGAGTATGTGTGTAAGATTACAAGTAAATAGGCGCTAAACGTTTGAAGATAGGTTTGTCTTTGGTTACTATGTTATAAGTTTCTCATTTATTTTGTTCTCTCTCTTGTAAATCCATAAAGATATTGTTTGATTCCTGGAATCAGTATCTTTAAAAAGTCTAAGCAAAGTCAACATATTTCCACGAAGTTTTCAAATATGATAAGTTCAGATCTTTTAATATTAACGTAATTATTCCAATAATCTTTTATGAAATGTGTTGTGAATTATGAATCGGATTGCATGCATTATAACATACAAAGAATTGGAGGTAAAAATGTTATAGATAATTGAGTTTTCAGAAAACAATTCTAGTGTAATGAAAAATGTAGATATTCATAATCATTGCCATTGGTACAGAGATGACCAAATATACATCTAACATTTCGTTATCTGAATGAAAATTAACTTAGTGAGATATGAAAAAATAGTACAAATGTGATATTGTACTGGGATAAGGTGCATAAATTAAGAAAAAGGCATCTCCTTATCGTGCAACTGAAAGTTGCTGATGACTTGCGTCATCTATCGGAATAAATATCAACTATTCTCGTTGATTTTTAATTATTCCAGAATTGGCCAAATACCCATTCTTGATTAATCAAGAAATGCTAACCACGGACGCGTTTCGGGCTGTTGGCCCTCATCATTTTGGAATAAGTAAAAATCAACGAAAATAGTTGATATTTATTCCGATAGATGGCGCAAGCCATCAGCAACTTTCAGTTGCACGATAAGGAGATGCCTTTTTCTTAACTTAGTGAGATATATTAAATAAAGAGAAACCTACAAAACTTTTATTTTACCGATATGGCAGATTAAATTACGATATGGCTAAGAAAGAAGCATCAAAGCTGAGCTAAGCTTTTCTGAATAATTTTTCACCTTCAGTTAACTAAATGTTCAAATGTTTTGATTAAAATGACAATGCTAAATGATTCAATTCTCAACCTTAGATGCAGTTATTTTTCTGTTTACTCTAATATATATATAGATTTGCCTCTTTTTTAGAGTATATATGCGAAAATATATTTTTAGAAAGTTTAATTATCGTCTCATAATTAATCCATTTTAATAGAAAATACGAGGTAATCTCCAAACATCAATATTATAAATTCAAAATTAATTCGATCCGCAATTGGTTCTATATATAAAATGAAATATAAATTCATAATAAACAAATGATAAACTTTACCCAATAATCCAAAGTTATAACATACGATATAAGTTCTAAAACATACTCCTATATTTTAAATCACTAAGTCACATAAATATTTGACATGACATAGTAAAATCCGCAACTAAATCTATATGTTATATACACTGCGTGACATTGAAAATGGAACACCAAGAAATAGTGGCCAGAAAGTGATGAAACTCGGCAGACAGAGAGAGACAGGGACGAACAATAAGTGATCTTTATTTCAAAATGATAGTCATAATACAGAGCGAGAACGGCGTCGGCTTAGTAACAAGTAGGACCACCGCGGACGGCGATGCACGCAGCAACACGTCTAGGTAGAGAGTCAATCAGAGTACGGATGGCGTCCTGAGGGATGACTCTCCATTCCCTCTCAACCATTTGCCACAGTTCGTCTTCTGAACGCGGCTGTGGCAAGGCATGCAAACGGCGTCCAATGATGTCCCAGACGTGCTCGATTGGTGAGAGATCAGGAGAGTATGGTGGCCAGGGAAACATCTGTACATCTTGCAGAGCTTGTTGGCTAATGCGAGCAGTGTGCGGTCGGGCGTTATCCTGCTGATAAAGGGCATTGGGTACCCCCTGAAGGTAGGGGAGTGTCACCGGTCGCAGCACATCATCAACGTATCGTTGGGCCGTCATAGTGCCCTGAATACGAAGTAAAGGTGACCTGGAATCATACGCGATTGCGCCCCAAACCATGATTCACGTTGTCGCACGGTGGGGCGTTCCACAATTGCTGCCGGATTGGACCTTTCTCCACGTCGACGCCACACGCGTACACGGCGACTATCACTGGACAAGCAGAAACGCGACTCATCTGAGAACACGACCCTGTGCCATTCCGTCATCCACGTCGATCTAGCCCGGCACCATTCCAAACGTTGGCGCCTATTCGGTGGGGTCAATGGCAGTCTTCTTAGCGGACGGCATGAGTGCAAGCCATTAGCAACCAATCGACGGGAAATGGTTCTGGTCGAGATGGAATGATCTAGGGTGTCTTGCACATGTTGCAGGATGGCGGTACAAGTGACTTGTGGGGCCGCCACTGCTTGTCGAAGGATACGCCGATCCACACGTGCTGATGTCACTCTGGTTGCTCCGACATTCCTATAAATTGCCACATTTCCTTGTTCCAACCATCTTCTCCACAGTCGGTGCACCGTGGACGCACCAAGGTGTGTATCAGCTGCGATTTGACGTATGGACCAACCTGCCCTTTTCAGTCCGATCACCATGCCCCTCGTAAAAGCGTCTGTCTGCTTGAACTGCCTCCGTTTACGATGACCTGGCATTCTCTGTTATTACACGTGTCTTTTGACACAAGAACAAAATTTCTACAATGATTTTCCTTGAAGAAATAACGACACGAATACTGTCCTTTCTGCAAGTTCCTTCCCTTATATCTTATTTCATGTGCGCACGAGAGCTGCGCATTTTACATCATTTGCATAACTCGGTTAGGCGCGTCTACCCTGAAATTTGCATAATTTTCTGGCCACTATTTATTGGTGTTCCATTTTCAATGTCACGCAGTGTATTTGGTTATATGATTAAATAGATATCGATTCACTTTATACGCTATTTGATAAAATGCGGTAATTTCCAATTAAACTATAGTTGTGAAAAAGGACATCACACCGACAGATTACCAATTTAGATATATGAAACCTAGATGCGCTATTACTGAAATATCATCTCCTTGAAGAAAGATTCGAATCATTTACATATTCACTAAATAAAATGGTATAAGCAGAAGCATTGAATCACTACTCCAATACCATTTTAATATTACCACGTGGAAAATTAGGAAAGATAAACTTCAGGATGACACAGAAATATATTTAAGGCGAATACAAAATATAAATGATAAAAAGAGATAAGCAATGGAAGTCCAACCGGCAATGTCAAGAGCGGGGATGATGACTAGGAAAAGTTTTACATAGCTAAGAAAAGTCTCAAAGCTGCTACGAAATAACTCCACAAGACCTAACATGTGAATCCCTGGTAAATCCATGTATAGTAACTTCCTTTGCCTCCAATTTTCCCGGATTATTCTATTAGCTTGATTGTCTATATATAATTTTCTCTGTATATAAATATAATGTTAACATTAAGTTCTATCACTGTTTTTCCTGCATGTATCCTATATTTCTGCATGGAGAATCTGTATAATACTAAAATGTCTTAATAAAGCTTTTGTTGTTGTTTTTGTTGTTGAGATAAGCAATGAGGGAAGTTAAATATAAATATCAGAATTGACAATTTGTTAATCAAATAATAAATAATACAATACAAAACAACGCTCGATCAAACCTAGATCATACATTATCACAGAAAATTTCTTTCTGCAATGAAATCATATAAATTATAATATACCTTTATTTATTCGACTAAAAACTCCGAGTATAAGTTTTCATCAAAGAGTTTTCATACATCAATAGAAAGATATATTTTTTAAAATTAAATTCTGGACTAGATTCCAAAATACATTTGTTTCTCTTGATAAAGTCCTTCCTTAGAAAAGGAACTAAATCATTTTGAAATTTCTAGTTGAAAAAGAGGATACATCCTACAAGTAATAAGACCAAATCTAAATAAATAAATAATGTATTGTGTGTATAGTGTATGTAGTTCTAATCTATAATCACAATTGTACATTATCAAGATATAACTTTTTTTACCTCTTGTATATTAGCTCGTATATATTATGTTGTTATATTCTGTATCCTTGCATTGTAGCAGGACAATGCAAGAATCATATACGTAGGCTCAATATTAGCAAGAGTCAAATCAGGATTCATTATCGCGCCATCTGTTATTGTAAATGCAAACTATTTTTAGCGGCATGTGTCCCTTAAAGATGAGGCAGTCCCTCTCATTATTTAACCATTGCAGTAGAGGCAGTAGAGAATTGTTTTTCAATAAATATATCACATTTACAAAATAAAAACGCATTTTTACGCGATGATTTTTTAATTTTCACACACTTATTTCTGATCAAGTTTGAAACCAAACAGCACCTGAAGTGATTATAAACGCTAATCTATCCTAAATCTCAATGAGCTACCAGGATGGATACAGAACTAAGTTATGAAATATGGAGGTTAGAGAAAGAGGCCTTCCCAATTTCCATTAAAATCTCTCTGCATGGCAATAAAACAACGTCATTAAGCCAATCTCGCTAATGGACTCAAGATTTAAGTTAATACCGTCTAAATCCTTAGAAACCCACTTCCTCCAAGCCCATAAACCTAGTTACCATCCTGGGGCCATGGATAATTAAACCATTTTCGATCCATTTGTTTACTCTAATGTTTTTACCATTCCAATTATCCTAAAATCCTATAATTATTTCCATTCGATTTTAAGCCATTAGTGGAAATGGTGTCTTTAAAGAGAGAGAGAAAAAAAGAAAAGTGAAGAAAAGAGTAATGGCACTTCTGTTATGGAAGAGTAAAAGGACAAAGGGAGGTTTTGATATCCATGATTATAGATAGAGGCAATATCCTGGATTGAGTGGATTTGTCTAGATAGATTTGGGCTAAGCTTCTTCATACGTTCACCGTATCTTTGAAAGACAGCTTATATAGGTAGAAATATATCTCAACAACTAATCTTCGTGAATATGAGAAATAATCATTTTTAAATATCAGTGTACTATATATGGAATATTAATAATGTTTTTATTTAGCATTTAATCTCAATTAAAATAATTAAGTCGTGATTAATTGTTGAATTGTATAGTTTATTTTTAAAAAAAAATAGAACATTCCCATATAATAATTCATTTATCAGTGATCAGTTTTCAATTTTATATTTTACATGGAGCTATTTTAAAGGTGTACATTACACATTAATCATATTCGTACATAATTTTTTGGAGGATTAAAAGTTATTGAAGAAAATATTTACCCCTGTTATCTATCTGTAAATACAGTATGCTTCAAATATTATATTTTAATACAAATAAATAATCTCCTTAAACATTATTTTCTATTTATGATAAACTGTAAAAATTCCATTTTTCATTTCATGATTTACAAGAAAAGTTACCATTACCGATAATGCGAAAGCAAATTCTTTTGTTTTTTTACATGAAAAGAAGTTTATGTGTAAAATTGTAAGAATGAACATGGCTAAAAATTTTAAATTTGTTCCTATTATGTGTAATTCAAACGTCGAGTACCCAATTGGTTATTGACACATAAAAATATTGAAAATATTCACGAAATAAACTATTTTAAAATATATAAATAATCGATTAAACCCCTCTTTTAGATTTGCAATATTTTCATATCCTGGAGTAAATATTTTACGGTTTGGACAGATTTTTTTAATGTAATGCCTTTCCCTATCTTTGATATCCCACTTACACAGAAAAAAATCAAAATTTTGTATATCCAAGCTGTAATCCACGCAAGAGAGCAATGACTTTCAAATCGCTTCATATTTTCCAACCGAATCTCATATTCTATCTTTTTCAAAAGCAGTTTCATGTTTTCATATGTCTCTTTTATGTTGGATGCATGTGCTATTGGCAATGATGGGAACTTATTTCTGTTGTGAAGGAGAACAGCTTTCAAACTAATTTTTGAAAAATCAACGCCACTCTTCTGTATCAAGCGCTCATGACCAAGCGCTTCCATTAGACTAACAACATCATTACAATACACTAAATCATTCTCTTGAGAAAATAAGTCTTGAAATTCATCTTGACCCTTGCCAAAAAGCATACTTTTGTGCCTTTATGCAGCAGATTCCAGCCTTTTAACCTAGAGCCTAAAGGTTCACTCTGTTTTTTGGATAAATCTAAATCACGTACGAGGTCGTTCAAATCTCCTTGGGTTAACAAATGAGGTTCAGATGAATCACCTGCTTCAAATTTGTGTCATCCGACTGTTGCTCTCGTCTATCTGAATCATCGTCACTAAATATTACATTTTCAGGAGGCTTTGGCACAGGTAAAATATCACCGGTCTCATAAGAGAAGGCAAATCTGGATATTCAACTGTATGTCTTGATTTGGATGTAATACCTGTAGTCTTTGTCGAACAAAAATAACTGTCTGAAGAATGGTCTTTAGGTTCCCTCCATATCATTGGAACCGCAAATGACATATGACGTTCACCTTTAATCCACCCTGTAAGACGTCGAGCACAAATTTCACAACAATGATGAGGAGCCCAAGTCTTGTCACCGACTTTACAGCCAAAATAAAGTTGATATCACTTTTTGATGAGCGGTGTAAAGTTTCGCCTTTGAACTTTGAAAGTTAATTCCCCACAAATGTAACAGAAAATATCAGGAATATTAATGCAACGCCGCGGCATATTGACACAGTCTAGTGCACACGATTTATAAAAGCAAATCGATAGAGAAGAATAAACTGATTACTTCAAATTTACCTGTCACTTCTGATGCAAATCTATTAAACAAATTGTAAGGTTCAATTTAAATATATATATTAAAACTGTTTTTCAGCAAATAGGATTCCAGAACTTGTCGTTATTTTTGAGTTGAAAGCAAAACAGAGTGCATTATAAAATAAACATATTTAATTAAAAATTCAATAATAGTTATTTAAATTGATATTTATGATTCTCAAAGAGTAAAATTTAATTAATAACAAATAAAATAAAGCTTTTGGCTCAACATATCAACTCTTCTTGTCAAAAATAAAGCGCTAGCTAATGTAATGATGTTTACTTAAAAAATGCTTACGTAACATTTTCTGCATTATTACTGTATATACCATTTTATAGAAAAAAATGGTTATCCTGCAAGAACTATGGGTGAAGGAAAACTTCTGATTTCAATTTTGAATTCAGAATGAAAAGTTACATTAGAATCAACATTAGGTTTTCTCCCGCAAAAACAAAATTTTTTTTGTAGACCTGTGTAATTTGTACCCATCAAAAATAATAATAGTTAAAAAATATTAGTGAATATACTGTAGAGATACGACTTAACAAATTTTCAACTTTAATATTAAGGTTTGTCGTTGAGGTGTTAAATATAATATAATAAATATATAAATATATAATATTTTATAATGATAAGAGGTCCAACAAAATTATTTACTTCAGTGATCTAAATCTCATCTCTCAAACCCGTTTAATTAATAAAAAAAAAAAGATATTCATATAATTTTCAAGAAATTCTCTTTAAAAATAATATAGGGGAAACAGAAATACTTTTAAGTACACCTATCCCCCGATTTACACGGTAGATACGTTTCTGAGAAAAACGTGTAAATCGGGGGATAGGTGTACACAGAAATAAAAATAAAATGCATTGACAGGTTAAAATATGTAGTCAGCACATAAGCTCGGGATTCCTCGTGAGATGTGTGCACAGCGCATGTGTTCAATCACAGTAGCATTTAGTATAGTGCGATAAAAAAACGTATTTGGAAAACCGTGTAAAAGCGAAAACGTGTAAAAAAGTACCGTGTAAATCGGGGGATAGGTGTATTTCCTAAATGAATAAATAGAGAAAAAGACAATGTTGATGTTAAAATAAGAATATATCTCAATGATCAATATCGAGAGAGAGAGATTGAGATTTCTATATTACATCGTTCATATGGTTATATAAGGTTAAATACAAAAATAAAATGAATAAATAATACTAAATAATGATGCATATATGAGAGAAAGAGATGTATGTTAGTTATTTATATTATTCTCGATGTATAGTCGAGGGTCATTTATTTTAACAAGCAACCTGAATTATTCTAATAGGGAAGTTATTTGTATGCAAATCACCGATGGAAAACCTGACTAGTACCCAGACACGCTGTATAAATGAACAAGGGGAAAATGTTGGGAAAGTAAATAAAAGGATTAATTTAAACTAAAGGATGACTTCATATATAATACCTTAATTAGAGTATTTAAATATAGCAATTAAAATTGATGTAATGAATATTGAAGACACGTGAGTCATAATTGTTTAATGGGCCCCACGTTGGCACGCCACTAGGGTGGTTAAACCCCATTCCAAAACCCATTAGATTTAATCTTATTTAGAAAATTCTCTAACATCATTTATACTCCCTATATATTTTTATTATAAAGAGTTATTTATTATATATATTTGTATAGGGTTTAGCTATTAGATTGGAAATTGATTTTTTTAAAATATATACATATATTTTTATATTTCAACTAGTTTTTGCATATAAAAAAAGGTAGAATTCACAGAATTTATTAATGATGTCAGCATAACCATGCGTATAAATTTTATATTTAAGCATATGGAAATATGTTGGAATTTGTATTAATATATGCGCTAACATATTTATATTATACATTACATTTTCTGATTATAGATCTAACCTTCTTTTTCTAAATGAACTTGAGACTGTCTACCATTCCAGAAGTTAACACGATACTAAACCAATATTGTCAATAGAAATGTATAAAACGCCTTCCGTCAAAAAAGACGCCAAAATGATATGCTATTTTCTGACCGTCTCTTTATAGATTCTGGTCGGTGACAAACCACAATAACAGCTTCAACAATTAATATGTCCACCAGGAGTCCATGGTTTCGGGGTATGGTCTTCGTCAGTCAGGAATCATGAGATCCGAAAGAGATTAATCAATTCATAAGGATTTGTTAAAGAAATGTTCATATAGATAAATGTTTGGGTCAATTCTATGGCCAAATATTCATGAATATTTGACCTGGTAGTAAAAATATTGATTAATGAAAAATAGGAAACTTTTACCGTGAAATAGACGCAAAAATATGCATGATCTCTTTTGGCTTTAGAATTGGCTTAGGTACTCTATATATTTGGAAAAGAGAGGTAACTTTTCTATTTTAGATTAAATTGCATAGACCTTCAGTAAGCCTAAAGAAACAGTCGATAGATCGGGTATAGTTTATGCTTCATAGCATCTCATAGATCAAATTCCTCCAGACGATATTCCCATATTTGTATTTTATCTATAAGCAACCTAAAGTATGTTATTTACTGCGAACACATCACTCCTTATGATCACTTTCCTTATGATATTCCGAAATAATTTCGACCAAACTATTATAATTCACAATTTATCACAGATCATGGAAATTTCAGGTTTTTTCTTAAGAAAATTCAGGCTGTACAAGATTCGACATGTTTCTGTGGATTGGGGAAACAAACTTCAATACATCTCTTGCTAGAGTGCCCTGTCTTTCAAGAATACAGAGTCAACAACGGTTTAATAGCTTTAGGCCCTAGTGATTTAATTTCAAGTAAGGACACATATATAAAATTTAATTTCCTTTGTAAATATATTTTGGATTTCATTCAGAAAAATGGTATTTGATGTAACGATCTCAAGGAATTATTGGACTTATCTTGTGGTTGTAAACAATATATAGGTGTATGCGTGTATATGTGTGTATATATGTATATATTTTTAAATTTAATGATGTAAAAATTCAAAAAGAATATCTCTATATGTAAATAATATTTATGAATCGTTCTAAGTCGCTTTCTGTGTATCTTTCCATGTTGAATATATTCTTTGTTATATTTGTATGTACATTTAGCGCAAGTGTCCCTAGGGGAACATAGCGTTTTGAATTGGAATAAATAAATAAAAAATCACTCCTAAAAGTGTTGGAATAAGTATCAGAGCGTCTCTATGAATGGATTTTGTCGATTTATATATTTATTAAATGCGATTTTAGCTATTCTCATATTTATAGATGAATTATATTTTGTTTTTTCATCCTGTAATATTAAAGAATTTCTTGGCCCTTGAGATGCGGAGGGTCCAAGAAGACCCCATCCTAGTCTGAAGGAGGACCCTATCAAGATGGTGGAGCCTTCCACGCTCATTGAATCATTGTAAATATCCTCATTCCTTATTCATTTGTTTATAATATTAAATTGACTAATTGTCGAATGCCTTGCTCTCTCAATTTATCGTCAGAATACTCGAATATCTGGTCTGTAGAAGCTATTCTAATTAATGTTACTTATATTTACCCCGCGTTATCAAATAAAAGTTGTTTGAAGCCTATTTAAAATAATTTAAAAGAATAAATTTATGATATATATTAAATACATTTCTATTTAATATAACACAAAGTATTTTATTAAACGATTGAAATATGAAGCTGTTTCATGTTCATAAGAAAAAGTATTCCCACCTAATAAAATGTCCATTACAGAACATCCCTTGTAGAGAACAAGAATGTCGCGGCATGTTCCAGAACATCCGAGTTCAGGGCCAAGAACAGCATCTGTGCCGATTTGTCTCCATTACACCAACTGACACTTAACATCCTCCCGCGACGTCCTGAAATATGACAACATGCGCACAACTCTGCGCAGTATGCCCCACTCTTTCTATCTTATGTTCTTTCCTTACAACGATAAATGGAGTAGGGTAATTTTGTGAGGGCTCCTATTGTTTTGGTGGGCTCCTGGAAAAGCATTTTTATTTTAAAATAAAGCTACATTTTTCAAATATATAATATATTTACTACTCTTTCATTTAGTTAGCCTTTTTCAAATAAATATCATTAGCAAATATTAATATGGAATTTTAACGCTTTGAAGAGTGTGAATACAATGTATTTAAGAATATAAGCTTATAGCAATTAATAGCAAAAACCTATTCTAACGCAAGCTGAGGATAAATATATTCATAAATAATTAATGATAAAAAAACATACGAAACTGATAAATAAAGTGTGTAAAAATTAGTAATAATTATTATCCAATTTTTGTAGTAGATTTCTATAATGAATATCCTTTGACAAATTGTCAAATAATTCGTTATATACGAAATAAAGGCATTTAGTGTAAATTCTTATTTTCAACTTTCTATAACAACTTCCTAAGTATTTATATATATAATTCGACTGTATTCAGAGTTTTTCCTATAGTTTCATCAAATATGTTAACCAAGAAATATTCTATCGTGGCTTATATCGAATAAGACAATATAATATTAGAGCAGTGATGATTAAATTGGTGTAACTACTGGAAGGGTTCACCACTGATGAGCCAAGCCCTTCTATATGTTTTCCATCGTAGTATGAACAGTATGAAGTGTTGTTTGATGTGAAGAATGGCTATGAGAGGATTCATAATATTTACATATGGCGCGGATGTAGTGGTCATAGGAATATTTGTTTTTTTATATAAATAAAAAAGGCGCTATTAAATTAATAATTTATAAAAAGGTATAAGACGCTGCAACTTTTTAATTTTTTTTATTGATAATGATGGAGATATAAATAAAGAGTAGCGACTTCTCATACCATTTTGTAATTTATCAATATCCGCACCCGTGATAATAAATAAATACTGCTTATACGTAGGTAGAGTCAGCGCCCAACGTTAAGTAATGATCATCTAAAATCTTATACAAGCTCATGTATTAGCCGACAGTTGTAGAGTAAATGACGTGAGTAGATATCTACAAAGGTGAAGAAGAGATGTAGGTAGAGTCAGCGCCAAACGTTAAGTAATGATCATCTAAAATCTTATACAAGCTCATGTATTAGCCGACAGTTGTAGAGTAAATGACGTGAGTAGATATCTACAAAGGTGAAGAAGAGATGTAGGTAGAGTCAGCGCCCAACGTTAAGTAATGATCATCTAAAATCTTATACAAGCTCATGTATTAGCCGACATCTTAGAGTAAATGAGGTGAGTAGATATCTACAAAGGTGGAGAAGAGATGTAGGTAGAGTCATCGCCCAACGTTAAGTAATGATCATCTAAAATCTTATACAAGCTCATGTATTAGCCGACAGTTGTAGAGTAAATGACGTGAGTAGATATCTACAAAGGTGAGGAAGAGATGTAGGTAGAGTCAGCGCCCGACGTTAAGTAATGATCATCTAAAATCTTATACAAGCTCATGTATTAGCCAGCAGCTGTAGAGTAAATGACGTGAGTAGATATCTACAAAGGTGAGGAAGAGATGTAGGTAGAGTCAGCGCCCGACGTTAAGTAATGATCATCTAAAATCATATACGAGCTCATGTATTAGCCGACAGTTGTAGAGTAAATGACGTTAGTAGATATCTACAAAGGTGAGGAAAAGATGTAGGTAGAGTCAGCGCCCGACGTTAAGTAATGATCATCCACCAATCGATGGCCAGACCTCGTTCTTCAACCTTGACAGCCTTATCACAGCCACATCTTGTCTGGCCGCCTTCTTCTCTTACACCGCCTCTCTTATCTGCCTTCAACTTTTTTGCTGTTTGTTTTACTTTACGGAGAGCTTGTTTGAAATATGGTTGGTGGCGTTTATTAAATTTGTAAAACTGTTTTATCAAACTTTGACGAGGAGTTAAATCAAGTAAATTGCCCTAACACATCAATATCTTGATTTTTCTTAGAGCAGGTTTTTCCAGACGGTTTGTGTAGCTAGGGTTATAATTGTTAAATGCTATTTTTAAACTATAGCAGGAAAATTGATTTTGACTTAATTAATATATATACTTGTATATATAAGGGAATATACTGACCGCTATTATAAGCATTTTAGATGACAGAGCACCATCTAGTGGAACTAAAATCAATCAAACGTCATTTTGGTTTGTTCCGTAATATTTGCCTAACTAAAATTTTGATAAATAAATAAAGGCCAACCACGTTCGCGTATAGGGCTGATGGTCCCTGTCAGCATGGCGCAGGCTATACTCTACTATCTAACCTCTACTACAAAAATACTTTTTTTCCATGATGGCCCAGGTTGTGTAGGGGATCAGCTGTGAATGACTAGACGGCTTCATTCTTTACAACTTAAAATATATGAATATTCTAGAAATGTTAATAAACATTGTCTTTTATTATTCCTATTATAATTTGATAGTCAAAATTAACACCTGAATTGCGATACATGGCATCGGTTTATGACCCCCATCAGTACAGTTTCCGATAACGTCCTGTTGGAGAAGTTATCAGCCAAGAATAGACCAAATGGTTATTTACGTATGTGAGCCGATATTAGGCCAAATTACATTCTAAAGGTTCGTGAGGATGGTATTCATGGTCAAAAAAGACACCTTCCTCGTTAAATAAATGAATTTAATGCATTACTCAAAAGGGAGAAATATATTTTTTGCATATGCACATGATCCTATGTATCTGAAATCTAATAGGAAACTGGGTAATTCTCAATAGTTCCCTACATATTGAAGCGAATTATATATTCTACAATACCTAAATGGAGTTTTAAAACTTTGAAACATTATTTTTAAATGAAAAGAGATGTGTTTATAGATAATTTCATAATATGAAAAATAAATTATATTTCGTTATATATTTTCAATGTGGTGTAGTACACATAGAAGGTTTATGCCAAAAGGCACTTCTCCATTTCAATACATTCTTTGAAAATATATTTATTAAATACCCCAAAACGATGCATTTATTTAATTTCTTTGAACAGAGAGCGCAAAAATCAGATAATTTAATAAGTTACCTACTGAGCTATGGAAGTATTTAACCAAACCATCATCAGTACAGTTTCAGATTCGATAACGTCCTGTTGAAGGAGTTATCAGCCAAGAACCGACGAACTAGGTATTTACGTGTGTGTGTCGATCTTGGACCAGAATACACTGTAAAAGTTCGGGTAGGTGATATTCATGATCAAAAAGACATCTTCCACACAAAATAAATCCATTTAATGCATTACTCAAAAAGGGAGAAATATATTTATTACATAATAATATCATCCATCTGGATATTATATATGAAGAAAATATAAGAATAAATATATATGCGAGCAAAGATAGAATAAAATTGAGAAGATATTTCTGGTTCGATGAATTTCAGATAGCAGTCAGGAAATTGTCGAGATAATTCCAAACTAGCCGGAAGTACGGTTGTCTGCGGTCAAATCATTCCATTTCTACGCGGAGAGACTGCCCGAAGATATTTAGAATGAAAGAACGCTAGTTTGTGTATCTGTGAATAATACAATGCTAAGAAATGTCGAAATGCGATTTTCAATATTCTAAGATCTAGAAGACTTGTTGGAGTTTTTATTTTTAATTAATCATAATAATTTAATAATACATTCTTAGTTAAGAATCGCGCGCCAACTATATCTAGAATTTATAGGTGATTTACATAAAACCATCACATTTTACCGAACAAGACCTAATGCCAATATTTCCTGAGATTCCAATTTTACTTTGTTCATGTTAAAGTTAATATCATGTTTTTATATACTTGCTTTTATCGTTCTTGTCCTTTTAAATAGTTAGGGGTGTAAAAAGAGCATAATAAGATGTTATCCAGGAGAAGGAAAAAGAGATATTCTGATATCCTAGTATATAAGGGGATTGTAGAGAGTGTAGTCAAGCCACCGTCCTCACATACTATCTGCAGTAATTTGAAGAACAAATCATTCTTGCGACTGTTCGGTGTGTCTTATTTTAGTACCTGATGCGCACAGGTTTAGTTGTTTCGAAAAGAATATCCTGTGTCATGTTGTATGAACTTATAATTTATGATTTGGAAGCGCTTATAGAGGTCTCAGAGTATGAAGTCAAAATTCTTTTGTGTTAACCAATCAGGTTTAATTTGATTTCAGAGATGAGCGTTTTCTGAAAATTTGAAGCATTGAGGTATCATAAAAGCAAAATAGAATTCTTTTACTTTCTGTTTATGGATTCAGACAGTGTGTGTGGTGGCTACGTTCTAAATATGCGTATTCGCTCTGTGGTTTATTAATATATTGTACAGTCATATCAATCTCGCCATGTAGTATTTTCTTTTCTTTGTAACCATCTAGTTCATTTAGCGTTTGTGACTTGAATCAACATGATTTTAACGATGGAGCAGATCTTCCTATTAGAAAGTCCGCACCCACAGAATTACCGGCGATTCGAACATTTACAATACCATCAACAATGTTTGCTGATCAACATAAAGTCATACAGCAACAACTAATTCTGAATTGGTTTCATCGACACATCCGTTTGTTTAACGGCGACTTGTCGTATTAATGATTTGTATGAGGGCAAGTGGAAGACCTATTAGTCGCTGGCGATGTCTTAGCTCAATCAAAGGTTATTCCTAATCGTTTGCTTCTGTTTCAGCATTAACATTCGCAACGCTATTTTGAAATACATTACCTGATATTTTATCCAGTCAAACCGTTTTTAATTATATACTTAGGGGATATTTTAATGTTTTGAGGTTGTTTTTCAAAGATAAGAGAGTTATTCTATATTTCTGTTACATACTGTGTCAGAATATATTCAAATATTTACTATCACACACCCATATATAGTTAGCAATTCTACCTAATGCATTCGGAGATTTAATGATGAATTCATCCATCTCTTGTTTCTCTATTGAGTTGAAACTCTATGAAACATTCTGCTATGTAACCGCTTCCAATTCCTCAACAGGATTATTCATTCCATTTTGCACAAAATATTCATATATTATCCAGTTTATACGTGGAGTTTATTTAATATTGTTATCATGATTGTTTTGTTATGAAATATCATAGCTTTATATTGCATCATATTTATGACGCATAGAGCGGTATTTAATAGACCACGGAATAAAGGAATAAACTACCTAGGTGATAAAAAAACAACTAAAAATCTCTAAATTGTGAAAGAATAAAAACTTAATTTATTTTTGAAGATCATATCTTGGTTATATGTTTGTTTGGAAAAGGATATGGCTATATCAACCAAATTTTTATTCCGACGTTTCAGTAACTGGCTGTCCCTCTCCTCAGCAAGTCAATGAAATAATCAGAACTAAATGTGAAAATACATTAATATAGTTACTTAATTGAAAATGGTGTTTACCTTACAACTCTGAACTCTCGGATTTTCTTAGAAAATCTCTTAAAGAATTATTGAAAAAGCCATGATCCACCTGTGCTGTGTGAGCAGAAGAGCTTAAATTGACTTGTTCCATTATATGTATGTTCCATATGTAAATACCTGTTTTTTTCCTCTTTTAGCTCTCCACTTCTTCCATCCATATTCCCAAAAATATATTTTCTTATTTTCCATAGGATTATTCAAATAATAATCTGTATATATTTACCATGTGTATATAATCTTTCTCCATTTTTGCCCCTTTGTATATTTCCCACTTTCATAGGTTTCTCCGTCTTGTAACCCCAAGGAGAATCCTCTGTAAGACATGTGTGTCTTAATAAAGGATTTTGTGTGTGTTACTTAATTGATTAATAAATAATACTACTTATAATCTTACTATGTCTCGAAATTGAGTTCATAAAATTTTTACAGAAATATTACATAGAGTTTTTAAAACGCAAACCTTCTCTCTGGAGAACAAAAACTAGCTATTAGTATTGATACCAAAAGTAGAGAACTAAAAGCGAGAAAATATTTTTCGGAATATTAATAAATTCAGATATAAATATCTTTCTATAACAAAGTAATTGTTTAATAGCACATGTGCTCTTATAAGAGAATACGGTTCAAATTAAAAGAACTAAATTTTATGCAAATTCTGCTAAAAGATAAAAAAAACTGCTGATATAAATAATTCTGTAAAATTAAAATCATATTTGTTTAAACCAGATAAGTAATAAAACAAATTTATGTTATTCAAATATGTTTATCAATCAAATAACAAAATTACGGCTAAGCTTCAAATAAATGATAATGTAGAAAGCCTAGTTTTTCACCCCAAAATATCGATTACAATTTATGGAGATAAAAGTCTCAAAATATTTGAAGGCTTATACCCCATTATAAAGTATGAAAGAATTTGTATAAATAGTTATATATTTATAAATTATAGATATTCATATTTATCCGTATACGTTTAAAAACACTTGTGTATTTTTCTATTTGTTGGGAAGCCAACTCCGGGTAGTTTAAAATTATAATAATTTTTCACCCTAAATTAGTTTTGCTATTTAGTTATCAAATATTTGTAAAATGATTCGTGCAACTAATCAAGAATGAAAATTGTTAATAAGAAATGCTAGAAAATTAGTTAAGAGGAAAATATATTGTTTAAAAAAAGTGAAGTAATAATTGAGAAAATGCCTTATTTGAAACGTGGTTTTAAGTAAATATGTGTAGAAGTTAAGATAGGGGGAAAGGAGCCATCTGATTGGACGGCAATGTAAACAAGCGTGTCTCCGGGACGGCCGCAACTTACCGGCGACCAGCAGCAAGATCCCTAGGGCGGCCGCACGCTCCATCCCGCCCGGCCGACTGGCGACCACGTGGTGTAGCATCGATCTGATAGAGGGCGGGGCCAGCGAACCGAAACCTAAACCCGTGAAAACTTTATTGCATGTCACCCAGGACCAATTATCATCCGGCGAGACAAGGTGGAGATAAACCTTAGCTGCAGACATTTCCGAGGCAACTGGATAATGGAATTATTTGATTGATATCTCTTAGTTACACATTTGTTATCACTATGTAGTTTGTAAAGTTTAAAATTCAATTAAAATATATTTTAAAAAAATATGTTTTTTCTTCAAAAACTTTACACAATACAAATATGAATTTTAAAGTTGATATAATTTTTATCTTTTGCATATATATGAAATTTTTATTTGAACTAAATATGTGGGAATACGTTTGCTCTAAGACATTGCAATATAGTAACTTAAAGCACAGAAGAGTTATTCATAAAGAAAAATAAGAAATTCTATAAAATCGTCCTAAGAGGATAAGGCATTTCCACGGAACCATTATTGAAAAAGATTTTTATAGAGAGATGAATTTTGTTGTCAATTCTGACAAAAAAAAAATCAATATTCAAACTGCTCTCAATTATTTAAAATTTTAAAATGAATTATTCAATACTATAGAAAACTTTCAAAAATAAAATCGTATAAAGCAAAAGATTAAAATATGTTGTGGGTAGAGCTACATGGTAAGATTGGGACATTGCCATATTCAATGTCGTAATGTCCAAACGGAACAATACTATCAGATTGTATTTATTATCAAAGTACTAGGCGAATTAGTTATCATAATTAGCTAGGATATTTATATATAAAGTCATTTCTAACTATATTAACTCAAAAAATAGCAAACGTCTTTAAAGAATTGGATGTTTCTAAATGTATCCTTGCTCAAATTTCATAAGAACGACTGGATTTTAACAAATACTTTAGCCATACATACTACAGACACGCGCGCTTCATTATATGAGAAATATTTATGGTGTAGACATAAAGATAAAAGTTTGAGCAGAAATGATACATTAATGAGGCATATAATGGTCTATAATGATGGTCATATTGATGGGAGAAATATCAAAACTCTGAATGCGTCACCTATTAAGAAACACATCTACGACAGGCTATGTGTGAGCCATATTTTGAAGATAGAATTATTTATATTTGTATGTTATTCTGATATCCTCAATGCTTATGTCCATAGTTAATCTAAAATACCCATTCCAAGAGTCTAGCCTCAGTATCACTATAAAAAGAAGATCGAAAAATGCAATATAACAGAGGTATGGTAGATTAAACTGGCGAAACCGCTGGGAAGTTTCACCACCGATGAGCCAGACCCTTCCATTAATTTTTCGATTGCAGTAAGGAAAGTAGAAATTGTTTTATTTTTAAAAGAATCATACGCGTCTATATTAGTTTCGAAATTTCATAGCTATATAGGACTGAAGTAATATCGAATTATAGACATACCAATGTCTGCAGAATTACAAACCACATTGTGTTTTATCAACGGCAAGAGATCTGCAAATATCAGTGTTGAAAGATACTCGTATATTGATGGTATAGAGTTTGGAGGTGCAGTATCCTGAGTATACATATATTTGAGTCTTTAGATAGTAAAAAGGCATATATTGGATTGAATAAAATATTTAGACTTAGTTAGACCACTATCAGACCACCATTCATATTATTCGAATATAAATAGTAAATACACAAAGATTCTTGAAGCACACACACATTATTATTCATAAAATTTAATAGCATCAACAGACATATAGATATTCCCGATGTCTACAATCTTTTAATTCAGAATTCCTAGTTTACATATGTGTATTTCATAATCTAAATTAACCTATCACAATAGTTCTCTTAATTGTTTAATATTTGTTTTAAATAATTACTATAAATTTATCCTCATTTACATATTGTTGGCTTCCGTAGGCGTTTCTTACTGGGAAAAAGAAAGAGAGGATCCAATAAAATAATTTAGTAGTGTTTATTAGAACAAAATCATAATAGTGAACAACAAATATAACAGAGAGTACCGTCGTCTTCCGGGTATTCCTTCTACTGGGGAGCTCGGATTCTATATTCTGTGCGTTTATAATCTGTTTATCTGTGGCTCTCTGGTCGGGATGGCGCCTACATTCGGCCATTCCTGGATTTCAATCGTCCTCGATTGAACCTTGCGTTGCAGGAACGTCGTAGGTTGCGTCGGGGGGTATCTTCTACTTCTGGCTCCTCGTCCGGACTTTCTTCTGTAGCTGAGTCATTAATTCTATTTTGTTCTCCTACTGTCCTATCACACGGGTCCTTTCGAAAGATCTGGATCAGGTCTCTCAATTCAGGGTCGGAATGCTGAATCATCAAGATTTGTTCTTCCAGTGTGATTGTGAGGCACACTTCAAGGTTTTTCTCCACGATTTCCTCCATCGTGTCTCTAGGGTCGTCGACTGGAGCTCTACTCATTCCGTCTACGTGGGCCATCTTCTCCCCTGGTTTATGTCGAATTTCGAAATCGTATTCCTGAATCAGATTGTACCATCGCGCTATCTGAGGATTTGTAGTCTTCTTCGCGTTCATGTAGACCAGTGCTTGGCAATCTGTAACCACTGTAAACTTGATTCCTACGAGGAACTGACGTAGTCGATCCAAGGTCCACACTATCGCCATCAGCTCCAATTTGCTTGAGTGGTACATCTTCTCGGCCTCTGTTGTCTTCTTGCTCACACAGTAGACCAAGCGCCATTTGCAGTCTTCGTCCATCTGTAGCACCATTCCTGCTAATCCCTCAGCACTCGCATCGCAATGTACTTCTGTCTTGAGTTCAGGGTTGTAATGAGCTAGTACCGGATATTCGACCAGATCCTTTCGTAGTCCTCCAAATGACCTTCGCTGTTCTTCCTTCCATTCAAATTGTGAACCTTTCTTCGTAAGTCTGCTTAGCGGTTCTGCTTTCCTCGCGAAGTCCTTTACAAATCGTCTGAAGAAGTTCGTCAGTCCCAGAAAGCGTCGTATGTCGTGGACATTCTTGGGTTCTGGAAATTCTTCTATCGCCTTGATCTTTCTTGGGCCTGGCTTAAGTCCGCCTGTACTGATGACATACCCTAAGAACTCAACTTCCCTCCTTCCGAACTCACATTTAGAGGGTTTCAGTGTCAACTTCGCTGATCTTATTCTTTCGAGGACTTCCCTCAACCTTTCGATCATCTCCCGCCAATCCTTTGCCGGGATAATCACGTCGTCGAGATAGCAGAATGCCTTCTTGTTCAGCAGCGGACCTAGGACAGTGTGCATCAGTCTTTGGAATTCTGCTGGTGCGTTGGCGAGTCCAAAAATCATCCTTTCGAATTGACCTGTATCATCTGGGGTGATGAATGCTGTCTTTAATTTTGCCTTATCGGTCAGTGGTATCTGCAGATATCCATGCGCCAGATCCAGAGTGGTGAAGAATTTCGCATTCCTTAGGCCTTCCAGAAGGTCGTCTATCCTTGGTAATGGGAACTTGTCCTTAACTGTTTGAATGTTGAGTCTCCTATAATCTACCACCAGACGATGATCTCCAGTTTTCTTCCTCACAAGTAGGACGGGACTAGCGTAGGGTGATCTAGTTTCCGTGACTATTCCATTGTCCTTCCACTCTCTGACAATCTCCCTGATTGCTTCGCGTTCACTTGCAGTCGTCTTATACGGTCTCAGACAGACTGGCTTGCTTCCATCAACCTCCTTAATGTCCATCTTGGTGACATCGGTGCACCCTAATTCCTCCATGCCAAGAGCGAAACAGTCTCTATACTCGTTTACTACATCTAGGATTTCTTGTCTCTCTTTCGAAGTCAGAGAATGATTGACGTTGATGTCCTCAGGCAGTATGGGGCGCTTACGTTTCATTTGGTCTTGTCCTTCCCTCTTCTCTTCATTTTTAGTCTGAAACGAATCCTCTGCGACGTCCAGGTTAACAACAATATCATCAAGGTTCAGTAGTTCAACTCGCCCTACACATTGGTTCTTCCTTACTCTCAACTTGCCCTTGCCAGCTGAGATGATGGGTACGGTCGTCTTTCCGTCGACCACTTCCAATAGGGAATCGACACAGGCGTCATCTACTCCTGTGAACAATACATATCCGTCCTTTACCTCGTCTGTGATTGCACTTGTAAAGTTAATGGAGTCGCTCTCCAACTGAACAGTTTCGGTTGCTCTCAGTTCGATGCGACGCGACTTGATTTCTTCTTGCAGATTAGCAAACGGAAATTCGGATGAATAGCCAATATGCAAGTTTTTACCAATTCTGGCGAAGGATACGTAGGGCAGATCTGTCCATGTTCTTCCAATTAATAGGTCATAGGGTTGGGCATCATCGTTGACAATGAATACAGTGATTTCCCTTCCGACGATGCCATCAATCTCCAGGTCGACTGTCGTCTTCCCAACGGTCCTGGCAGCTGGTGCAGTCTGGTTACCGATGCCGTACAGACTAGTCGAGTCTGGTTCGATGTCGACGCTGATCCTCCTTGCGACCGATTCTCTCATTAGACAACTGCTGCTCCCGGTGTCTATCATTGCCTTCACGGTTTCCTTGTTGTCGATCTTGACATCCTTCAAATATACATCTGGCGGGACAGTCTCCAGTCCTTCGACTTCCAGGTTGGCTACTTTTAGTCCTTCTTTGGGTCTTGTGCAATTCCTTTCCTTGTGTCCCGTTTGACCGCATCCTCGGCATGTCAACGTAGTCCTGGGCAGTCTCTGGCAATGTGTCCAAACTGATTGCAGTTGAAGCACTTCGGTTCTCCCTTGTCGTTTCTGATTGCACGGTTGACCATTCTCCTCGAGGTGTTAGGATACTTTTCACTGATTTCGTTCCTTGCAGCCTCTCTACTCGAAACATTCGTTCCTTGTTCAGTCTCTTTAACTTCGCTTCGGTTGGGAAATCTCGCAGATTTCTGCTGAAACGACGGTGGTGTGGTGTGTTTCGAATTCCAATGCGGAGGTCCCATCTCGGTGCGAACATTTTCGTACTCGTCCAGTTTATCCGCCAACTCATCTGGGTTGTTTAACTTGGTCCAATCGTCAATGAGATGATTACGCAGCACATTTGGAACTTTTTTCTTTAGCTGGTTAGTGACGGACAAATCCTTTAGGGCGTCGAAATTTTCCACGTTCATTCCTTCGATCCATTCGTTGAAATATCCTCGCAATTCGAAAGCGAAGTCTCTCCAGGAACCCTTTTGAGATCTCTCGTGCTTCTCGAATTTTTGTCTGAATTGTTCGGGGCTCAACTTGTACCGTTTTAGGAGCAACCTTTTCACGAACCTATAATCGCCGCTTTGTTCTTCTGTTTCCCGAGCGATTAATTGAGTCATTTCGTAAGGTAGCAATCCTAGGAGGCTGAACGCCCATTGGTCTTCATCCAATCCTAGTCGCTTTGCCTGTCTTTCGAAAAGAATTAGGTAAAAACTCAAATCATTGTCCTTCGACTCGTACTTGGGCATCAGTTTACGTATCTCGTAATGTGCGTCATTGCTGGTACTTCGAGACGTATCGTTGTTTCCGCGTGTAGTCTGGATGCGCAGCTTCTCAAGCTCGAATTCCATTACCATTTGTTCTTTTCGTTCGATTCGTTCCCGATCCTCGATTCGTTTCCGATCCTCGATTCGTTCCCGTTCTATACGTTCTGCTTGCTCTGTTTGTGCTGTTTGTTCCATTCGCTCCCGTTCTGCTCGTTCTGTTTGTTCCCGTTCCTCGATCAGAGTCTCCAACAGTTGCTTTGCGAATTCTTCTTCGTAAGATTGACTATTCAGGATAAGGCGTTTTAAGTCGACGATCCTGCTCTCTGGCGGTACTACCTCGCCGAGTTCATACGCCAACTTGCTCAAATCGCATTTCCTTACTTTCGCTAAGTAAGTCATGTTTTTCAAAAGGAAAAATAAACAAGGCAAAGTTTTTTTTTTTCTTTTTACCGCGATACTTTGCGATAATACTTTTTATTTGTTTCTTCAATTTACTTTAAAAATACTTTCTTTAGAATACTTTACTTTACTTTAAAATACTTTCTTTAGAATACTGTACTTTACTTTAAAATACTTTCTTTAAAATACTTCACTTTACTTTAAAATACTTTCTTTAAAATACTTCACTTTACTTTAAAATGCTTTCTTTAAAATACTTTCTTTAAAATACTTCACTTTAAAATACTTCACTTTACTTTAAAATGCTTACTTTAAAATACTTCACTTTCTTTAAAATACTTTCTTTAAAATACTTCACTTTAAAATACTTCGCTTTACTTTAAAATGCTTACTTTAAAATACTTCACTTTACTTTAAAATGCTTACTTTAAAATACTTCACTTTACTTTAAAATGCTTACTTTAAAATACTTTCTTATCGAGATGATTTTGCAATAATATTTTACCGAGGTGACTTGTAATAATACTTTTAGGAATAGGTAATTAAATTTCGTACATACCATGCAACTCCTCTTACGTTGATCGGTCACCGCGCCACGTCCTTCTCGTTTCCAAATTATTCCAGTGAATCTTCAATTTTCTTCAGGACTATCCCACTTCTGAATTTCTGTTGGCTTCCGTAGGCGTTTCTTACTGGGAAAAAGAAAGAGAGGATCCAATAAAATAATTTAGTAGTGTTTATTAGAACAAAATCATAATAGTGAACAACAAATATAACAGAGAGTACCGTCGTCTTCCGGGTATTCCTTCTACTGGGGAGCTCGGATTCTATATTCTGTGCGTTTATAATCTGTTTATCTGTGGCTCTCTGGTCGGGATGGCGCCTACAATATCAATGTATATAAAAATTTTCAAATGATTCTAATTTTGGAAACAGGTATGTAAATATTATATGTGTTTGTATATAACTAGTTGATCCATCTAGATTCATTCTTTGGTTTTTATTGTTCGTTAATACTCGAAAGCTTGAAACGTCTTCTTTTTTCTTATCTCCACACTGGGTGAAGTAGAATGCGTCTGCCTTTGTCATTAAGACTGGGAGCACTACTCAGTGGCAGGCCAACTTAGCCATTCCAAAAGAAATTGCCGCCTCTGACATGAGGAAAAGACCCCATGTGCAGCCGCTCCTAACATAGAGCACAAACGCTGTTCATCCTGTGTCCTTGGATCAGTAGCCCTTACAGGGTACTATCAGCCGGGCCAGCTGAGCCCAGGTTTTTTAGTGAGCTTGTTACTGCTCCCCCTCCTCCTTTTTCATCCGGGCTTGGGACCGGCAAAGGCGGAGTTTGGATGCTTGAAACGTAAAGCATTAAATATAAGATAATCATCCTTTATAATTTTATTTTTATTTTACTAATGAATTGCTCTATATTCAAAACAATATTGTAGTAAAGTATTTATTATTTTATTAACAGAGTATCATTTTTGATGTTTATATTTTGCTACTCTGTATTATCATTCATAGCTTTTTCTTGCCTTAAATAGATTACTGTCATCCTGAAGTTTCCACATGACAATTTCTTATTATATATAAAATATAATTTTAAAAATAGCTAAAAAATATTATCATAACGATAATGATATATTAATTTGTGATTTATTGACTACCAATTAGAGTAATAATGATATTATCATAATGAATTATTTTCTTAAAACCTTATTCGTCTGCCAAACATACTCTAAGCTGGTTCAATTATTCAGTATATTTTTTAATGAAAATTCGAAATTATTATAGACACGTATGATTCTTTTTAAAAATTAAATAATTTTCTACTGCCCTTATTGCAATGGAAAATTAATGGAAGGACCTGGCTCATCAGTGATTAACCCTCCCAGCGGTTTCGCCAGTTTAATCTACTATAACACTGTTATATTTCGTTTTTCCATTTATATTGATACTGATGCAAGACTCTTGGAATGGGTATTTTAAATTAACTATGGACATTAGCTTTGAGGACAGTAGAAATACATACAATTATTATTTTTTTATTTTTTGCTTATCCCTAGTACACGTGGTACAGGCCATGATAATCATGGTGGGTAGTTAGCGACTGCCTTTTACTGTAAGCGCACCACATGTCTACACATGTGAAAGCAGTTCGACTTTGCACTTACAAATGGGCCAGAGCCCCGTTTGGTTACTTGCACTCGCTGGTGGGGTTGGACTTTTGCAAGAATCGGGCGGCCATTGGAGCATTTTTTTTTAAACAGAAAAAAGTGCCCAAGGCGGGGATCGAAACCGGGTCGTAGTGGTCGTAAACCAAACGGTTTAACCAGCCTTCCACCGACCCCCTACATACAATTATAAATATATAATATATATTCAATATTTATGATAATTTTAACTCCGAAATATTCAAAATAGTTTGCTATTTGACAAATTTTATGCTTTAAATGGCTTATATGTTGATTTATCTATATTTTTAGATACCTACATGCAAAATGTTCTAATAGTTTTTTTTAATGAAATTTGGTGAACAAAAGTAATAAATATCAATTTATCTTGAAAATATTATTTTAAAAAATGTCTATTTTGTTTTCGTTTAGAATCGTTATATTCTTAAGGGTATTTGTGTGTGTGATGTAATCTAGGTAAAAATAAATATAATATTTTTCATCATGCATAAATATAATCTAAATCATTTTCAACTCCAAAATACAAAATTTTAATGATGGTAATATTTACAATATTCCCATCCCTGGACACTTTATTTTTCCGTTTATCATTACTCTTCACAATTCATCCTTTCATACTTCATGCCTAAAGATAGAAATATTCATTATTCCTCCTTAAAATTAATTACGATTTTTCGTTTAAAAGAAACATTTGAGGTAAAATTGTCAAACGTCGTTCTACAATCATAAGCCGCATTATATTGTATTAGAAACCACATCACAATTATTATTTTCTACCCTCATATATCAAGATAAGTCTTATTTACAGAAATATGATAAGAACTAGCCAGCATTTATATTTTATTTATCCTCCAATTGACTCCAATTCCAGGTTTTACACAATTAGGAACCAACTCGGTTTTCAATCATTTTAAATATTCTTTAGGCCATAATAGGAGGCAATCTTCCTTATTTCCCACTAGCCGAATGACCCGGGCAACGCCCGTGTTTTACCCGATTGAATGTTTTGATTCAAATACTATTTGATACAATTATAAATTGGCGCCTTAAATAAATGCATACGTTAGTTAATAACTATAGCCTATGTGCTTCATCTGTCTATGTACTGTTGGCTTCCGTAGACGTCTCTTACTGGGAAAAAGATAGAGAGGATTCCATTTAGTTATTAACTAATATATTTCCATTATTTAAGGAGCGACCCGCTCCAACACAATAGTTACAAATATGGGGGGGGGGGGGGGGGCAAAGGTGGCGTGATCGTAGCCGACCAATAGGAGGGCGCCATTCCTAAAAAAAAAAAAAGCAAACGGTGACAGAGATGAAAACTGAAGAATTGATTAAGAACGCATGACGCTCGTTACTGTATATAATAATTGAATCTTGCTTTCACCTAAATACTTGCAAATACACTATTTCTGAATTTATTCTCCTGGTACATAAGTAAAATTTTCTTCAGGGATCTATACTTTAGCATGTCCCTCATACATTCAAGAAGCAAGTAGATAACAGATTGACTCGGCAGTTTTAAATTGAATATGGTGAAACAGTGGTAGCAGCAAACACCATTATAGTAGAATGACATTGAAGCGTACGAGAAGAGAAGATGTGGACGAGCCAGTAAAGTAAGTATGCAGGCCTTATTAAGTATAGTAAAATTATTAAGTATAGTAATATATATATATATGTTATATAAAGGTATTATTTAAAATGTTATATTAAGGTATTGTTTTATTTAAAATATATTTAATAGATCCAAATACTCTGTTAATCGACCGCCAGAGGTCACGCTTTCTCTATAAATACTCATTGTTGTTCTTCCCCGTTGGTCGGCTCAAAACTTTGTACATTATGTAAATAATATTTTGTTTTATTTATTCTTACGCCTTAAGCCAGGCAGTACTTTTTACCAAATTATGTTTTTATATATTCCTTTAGCACAATAAAAGCAATTACTGAATAAAACCATTTTTATTGTTATTCTATCAAGAATTTAACCAGGACTGCATCACCAATACCATTTAGTACTAAAAAGAACCAACAAATAACTCCATAGCATAATCCCCAAGATGATCATAAATACAATCAGAAAATCTCACTCATCTCTTTCTTTATATAAGATAACATAAAGTTACGGGGAAATGATATTCGTGTATCAAAAGTGGCACCTTTCCCTTTTTATATTTATGCTTATGAGGTGATACAGCAGCGTATTTACAATTAGAGAGGAGACAAAATGAATTAAATCTAGAAAAAAGAAGGGAGGACATATCGGTCATTAAAGTCTGAGAGGCAAGGCCTTCAGCCAGTTCAGGGCTTCCGGGGTGACAGAATGTAGATTGGAGATTCCTCCATTGAATTTGTACAGCGGGCAGTCATCTAGTATATGGGACATTGATTGTATACTAGATGACTGCCCGCTGTACAAATTTCCCTTTAAAATGCATTAAAGCTATCCATTTCTGCTTATGACCTCAATAAAAGCGTATTAGGGTTGATATTTTAGAAAATTCAGATAAAGAGAGATAACCTGTATATACATTGGTTTCAGGCTTTGGCCCTCATCAGTAGAGGGGCAGCTTCCCTTTTAGGTATTATGAAATCAAAGTCGCCAACGTACTGATGATGGATCAAGCCATTGCATACAGGTTGGGTTTTTATCTGAAATTGTCCAAAATAGGATGGTGACCCATTCTTTATCACCACCATTACATTTTGTAGTTGGATGTTAAATCTAAATTCATTGGTAACAATACTATACTTAATCTGAATTATTCCACAACCAAAATTATTGAAATAATAAAAATAGTTCAACTTTGGTAGAAATATGATGACATTTGTGTTTCACGGCTCTCTTTATATTAGGGTATATAAGGTTAATTTTCAATAAATATATTATAATAATAAATAAAGAATAATAAGCGACTATTATATTTTAGGTGAAATTATTATAAGTTTCATAGAAATTAATAAAAAATAATAATAAGTAAATTTTAATACATTTCCGGGCATTTTATAATTGGCCCATTGTTGTTAAAATCAAGCGTCGCTAAGTTACCATTGTTACAATTAATCTTGATCTTGAGCGATTGATACGTAATTCTTGAGCGCGATGGAGGTAATGAACATTTTGATTCTCCTATGCCAGTTTCTGTGTTTTCTTGTCTGTGACGTCGTCCCCCTTCTGTACCATTGTCTTATGTTTGTGCTAATCAATGTCGTTTTCGTCCTTTGCGTAGTGTATTGGAGTGTTTGCGCCATCTCACCCTATGTTGTCTGTGTTTGCTCTAAATTGTATTTTTTTATGTGTTTAACTTTTCCGTGGCTTGACGATTTCTTGTTGTGGGCAGTCTTGTGGTACGTGCCGCGTATTGTGTTTTGGTACGTGCCACGCATCTTGTTTATTCTTGTTACTAACCGTGATCTAGTGATTAGTCTTATTTTGCTTGTGGTTTTGTAAATAGGAAGATTAGCATATTCGATGTTGTGTTGATGTTGTGTTTTATATATTTATTTAACGAGTTAGGGGGCATAGAACGATCAAAATCTTTATTTCGCCCGTACGCTGCTCTAAAAATATATATTTAAATTTTTATTCAAATTTATAATTTTATTATTGCAAAAATAAAAAGACTCAAGTTAATTAAATGATTTATTTTCGAGTTATTAATTTATTCAAGAAAAATGGTGAAAACTTCTGAAGTTTTGTTGACAATTCGTAATAAGACCAAGTAGTTCAGAAAGAAGATCATATAACTACTATTTATTCCGAGATATATAGTCGAATATTTAACAAAGGAGTTTTTGATCAACATAGAATATAAAATGATTCTTTGTTTTTCAACAGCAAAATTAGCATACTACCCTGATAATATTCCTACCTGATATATTCAATAGCACATCTGAAACGGCTCTGTTAACATTCCAACCTGATATATTCAATAGCACATCTGAAACGGCTCTGATATCATTCCAACCTGGTATATTCAATAGCATCTCTGAAACGGCTCAGATAACATTCCAACCTGATATATTCAATAACACATCTGAAACGGCTCTGATAACATTCCAAACTGATATATTCAATAGCACATCTGAAAGGGCCCTGATAACATTCAAGCCTGATATATTCAATAGCACATCTGAAAGGGCCCTGATAACATTCCAACCTGATATATTCAATAGCACATCTGAAAGGGCCCTGATAACATTCCAACCTAATATATTCGATAGCACATCTGAAAGGGCCCTGATAACATTAAACCTGATATATTCAATAGCACATCTGAAACGGCTCTGATAACATTCCAAACTGATATATTCAATAGCACATCTGAAACGGCTCTGATAACATTCCAACCTGATATATTCAATAGCACATCTGAAACAGTTATGATAACATTCCAAACTGATATATTCAATAGCACATCTGAAACGGCCCTGATAACATTCCAACCTGATATATTCAATAGCACATCTGAAACGGCCCTGATAACATTCCAACCTGATATATTCAATAGCACATCTGAAACGGTCCTGATAACATTCAAGCCTGATATATTCAATAGCACATCTGAAAGGGCCCTGATAACATTCCAACCTGATATATTCAATAGCACATCTGAAACGGCTCTGATAACCTTCCAAACTGATATATTCAATACCACATCTGAAACGGCTCTGATAACATTCCAACCTGATATATTCAATAGCACATCTGAAACAGTTCTGATAACATCCCAAACTGATATATTCAATAGCACATCTGAAACGGCCCTGATAATATTCCAACCTGATATATTCAATAGCACATCTGAAACGGCTCTGATAACATTCCAACCTGATATATTCAATAGCACATCTGAAACAGTTCTGATAACATTCAAGCCTGATATATTCAATAGCACATCTGAAAGGGCCCTGATAACATTCCAACCTGATATATTCAATAGCATCTCTGAAAAGTTTCTGATAACATTCCAAACTGATATATTCAATAGCACATCTGAAACGGCCCTGATAACATTCCAACCTGATATATTCAATAGCACATCTGAAACGGTCCTGATAACATTCAAGCCTGATATATTCAATAGCACATCTGAAAGGGCCCTGATAACATTCCAACCTGATATATTCAATAGCACATCTGAAACGGTCCTGATAACATTCAAGCCTGATATATTCAATAGCACATCTGAAAGGGCCCTGATAACATTCCAACCTGATATATTCAATAGCACATCTGAAACGGTCCTGATAACATTCAAGCCTGATATATTCAATAGGACATCTGAAAGGGCCCTGATAACATTCAAGCCTGATATATTCAATAGCACATCTGAAAGGGCCCTGATAACATTCCAACCTGATATATTCAATAGCACATCTGAAACGGCTCTGATAACATTCCAAACTGATATATTCAATACCACATCTGAAACGGCTCTGATAACATTCCAACCTGATATATTCAATAGCACATCTGAAACAGTTCTGATAACATCCCAAACTGATATTTTTCAATAGCACATCTGAAACGGCCCTGATAACATTCCAACCTGATATATTCAATAGCACATCTGAAACGGCCCTGATAACATTCCAACCTGATATATTCAATAGCACATCTGAAAAGGCCCTGATAACATTCCACCCTGATATATTCAATAGCACATCTGAAAGGGCCCTGATAACATTCCAACCTGATATATTCAATAGCACATCTGAAACGGTCCTGATAACATTCAAGCCTGATATATTCAATAGCACATCTGAAAGGGCCCTGATAACATTCCAACCTGATATATTCAATAGCACATCTGAAAGGGCTCTGATAACATTCCAAACTGATATATTCAATACCACATCTGAAACGGCTCTGATAACATTCCAACCTGATATATTCAATAGCACATCTGAAACAGTTCTGATAACATCCCAAACTGATATATTCAATAGCACATCTGAAACGGCCCTGATAACATTCCAACCTGATATATTCAATAGCACATCTGAAACGGCCCTGATAACATTCCAACCTGATATATTCAATAGCACATCTGAAACGGTCCTGATAACATTCAAGCCTGATATATTCAATAGCACATCTGAAAGGGCCCTGATAACATTCCAACCTGATATATTCAATAGCACATCTGAAACGGCTCTGATAACATTCCAAACTGATATATTCAATACCACATCTGAAACGGCTCTGATAACATTCCAACCTGATATATTCAATAGCACATCTGAAACAGTTCTGATAACATCCCAAACTGATATATTCAATAGCACATCTGAAACGGCCCTGATAACATTCCAACCTGATATATTCAATAGCACATCTGAAACGGCCCTGATAACATTCCAACCTGATATATTCAATAGCACATCTGAAAGGCCCTGATAACATTCCAACCTGATATATTCAATAGCACATCTGAAAGGGCCCTGATAACATTCCAACCTGATATATTCAATAGCACATCTGAAACGGCTCTGATAACATTCCAAACTGATATATTCAATAGCACATCTGAAACGGCTCTGATAACATTCCAACCTGATATATTCAATAGCACATCTGAAACAGTTCTGATAACATTCCAAACTGATATATTCAATAGCACATCTGAAACGGCCATGATAACATTCCAACCTGATATATTCAATAGCACATCTGAAACGGCCCTGATAACATTCCAACCTGATATATTCAATAGCACATCTGAAAAGGCCCTGATAACATTCCAAGATGATATATTCAATAGCACATCTGAAACGGCCCTGATAACATTCCAACCTGATATATTCAATAGCACATCTGAAACGGCCCTGATAACATTCCAACCTGATATATTCAATAGCACATCTGAAAAGGCCCTGATAACATTCCAAGATGATATATTCAATAGCACATCTGAAACGGCCCTGATAACATTCCAACCTGATATATTCAATAGCACATCTGAAACGGCCCTGATAACATTCCAACCTGATATATTCAATAGCACATCTGAAACGGCTCTGATAACAGTCCAACCTGATATATTCAATAGCACATCTGAAACGGCTCTGATAACATTCCAACCTGATATATTCAATAGCACATCTGAAACGGCCCTGATAACATTCCAACCTGATATATTCAATAGCACATCTGAAACGGCTCTGATAACATTCCAAACTGATATATTCAATAGCACATCTGAAACGGCCCTGATAACATTCCAACCTGATATATTCAATAGCACATCTGAAACGGCTCTGATAACATTCCAAACTGATATATTCAATAGCACATCTGAAACGGCTCTGATAACATTCCAAACTGATATATTCAATAGCTCATCTGAAACGGCCCTGATAATATTCAAACCTGATATATTCAATAGCACATCTGAAACGGCTCTGATAACAGTCCAACTTGATATATTCAATAGCACATCTAAAACAGACCTGCCGACTAAATGCTCTTCAATCTGATATATACAAAGGTAATTGTGGCATATATATAGTAATAATATAATTCAAATTTCCTGCGATCTCTATTATAATCATTATAAACATTTCTAATGCTGCCCGAACATTCAAGGTATTTTCCAATAGAATATTAATCTTAATCCAGGTGATCATCAACGCGATTTACCTGAGGACCTGATAGCTAACGGCATCTAGTCAGCGTGTATGTTATTTATGTAATAGATAATCATACCGGCCTGAGGCAATTGATCTTGACCTAAATATCCGAAGGATTCAAAAGGTGTTTCGTGATATCTTACTGATATCATGCTTTGAACCTTGACATTTTCTGCGCGACCTCAATTCTAATAGTCGCCCTAATTCATTCCCTAACCAAGCTCTTTTTTTCTTACCACCTAGCGTTCTGCCCCCTGACCAATAAAAACTATAGTAACAAATTGCCTTGTTGATATTACAACAATCATATCATACCAGATATCCATATCACATTTTTAAATATCAATCGTATAAAATTTGAAATATGTTTTGAATACTCAGGCAAATGAAAACACACACAAAATATATATAGGGCACACACATACAAAAGATAAAACAGAAACAAAACAAAAACAAAATTTCATACATTTAACACATAATTGATTTTAAAATAAATTCTGCCACAAAAATATTTTTATTTATAGAATACAATTGATGCTTAAAAGTACAGTCTCCTATCTAAAAATAATGTAGGCATATCCTAACCACGAGAATATTTGCTTTTTTAGATGGCAGACCAATTTAGTGGAACAGAAATCAACTGAACATTGATTTAGCCTGTTCGTTGATATTTGGCCAACTTATTTTCTTCATCATTCATGAAAAGCCATCAACGCGCATGTTGGCGCTCGTCAGCGTGGAGCAGGCTGTGCCACTGCGATCAAAAATCTTTTGGTCCCAGTGTCTTCTTGAGAAATCAAGAAATGGGTATTTAAGGCCAAACCTGCGTATATACGCTTAACACGTGAAAAAACAATATATAAAAATGATAATAAAAAGGTCAGGTGTAATAATAAAAATAAAGAAGGCATATCCTGAACACAACCACATGTGCTCTTTAGATGGCACCGCGTCATCTAGAGGAACAGAAATCAACTAAGCATTGATTTAACTTGATATTTGACCAACCCATTTTCTTGATGAATCAAAAAAAGTCATTCATTAGTTTCATATCTGATTAATCTGATCGATTAGGTTTTCAAGTGATTATAAATACGTTTTTTTTTTGTGTGTTTAAAGACCTTATAGGAGATTAGACTTAAAAAATCATAAATTCTCCATTTCCTTTCAATGCATTTCTTTATTAGAGAAAATCTCTCCCACAAACTCTTGAAAATGACTCGTTGAGAGCAATCTCAAATGTTTGCATTTTTATAATATAAATATAAAAATGGCAAAATATTCACATTTTATGAATAATAAATCTCTCTCTCTCTCAATTTTCCTTTCAATAAATTTAGTTTATCCCTATATATTATACAGAGGGGGTGTCCCAAACATATTAATTACAATTTAATGTACATGAATGTTAATGTATATGTTTAGCTGCCATGCAAATTTGCATGCAAATTTCTCCAATAATTTTTTCTGAACATGATCACTTTATACCTACATAATGTATAAATTCATAGGTCATAAATGTATAGGTTCAGCCTACTCCACGCTGACGAGCGCCAAAAGCGCGAAACGCGTTCGTGGATGGCTTTTCTTGATTTATCAAGAAATTGGGTTGGCCAAATATCAGGGAACAGGTTAAATCAATGTTCAGTTGATTTCTGTTCCACCAGATGGCGCTCTGCCTTCTGTAAAGCACATGTGCTCCTGGTCAGGATATGCAATTTTTAATATTGATTTCAACACCTGATCTTTTTATCTTTTTTTTTTTTCGTTTTTTTTTTCAAATGTATAAATTATATTTTGACAGTAATAGTCGTAAAATATATAATGAGATATAAAGTCATAATAATTAGAATTTTCTTCCTCGTATTCTGTTTTTAGAGCAATGACTCCAAATTATTGAAGAACAAACGCGATATCCTGTAAAATATCATCCAGATAGATTTAACTCTCTTACAACAACAACTTCGTTAATACAAATTTAATGATCTCAGTCGTTTAATACATGTGAATCTGTAAATAATCATTTCTAAGTTTCAGTTTGTGTTTGTTTTATTTGTTACCTCTGTAATAGGCACAAGTTCTCCAATATGACACTTGTTAGATGATAAAAATAAGAATAAAGGAAAATTTAACAGAAATATATTAGAAACAATTTCATTTATTCCCCACTTCAATCCGAGTCCAGGGTTTACACAATCAAGATCCAACCGCAGATTTCAATATTTTCAAAGTTACATCTTTAGGCCATAATATGTAAGGCGATCATTCTTGATTCTTATAATAATTTAAATCTTACTATTACATAAGTAGACTATTACAGTGGTCAATATTTTGATTTTCTTTAACTAGCGCATAAACCAACAGATTCTTCGGAGGTTTCCACTTTTGAGCTTGCAGTTGTGCCGATTGACTCTATCGCGATTGTCCTGGGTAGATTGGTGAATAATAATATTTATAAATTAATTATTGGATAAATTTGAATAGGCTTTGAATAACATATATTTTAAACTGCATCTCTCTTCATCTATAAAATACCTGTTAATTAACGAATTTGTTATCAATAGTTTTAATAAAAAAGAGTAACAGTGGCCTTTGAACCTTATAAATTATATTTCCAGCTAAACAAATATGTTTAAATGTATTTAAAAGGCGCGGTACCTCTTTCGGTACATAAATAAATCTGTAGAAGGGCGTATGTGCTCGAAAGCTCGTATATATTTATTCTAATAAAGATACGCAGCCCTTGATGCTTTATTTTATTCATTCATAAAACGTACAGGGCTTTTTCAATTGATAAATAAATCTTACTGCAACTTTGAATCATATATTTGAGAGAATAAATAAAAAAGTTGTGTGGATCTGTGTTTTGCGTCTTAGATTTATAAAATTATTTCTTCAATAAAAAAATAGAAATAACTTATAAGTTTTTAGTGTATGTAAGTTTTGTTACAATTTGTTTATGTGATATGTTATGATGCAAGCGCGTCATCTGTTATCAAATTTAAAAACTATTATAGACGCGTATAATTCTTAAAAAACAAAACAATTTCTACTGTCCTTACTGCAATGGAAAAATTAATAGGAGGGCCTGACTTATCATTGGTGAACCCTCACAGCGCGCCATCTGTTATCAAATTTCGAAACTATTATAGACGCGTATGATTCTTAAAAAAACAACAACAACAATTTCTACTGTCCTTACTGCAATGGAAAAATTAATGGGAGGGCCTGACTCATCAGTGGTGAACCCTCCCAGCGGTTACGCCAGTTTAATACCGCTGTTAGATGCAAGTTCGAAAAATGCAATATAACAGCGGTATGATAGATTAAACTGGCAAAACCGCTGGGAGGGTTCAACACTGATGAGCCAGGCCCTCCCATTAATTTTTCCATTGCAGTAAGGACAGTATATATATATTTTTTAAGAATCCCACGCGTCTATAATAGTTTCGAATTTTGATATGTAGATATTTGGAACTATATATGGAATAGAACAAAGTTCCACTCTAAGGTTATGTGAGTCCCTCCCTACAGTATTCAATAAAGCTCCAGACGTCAGCCAATCCCCGAGGGACTTATTGCGTGCCTAATTTTATGTCTTTCTGTATTTTTATGAATTCATTTGCATTTTTAATTCCGTCTCCATAAGGTTAATGCGTAGACGCAATATCTTAACTTTATTCCCTTTGTAATGTGTGTGTGGAAAGTTTCTTGTAGAATATTTTACAAGTTAGCGAATGATATGTAAAGATTTCTAATCTATATTTTGATTAGGTTTTGATGACATATTGCTTTAGGTTGATTATACATAGAGTTAAAATTAAGACATTAGTGTTATATATATATATATATATTAAGAAAAAGGCATATCCTTATCGTGCAACTGAAAGTTGCTGATGGCTTGCGCCATCAATCGGAATAAATATCAACCATTCTCGTTTATTTTTAATTATTCCAGAATTGGCCAAATACCCATTCATGATTAATCAAGAAAAGCTAACAACGGACGCGTTTCGGGCTGTTGGCCCTCATCAGCGTGGTGCAAGCTCAACGACCAAAAAAATTGGTCATTAAGGCATCCTGGGTATTTGGCCAATTCAGGAATAATTAAAAATCAACGAGAATAGTTGATATTTATTCCGATAGATGGCGCAAGCCATCAGCAACTTTCAGTTGCACGATAAGGAGATGCCTTTTTCTTAATTTATGCACCTTATCCCAGTACAATATTACATTTGTAAACGAGATCTTTTTTAGAACCTTTCTCTTTTCCACAAAAATGAAATAATTTCCATTCTAGTAAAGACAACAACAAGGTTTATTTGTTAAAGGAAAATCTTGCTTTCTCTTTCTCTCTCTCTCTTTATCGATGTGATATAATTTCTATGCATCTATAAATTATATCCGTTTTATTACCATTATGATAAATATTTTTGTCAATATTCGAGTGTAGGACTATACAGTGGGAAAGAAACATATAAAGTTGAAAAAAAACATCCTTTGCATATTAGAATTATATATATTATTGGATATACGTACTGTTCGCGCCGATTATGTAAATTTTGTTACTCTAGCTAAATATTACCAAATTTTGATTGTTTAAATCTGCCAGCTGGCCAATAAAATCAGTCTGTTTGTATTACTCTTCAATCAGTCTAGTTCTTTGAGTCTGTGCTCCAATTATTTAGCGTTTGGAGATTCACTTAGTCGAAGAGGTTTGACGTTGTTCACGTTGTGAGAATGTTATATATAGAATCGAACGGCTCTATTTCAAGGATATTAATCAGCTGAAAAAGCCTGGCTCATCTAGATACAGTCCACGTTCTGCCAAACCAAAACAAAGTACCAGCCAGGTTTAGGAAGTAGCAAGGATTCCTAGCTATCGCTGCTAGGCCCTCATCCGCTCCCGCCCATCTACTATAACCTTTTTAAATCGTTATTTTCCACCTTTTGGTACCATCAGTCACCCGTTTCAAGGATATTATATCTTATATTTGTCAATATATAATAATATATTTGATATATACGCCCTCCGCATTATACATGTTTCTAAATTGTCTACACGAATTGGCAAATATAAATATCATATAATTTGGTGTCCTTGAAAGGTGTGACCGCAGGTCATAGGAAATGTTTTAAATAAAATATTATGAAGTATGCAGTATATATTATACAATTACATATATATATATACAGTTAGAATGTGTCGCCGATGTAGAGCCTGTCTATCAGTTAAAGGCGATCACACTCCATTTTAGCAACACTATCAAAAATATTATGCACGGACTGCAATAATATCATTGCTTGACCGGCTAATTCGCATAAAATACGTGTTAGATTTCTTTTATTTGGGTATTTTAATAATTAATTAAATATTAAATTTGTGTATAAAATTTCATTGATAAATTATCAATAAAATTAGATATAAATGAAAAAATATATTGTTCCTTTCATTTTGCGGGCTAGTGTACGATGCATATATCACATTGAGGTATATAATATACTAGACGAATAACCCGGCTTCGCCCGGAAATTTCGTTCATACTGAAAGAAAATTACTAATAAATAGTATTAGAGCCATAGAATAGCAACACCGAAGTAAAGCCATGCGGCGAGCTGCAGGAGTTCTTACTCCAATTGCAGATCTTTTGCGAGTCATATCAAATGGGATGATTAAATTCGAAAATATGTCCTAAAATAACAGAAATAGCAAAATCAGTACCAAAAATATTTTTATATAAAAAAGGCTTTTAAGGAAAACAGTGCAGACCCAAAATAAATCCAAAGTATCAGAATAAGTTACAGAACAAAACTGATTATCTAGTAGAAAAGGCAGAAGTATGTTGGAAATATATATAGATAGGGAGATGGGGCGCACTCAACTATAGGGAAAAAAGCATACTACCCATCTTATCAATAAGGTCTGCCTTTTTAATAATAGTATTATATCATATTCAAAGAAAAGTAACAAAACAAAGGTCATCATAACACTAACTAAACATAAGAACCCATTGTCCACACATAGCATCATTAAGTTTGTAAATATCAAAACTACATTGTTCACTAACCATAACTTGGTAACTAAAACAAATTTCTCTCTCAACATTTCAGCAGAAAAAAATAAGGCTAAAAAAACTAATGGCAAAACATGTCAAACAGGTCAATCTTTAGAATGCTCAACTATTTTTTTCCCTAGCCTAATATCTGCGTAGACAAAAAGAAAGCAGCATAATAGAACTACCACAAAGAAAATATACAGAAATGGCAAGCGAATAAAACAGTAAAATAATTGGAAGGGTGAGGAGAGAGGCTCTCTAATATAATTCCCCATCTCTCTCAGTAAGAAAAAAAAATAGGCTTATAAAAATGCAAGCCAAAATACAGTCATGTTAATAAATGTCAATAAATGTTCAGTAAAAAAAATAAAAGGGCACATGGAACTTAGGCAAATATATGACAACAACAGACTAAATTTTAAACCATCGATGAAACATATGATTTTTTAAAAAGAATAACAAAACAAAGGCCATTACAACAATGACAAAACATAAGCCCATTGTTTACATACAGTAATAAAAGTTTGTAAATATTGTCAAATCTGCATTGTTTACTAACCGTAACTTTGTAAAATGTAGTGCCCTATCAACATGTCAGCAAAAAATAATGATACTAAAAAAAAACTAATGCCAAAATAGCCATGTTAATATTTTAGGCTGATAAAAACCAAAGGGTATATGGATTATAGACAAACACATGTTTTGGCTGTTAAATGAGACAGTAATTCATATTAAAATTTTCACTACATATGATTTTTTTGTAAAAATATTTTAAAAAAATAAAGGCTAGAACAAAAATTAATAAAAATACGAAATCCATTGTGTACATAGTAACGATAGGTTTGTAAAGTTTTTTTAAAATTGCATTTTTGTGTGCACTTACCGTAACTTAGTAATACGAATTTCTATCTCAATACTTAATACTAAATACTTTTGTAAAAAAAAAAAAGTAACACTCTTATAAAAAGATATTAAAAAAAAAAAAAAGTTGGGCAAGCGATTTGGAAAATATGCAGAACGCTAATTGGTCGGTTAATTCGCCTGGTGTTGTCACTTCGCCTCGTATTTACTGCCGCGCTAAAAATAGTTCTGGAGATTCTTTACACTTTATTAAAACAAAATCGAACTTTCGAGTATTTCTGCCTACCTGCAGGAGTACATAAAAACGAATAAACGCCGTTAAGATGCTAATAATATGTACATTTAAATATTAGGAGAGATTTTGCATATTGCTTGATATTAGAATATTTTATTAAGTTAGCTTGTATTTTTTGCATATCGACTATTGTTTGTTTAATTTTAAGAATTATCCTATTGACTGTAACTTTTATTTATTATTATATAAAAAAAAAAAAAAAAAAAAGGCCAGAACAAAAATTAATAAAAAATACGAAAGCCATTGTTTACATACAGTAACGTTAATTTTGCAAAGTTTTTTTTTTAAATTGCATTGTGTGCATTTACCGTAACTTAGTAATATAAATTTCTCTCTCAATACTTTTGTAAAAAAAAGTACGCAAGCAACTTTAAAAGAAATGCAGAACGCTCATTGGTCGATTAATTGGCCTCGTGTTGTTACTTCGCCTCGTATTTACTCCGCGTAAAAGCCAAAAATACTAATCAAAATGTAGCCGAAAATTTTCCTCAGGTTTATAAAAAGCGACATGTAAAATTTGGTACCAATTGGTTCAGTAGTTTTTTGTTTATCGCGAAACAGACAGACATTGACTTTTATATATATAGAGATTTAACGAATTCATAAAAATTATGTCAGCATAAAATAAAATATATTAAGAACAGGTATCCGCGATTTCTTCTTATCTAATAATTATAATTTTCTAGACTAAATCTTTGTGGTTTATTCTTCTGTAACGACTGCTATTTAAAATTACCCGAATTTTATTATCTTCGGAATGTCGTTCCTATTAATTTAATCAAAATATTTCAACATTGCTAGTTGAAAATAATTGTCGAAATCCAATTGATATAAGTCTGTAAAGCGCGCGCAAATCGCATTTCAAAGCTTAAACTTTAAAAATAAAAAGTGATACTCATTGTGAAAAAACCTTGATAAACTGCAATCATGATAAATATTTCTTGTAAACTATTAATTATAGATCTCTAAATATTGTTTATTTGATAATCTCAACCAATTAAAGATTCTATTCCCCTTGACTATCTATTTATTTGAATGAATTTTCTCTACAAAAGCTCTCTTACCAGTTGACTCTTTTAGAGGTTTGATTATACTATTTTAATCGACTTTTAATTACAAATTCTAATCATCTCCCATGAGGATAATACTGATTAAATATTCATTAATTTTTATTTTTCCATTTCATTATTTCACCAGATTAAGCCAGGACCATACCTGGGGTTAGTGGATTTTACCTCCAAAAATCGATGAATCCAATAAAACGTTCGCTATTTTAACAACCACTCTATATATATCGGAATCGCCTTCAATTTTGTCGGTTTAAATTTTTAGTTTAGATATTTATGTAGAGGATATATTATCAGTAATGTTTACAAATTTGTATTTCTTTCCTTATATGAACTTCAATGTAGATATCTGAATATTTTTCAAGTGGACATGGCATCTGCCCGGTAAGCGGAACATTGTGGGTTCGATTCCCATCCCTGGACACTTTTATTTTTCCGTTCGTCATTACTCTTCATATTTCACCCTTTCATACTTCATCCAAAAAGGTTAGAAATAGTCTATATTTCTCCTTAAAATAAATGTTGATTTTTCACAGAAAAGAAACTCATGCGGTGAAACTTCAAATGTCGTTTTATAATCACAGGCCTCAGTGCATTATAATGTATTATAAGTTACTTTAAGTATTATTTACGAACGGAAAAATACGTCCAGGGTAGCCTAGTGGACATGGCATCTGCCCGGTAAGCGGAACATTGTGGGTTCGATTCCCATCCCCCTGGACACTTTTATTTTTCCGTTAGTCATTACTCTTCATATTTCACCCTTTCATACTTCATCCAAAAAGGTTAGAAATAGTCAATATTTCTCCTTGAAATAAATGTTGACTTTTCACAGAAAAGAAACTCATGCGGTGACTCATGTCGTTTTATAATCACAGGCCGCAGTGCATTATAATAAAATTCTATTGTTGCGTGGCAAAAATTATATTTGATATAAAGGTCATGCCAATTATTTCATAAATTCGAGAATGATAGGTTGATATGGAGAGATTATTTACTGGCGTTATGACGAATAATTATTTTAAATAATAGATCATATGATTCTAACCATTGAAATTTTTCGAAACATACTGGAAATGACGAGTATTAAAATCTCCACAAAAGACGATTTATAGATTTTAGAAAATTTCAGGTATATAAATTCGTAAAAAAGGTCTAGTTAACATTACTAAAATAATTATGGTGAATATAAAAATTCGCAATGATTGCGCATGATTTGGTTTCACTCACAGATAAGGTTTTGCAAAAGGAATCGTTGAAATTGTTCACCTTGTTGAAGCCTTTGTGAGAAGATCAGCCAATTGTTCTTCTGTTGTACAGTTGAATATCTTGATGATTTTCATTTTGTGCTGTTCACGTATAAAGTGAAACTTGAAATCAACATGTTTAGTGCGCTTGTGAAATTCTGGGTTCAAGATCAGTCTAATAGCACTCTGGTTGTCAATCATCAAAGGAACAGGATTATCATTGGGTGTCAGTTCCTTGATCAGTAGTTTAAGCCATACAGCTTCCCTTGAAGCCATGCTTGCTGCAATATATTCGGCTTCTGTGGTAGATAAAGCCACAACTGATTGTCTTTGGCTAGTCCAAGTGACTAATCCTCCTGCAAGTAGGAAGATGTATCCTGAAGTGCTCCGTCGTGTATCAATGTCACCAGCAAAGTCAGCATCAGAGTATCCAATTAATTTAATCACATCTTTTCTTTTGTATAGGATGCCTGAGTCCAAAGTTCCTTTCAAATATTTGAAGATTCTTTTCAGAGCATTCCAATGTGTGAGAACAGGAGCTGCCATGAATCTACTTAGCTTGTTAACGGCTAAAGCTATGTCAGGTCTTGTACAGACGGCAAGAAACATCAAACATCCAATAGCTTCAGCATATGGAACGTTATGCATGTCATGAGTATCATTGATGTTCTCTCTTGTCAATTTCATTTTGGGGTCAACAGGAGTCCCTGAAGAATTGCATGAAGTCATGCTGAATTTATCAAGTATTCTTTTTATATAACTGGTTTGACTTAGAAATATGAGGCCTTTTTCTTTGTCTTTATCTATCTCTAAGCCTACAAACTGGTTTTGCGTGGAGATGGTGACTTCAAAATGTGAGGACAGATATTGGGCTAATTCCTTCAACAGGTTGTTAGAAGTACTCATCATTATACCATCATCTACATAAAGAGCTAAGAATATTTTCGCATCAGTCTAAGTTTGGTAGAACACACATGGATCAGTTTGTGATTGGGTTAACTGAAATTGTTTTAAGAAATATATGAATTTCTCATTCCAGATTCTGGGTGATTGTTTTAGTCCATATAAACTTTTCTTTAGTTTACAAACCAAGTTTTTATTTTCAACTTCTATTCCTTCTGGAATTTGCATATATATATCTTCGTCAAGATCACCATTAAGAAAAGCAGTCTTTATGTTGAATTGCATAATTTCCATGTCCATGACAGTAGCTAAGGCTAACAAGACTCTGACTGAGTCATATCTTACAACTGGGGCAAAAGTCTCTTTATAGTCTATACCTCTTCTTTGACTGAAGCCTTTGGCCACCAGTCTTGCTCGATAACGATCAATTTCACCATTGCCTTTTCTTTTTATGCGGAAAATCCATTTACATCCTATAGCTTTTGCATTATCATGAAGGTCCATCAATTCCCATGTTTTATTTTTAATAAGAGCCTGTTTCTCTTCATTCATAGCAATTTCCCAATTTATTTTATCTTTACTAGACATTGCTTCCTCATAAGTAACTGGTTCTAGGCTTTCAGCTATCCATGCACTAGCAACATCACACTGTGATGTCTTTCTAGGTCTAAGATTGTATGATTGAGTTGTCCCACACGTTCCCTCCTGAGTAGAATCCTCATCTTGATGTTGCGTGGATCCCTCACTCTCAATTGATATAGGTGCAATTTTCATCTGAGTGTCGCATGTGTCAACAGGATTGGGTTCTCTTACAGTTACATTTCTACAAACTACAATCTGTCCGGATTTAGGATCATAAAGTCTATAATTCTTAGAAGTATGCTCATATCCAACGAATATCATTTTCTTAGTTTTACTATCCCATTTTGACCTAAATTGTTTAGGTATATTAGCATAGGCTTCAGAACCAAAGATTTTGAAATGTTTGAAAGTTGACTTTCTGCCACTCCAAAGTTCAAGAGGAGTTTTCTCGTTATTTGAAAGTGTTTTATTAAGAACATAGACAGCTGTGTTAACAGCTTCTGCCCACCGATTCTTTTCTAGCCCTGAGTCATGTAGCATTGATCGACTAAGTCCTAAAATAGTCCTTAAATCTCTTTCAACAAAGCCATTCTGTTGGGGCGTATAAGGAGCAGATCTTTCATGAATTATGCCATTCTTTCTTAAATAATCTAAAAACGATTGATTGACATATTCAGTTCCATTATCAGTTCTGAAAATTTTAACTGATCTGCCAAACTGATTTTTAATTAGGGCATCAAATTCTTTGAATTTAGTGAACACATCACTTTTATGCCTTATAAAGTAAACAACTCTGTATGCACTTTGATCATATTTAAAAAGAATAAAGTAATTTGAACCTCCTAATGACTGAGATTCCATTGGGCCACAAAGGTCAGAATGAATTAATTCACCTACCTCATACTGTTGTTTATTCTCGATGGAGCGGAATGATTGGCATTGTTGTTTTCCGTACTTACAGGCCTCGCAAAAGAAATCCTTTTCTTCTCTCAGCTTAAGATCACTAAACTGTCCATTTTTGGCCATCATCCTGATTGTGTCCACATTGATGTGTCCTAATCGACGATGCCACCATGTGAGAGAGTACGCATTTGCAGTATTGGCTTCAGCTTCATGTGTTACCTTGAAGAGCATTGTGTACAAGTTATTTGATCCTTTAGTTCCACAGGCAACTTACTTGTCATTCATGAAGATATTACAGATTTCCTTTTCTGTTATTATTTTATTTCCCAAATTTGTTGCTGCTCCGGCAGAGAAGAGATTTTTATGAATTTCTGGAACATATAACACATTCTTTAATATTCCTTTTGTCCATTCACCGTCAACATAACATGAGATCAAAATGGTTCCCTTTCCAGAAGCATTGATGACATGGTTATCTCCTAGCTTGACTTGGTATTCTTCATCAAGTTCATTGAATTCTGAAAACCAGTCTATTCGATTTGTCATGTGCTCGGATGCACCACTGTCGAGGTACCACACATCTTTGATTGAAGAAAAAACCTCATTTTCACAAATGAATGCACTCCTTCCACTGTCTTCATGTTTTCTTGATCTATTCATGTCTCTGTTTTCTGGTTGAAGAGAGTTCTTATTTTTCTGCTTTTGGTCTCTCAGTCTATTTCTACATTCTGCCCAAAAATGACCAGGTCTTTGGCAATAGTTGCATGTTTTGTTTTTCTTCCAATTGTAGTTAGCTGTTGCCTTAAAATCTGTTGCATCATCTTGTTGATCTTTCTGATCCAACCTTATTTCTTCTTGAAGAAGTCTTGCAATCAAATTTTCTTTTGTTTGCTCTGTTTGTGTAACAGAATCCCAAGCAGTTAAAAAATGAGCATATTTAGATGGCAAAGATCCAAGTACTTTTGCCATGAAAGCAGCTTCACTCACTTTTTCTCCTAATTCACAGAGCTGTTTAATCAACCCTTCAATTTTGGATATGTGCTTTGACATAGCATCCTTTTCATTCATTTTATAGCTATAAAATTGTTGTTAAATAGCCAGCAAACCTGTAGTAGATATCTGCTCATAAATGGACTTGAGCCTTGTCCACTGTTTCTGAGCAGTATCACATGTAATTAGATGTTCCAATTGCTTGAAAACAATGGCCGTCGAGATTATGACCATTGCTTTATCATTCCTTTTATTCCAAGCTACCTTTTGGGATTCTTCTTCAGGCTTAACATCTATGCCTTCCACTAAATCCAATAATCCTTGTTGACGTAAAATTATTTCTATTTGGTATTTCCAAATTTGATAATTTGTCCCATCAAACTTATTTACCATATATTCAAACCTATCCGACATTTTGAAACGATATTACACTATTACAGAAAATTTTCAAAACGTGGGGTAATTTCTTAAGCCTAGTTGCGAGCTTATGGCGTCGTCAATAGGAAGAAATATTTGAATATTCACTTACTTGCTTTATTTAATTATTTTCTTCTTTTATTCCGCGCAGTGGAAGCGTGCTGGGCCCATAACCTTTTGTGGTAAGCAGATAAAAGAGGAGAAAATGTATTTAAAGTAAGTATTTATTAGGTAAAAAAAATTAAGACGTTATGTAAAACAAAACAACTACATGGGGGGGATTAGGGAGGCTGTGTTAGTCTGTGGCTCCTCCAGGCGGTGGCGCCAGGAACTAAAATGACGTCACGTGTCGTCTTGCTTTCACTCTTCAACAATTAGATTAAATTATGCTAATGCAAACAAATAGATAATGCTAATAACAAACAATTATATAAAAAAAATATTATCTAAATATATATCACTCGGGTAGATATGCACACGGGTCAATCCCGGGGCGAAGCCCGAGTCACCCGTCTAGTATACTATATAAATGACTTCAGTTTTCTAGTGATTCATATGAGGGAGAAATTGGCGAGTAATATCAAAAATTGGAGAAACTTTTGGTTTTCGAAGAAGAAGAAAATCATGTAGATTATTTGTAATGGCGGCCCGAAGTTTCTAAATGCCGTAATACCCTTCATAACAGTTTGATGTATGCATTTTAGATTTTATTTTAATTTATAATTTATACATTTTTTATATATATGATTAACAAATGAATCCTATGTTCTGAAACAGTTAAATGTGTTTTAACGATGATAGGAAAATATGGTATATATTTTAAAAAATAATAAATAAAATCAACGAATTTTAATATTTATTCCCACAGATAGTTCGAGCGATCATCAACTCTCAGTTGTGGTATCAGGAGATTCCTTTACCAATTTAACAAACTGATTCCAAGACAATTTCGCGTTTTGTACTTTTTTTCATTTATTTTTATTTGCTTATAATTGGGGGAATTAATTATTGGTGACTTCCTGGTGTCAAAGATTCTATAGATCTTGATATACCGTTTTTCCTAATGTACTTTATATTTTAGTAAAGGAAGATTGAAATAAATTATAAATTGTGCTAGAAATTGCAATTAATGTAAATTTATCGTTCTTAGTTTGTTGTTTTATCCATTAATTTAGTTTCTTTAAACCTCAATAAAGCCTCTACAAACGCATTATTACAAAATTTATTTTAATATCCTTCATAATCCTTTTTAGAGTTTTATCTTCCCCCCGTATTTGAATGAGATATAACATATTTATATATATATTCGTCTATTAATGAAAATATAATTCACATTATATGTATAGATGGCGCGTTATTGCTTTGTGTTAATTTATTCCTAATGGCCTTGTCTTTATAGTTTGCTGAAGAGCATTGCTCGAAGCAAATATTTGAATGTAATTCTACTGTCCTATAAGCTTATGTCCATAGTTTACTTGAAAACCATTTCTAAGATTCCAACCTTCAGTGTAGCATATAAAAGCAGAATGATCCAATACAGTATTAGAGCTCTGAGAAGCGGTCTGGTGGATTAAATTGGCGAAACCGCTGGGAGGGTTCACCACTGATGAGCCAAGCCCTCCCAATATATTTTTTCATCGCAGTAAGGACAGTAGAAGTTCGTTTTATGTATAAAAGAAACATTCGCGCTTTTAAATCCTTTTATTTTATATTATATATTTTATTACAAATAAAGTATTCTTCAATATTAAACTGGTTACGATATATTTATGATTTTTGCTTTAAATATTTATTTGAATATTTAGAGCTAGAACATCAGTTTGTCATACATGTAACAGAAATTCCAGAGTATTTACCTAAATCGAAATAAATCCCCCCTTAGCTTTAACTATATGTCCATCAAAATTCTGAAAACTATTTTTAGCGAAACATTTATATTCTCAGAAGATTGCTCAACCTTTAGTTTCTATGTTTCTGGCTCAAGAAGGAATATTCTATTATGAAATTCGAAAAATAACAAAAGGTCCAACAACAGCAGATCAAATATTTTTATGATAAAGATGAAACATTAGTTTCAGGTTTGAAATATTATTTTGTTCATAGATATATGCAAATGATATATCTCATATATAAAAACTGTCTTAACGTTCTTTGTAGTTATATCTGTAAAAGAACTTGAGGTGTTGAAGATCGTTTTTATCGCTATAATAAAATAAATATATATCCTCCCCCTCCGTTCTTGGACTTTTCGACATATATGAGGAAATTAATATTTAGAAAAATTTAAAATATTTATTCAAAATACATATATTAAAAAGTAGAATAACTTACCGTTAAACACCTTATTCACAGAAATCTATCAGGAATACGCGTAAGAGTTCTCATTTTTTGATTAATATAAAATGTTAGAGATAGGACGAAAAGGACAAAATGGTTGCTCTATATCATATTGTCGCGGAGATAAATAAAGCAAGGGCAAGTTTGGGGATAATTAATTTATTATTAGGAGTATATGGAGTATAAGGAGTATAGGGAGAGAGATTTTTGTACCACTTACCCCCAGTTAAGGTTAATCCTGAATGAACGGCGTTAGCCACCGTCCCGTTTTCCTTATTTACAGATCAGCCTCCCAGCAGCCCCCACACCGGTGGTCCCCCCCGGGGTCCAGGGATGATTGACAGTTGTCCCATCTGGATGGAGCTACTTGACATTACACCCTCTTTAGAAAAAGCAGCGACCCGCTGATTAGCTTGTCTCAGCCCTTGTTCTGGAAGGAAATCTATCACGGCCTGTGTTCCCTAGCAGAATGGAATGTTGTTCTTCAGGGTCCAGGTAGGGCTTCATCCGGATGACATGAACGATATCCTTGGATTTCCGTGATCGGGGAGACGGGTCCACGGGCTCTACTTCATACGTAACTTCTGAAAGCTTCTTGGTCACCTTGTAGGGACCGAAGTATCTCTTCAGTAGCTTTTCTGAGAGCCCTACTTTTCGGATGGGAGTAAAAACCCACACAAGATCATCCTCCTGGTAATAGACTGGAGTATGTTTCTGGTCGTAAAGTCTACGGTCTTTCGCCTGTGATTGTAGAAGGCGTGATCGGGAGAGTTGACGCGCTTCCTCAGCTCTGGTCACAAGTTCCCCAACGTAGTCGTCAGAGATCTCATCTGGTAGGTAGGGTAGTACGGCATCGATGTAGGTCTCGGCCTCGCGGGCGTGGACAAGAAAGAACGGAGTGTAGCCGGTCGCCTCCTGTTTAGCAGTGTTGTAAGCAAAAGTCACGTAGGGTAAAACTTGGTCCCAGTCCTTCTGCTCGACACCTGTGTACATGGACAACATGTCTCCCAGAGTTTTGTTGAACCTTTCAGTCAGGCCGTTGGTCTGGGGATGGTAGGCCGTTGTAAATCTGTGAACAATTCCGCACAGAGCATTGATCTCTTTTATTACTTGAGAAATGAAATTTCTTCCGCGATCTGTTATCATTTCTCTAGGAGCTCCATGCTTCAAGATAACATCTTCAACCAGGAACTTAGCTGTTTCGATTGCTCCTCCGTCTGGGATCGCTTTCGTTATGGCATACCTTGTCATATAATCGGTGCACACAATAATCCAACGGTTTCCATCTTTAGAAACTGGAAATCTTCCAAGGAGATCGACCCCGACCTTATAGAATGGCTTTTCTACGGGCGGTATGGATACAAGTTGTCCAGCCGGACGTCGAGGTAATTTCTTCCTTCGCTGACACTCCCGACAATGGCTTACATATTGGCGAACAGTTCTATAAAGGCCAGGCCAATAGAATCGTTTCTTGACTTTGTCATACGTTCGGGCGAAACCCAAATGCCCAGCTGTAGGAGCGTCATGTAAATCTGCCATAACTTCCGATCTTAAGTGCTTAGGGATCATCATAAGCCAGGGTCTTCCAGTTGTGCTATAGTTTTTCTTGTATAAGATGCCGTCGATAATGCTGAATTCCTTTCTGGTGTAGCCCGAGTTTAAATTATCGATTATTTTAGCTAAATCCGGGTCTTTAGTCTGCTCTATATCGACGTTGGTTAGTGACATCACAGCACTTGGTGGATCGTTCTCAAGCGGGCTCCTTGACAGACAATCGGCATCCTTATGTTTGCGTCCGCTCTTGTAGATAACGGTCACGTCAAATTCTTGCAACTTCAGCGCCCATCTTGCCAAACGGCCAGAAGGATCTTTCTGCCCTACCAACCAACATAGAGAATGATGGTCAGTGACAACCGTGAATGGTCGACCAAACAAATATGGGCGGAATTTGCTAATAGACCAGACTACAGCAAGGCATTCTTTTTCCGTTGTAGAATAGTTATTTTCAGCCTTTGTCAAGCTTCTAGATGCATAAGCTATAGGCCGCTCCTTTCCACCTTGTATTTGTAGAAGAACAGCTCCAATACCATGTCCGCTTGCATCCGTGTGTAGATGGGTATCAGCGGATTCATCAAAGTGTCCTAAGACAGGCTCTGAAATTAGAGCTGTTTTGAGGACTTCAAACGCTTTCTCTTGAGCTGCATCCCAATAAAATTGTTTTTCAGTCTTCAGTAGGTCATGCAAAGATCTAGCTTTGTCGGCAAAGTTCTCAATAAATCTTCGGTAATAGGAACATAATCCAAGAAAGCTCTTCAGTTCAGAGATATTCCTTGGCCTCGGAAATTTAGAGACGGCTTCAATTTTATCTGGATCTGGATGAATTCCATTGGCGTCAACAAGGTGTCCCAAAATCTTTATCCTCCTTGATCCAAAAAGACACTTTTTGTGGTTCAAGCTTAGTCCAGCTTTCTGGATGCAGCTTAATACAAATTGTAGACGACGTAGATGTTCTTCAAAGGTAGGTGCGTAAACTACGATGTCGTCCAGGTAGCAAAGGCACATGTTCCATTTAAGACTGCCCAGAACACTATCTATCATCCTTTCAAACGTTGCTGGAGCATTGCAAAGACCGAAAGGCATTACTTGGAATTCATACAGCCCATCTGGAGTGATGAAAGCAGTTTTCTCCCTGTCTTTTTCGTCCACTTCAATCTGCCAATACCCGGACCGAAGATCCATCGTGGAGAAGTAACTAGAGCCGGCTAAACTGTCCAAGGCATCGTCAATGCGTGGCAGCGGGTAAACATCTTTTTTTTGTTATCTTATTTAATCGACGGTAATCTACGCAGAATCTCCAGGTCCCGTCTTTCTTTCGAACTAGAATAACTGGAGATGACCAAGGACTTTCAGAGGGCTTCACGATGTGATTTTCAATCATCTTGTTCACTTCATCTTGAATTAGTCGTCGTTCACTTGGTGCTACTCTATAGGGCCGCTGTTTGATAGGAGACTGGTCGCCTGTGTTTATCTTGTGCTTCACAGTACTGGTGGGCTTAATAGGAGTACTCCCAAAGTCAAATATGTCAATAAATTCGTCAAGGCATGAAACAAGCTGTAACCTTTGAATTTCAGACAGCCCTGGATCTAGAGTAAGGTTTATCTTCTGTGACCATTCACGTGACTTTAGCTGAGTTTCTTGTAACTTATCGCTGGATTCAATAAGACTGCAGATATTCCCATTCTCATAACTTTCCATGGTGCACATATTCATTCCTGATGGAATCAGTTGCGGCCAAGACGCTCCATTCGCCACCCAAATGCTACCTCGGCCGTGTCGAAATGTAACCAATGAGTTTGGTATAAGAACTTCCTTTCTTAATAATAAGTCCTTAGAAGTTGAGACTAAAACATCTCTAACACCGCATACTTCCTCGTTTATCACACTGATCTTCTTTATTGATTTAGGCGGGATGACAAAGTCGTCGGAAGCAAACAATCTCTGGTTTTCCTCCTCTCGAGATTCCAGGACGGAGGTTTCCCCGAGATGGAGTTCATTTCTGCCACAATCAATGACGGCTTCGGTGGCCTTGAAGAAGTCCCATCCGAATATGATGTCATGGCTGCATTCCACCATAACAACGAATTCAAAGGATATCTTCAGACCATTAACTTCTATGTTCAGAACACATTTTCCTATGGTCTCTATTAAATTTTTATTTGCGGCTTTAAGAATGGGACCTGGTTCTTTGAAGAGAGGTGTCTTTAGTTCGCGTCGAAATTTGTCTGAAATAACAGAAAAGTCGGCTCCTGAATCCACCAATGCTTTAATTTTGCGTCCATTTATTTCGACCATAACAAAATTTTCTTTTAATTTAGCGGCGATATACCCTGGAGGATTTTCCTCAATGGCGACCTCACCCCCGTTAGAAGCCGCTCCACTTAGTTTTTCACATTCTGAGGCATGGGAGAACGGCTGAAACGACGGGCTGGCGACTGGGATTGTCTTCGGGCTGGCGACCTTGCGCGGCTTGGATGTGGGGAAGAGCTCCGGTAGAAGTACGTCGAGGTTTGGGGCGTTACATAGTCGTCGTCGGCGTCATATCTCGGGGGTCGACTCGAAAATCCAACATTTCTTCCTTCTCCGCCATTCCTTGACCTGGCTTCAGCGAAGACCTGCCGTCGTTCCCTACAATAACGGACGACATGTCCGGGTCGTCCGCAGTGGAAGCAGATAGGTTTGTCGTCGTAGGTTCTCCAATGTTCCGTCTTCCTGGGTTGGGTTGGTCGGTCGATATTATAATAGGGCGTTCGTGGTTGTTGTTGTACCACGTTGACTTGTGGTCTGGTAGGTTGTAGAGCACGGCTGACCTCTTCCCTCACAGTCTGTTCCAGGGCGTTCACCTCTCGGAGAGGATTGACCACTTTAGGTGCTGAGAAAACCTTTTGTATCTCTTCTCTAACGATGCGGCGAATTAAGCCGGCCAAGTCGTCTGAGTCGTCAACACACGAAATGGGCATTACGTTTGACAACCTGGCGAATTTCGTACGGCCGATCCTGCGCTGCTTGACGGTTGTCAGATGACGACAAAACTTCAGGATCTCATCTACTGTCTGTATGTCTTTCGCCACCAATACCTGGTATGTGTCTTCCGAAATTCCCTTTATAATGTGAGCAACTATCTCACCTTCTTCCATGCGAGGGTTCACCTGGTGGCAGAGACTAAGAATCTCCTGGATGTATGACTCGCTGGATTCCTCGGCCTTCTGTGCTCTTGACTTCAGAACTTCCTCGGCGCGTCGAGCAGAATCCTCCTGCAGTCCGAACACACCGCGGAATGCGTCTTCAAAGCTTCTCCACGAGTTGAGTGATTCTTCGTTATTATCAAACCACCTTCCAGCAGTTCCGTTCAAGTAAAATACGACGTTGGCAAGCTTCATGGTCTCGTCCCATCTGTTGTACTTCGACACTCTCTCGTACTCTTTCAACCATTGTCCAGGGTTTATATTTCCATCTCCCGAAAAGGTAGAAGGATCTCGTTGGCGCTGACAAGGGAGGTAGGATCCGCTAACAGTAGGTCTGTGGTCGTCTTCCATTTCTATTCGTTGTGGCAAAGGTTGAAGAATTGGTTCACGTCCCTGTAGACGTCGACTTCTTCGAAGTTCCGTCACGCTACCCAGCGTCTCCACCAAAATATGTCGCGGAGATAAATAAAGCAAGGGCAAGTTTGGGGATAATTAATTTATTATTAGGAGTATATGGAGTATAAGGAGTATAGGGAGAGAGATTTTTGTACCACTTACCCCCAGTTAAGGTTAATCCTGAATGAACGGCGTTAGCCACCGTCCCGTTTTCCTTGTTTACAGATCAGCCTCCCAGCAGCCCCCACACCGGTGGTCCCCCCCGGGGTCCAGGGATGATTGACAGTTGTCCCATCTGGATGGAGCTACTTGACAATATTAAAATTACATTGAATATTAATTATATATTTATTGAGTATGCAGAACATCTCTGGATACATATATGTAATAACCCCGACTAAGCCGACGTGGAATGTACTGGGCAGTCGTGGTCGTGGGTGCGTGATGGGATTCCCGCACGGGGACAGCAAGGGACAGAGGCAGGTCTAGATGGTAGCTCCAAGAGGTAGAGATAGACCACGGACGAAGGCAGTCGGACCACGGGCGCCGCGGATGCCCTAAGCCTACTCGCGGATAGAAGAAGGGGTGAGAGATCCGACCGACCGTATAACGGCGTCACTCTGAAAACTACTCCTTTGTCTCATTTTCTGGGCCCTTTTATACTGGACCCCCGCATATGGCGGTGAGTCCTGATTGGCTCCTGTAATCACGCCACCTTCTGGCGCCGTTGGTCTTGTCGCCGTCTGGTCTACCTTTGCCTCTTTGTTTATTCGTTACATCCATTTCCACAAGGTCGATACATATTTTTATATAGATATGGAGTTATTATAAATACCAGAAGAAGGTTGTGAACTATCTAACTCAAGATATACTACAGAATGTGCCCCCGGTGATGAAGGTTTGGTTGGGGGGATGACATGTAATTAATGATGACCTAACAAGCCTATTATAAAAAAATAAAATAAATAATTTGTATACAAATTAGTTAAAATTATTATTAAGCTACAAGTTAAAAAGAGAAAGATGTTGTAATGGTGGTGTATCAATGAAATAAAAATCAAGGTTATAAAAATAAAAACGCACAAAATGAATGATAAAAGATTAAGAGAAAGTATATAATACAAAATGGTAAATATGGTAAAATGAATCGTACAAGGAAAATAATATCTTATTGCATAAAAGATGAGAGAAAAAAAATGAAGTTAATTTATTGACTGAACGTATAATGTGACGCTAAGGTTGAAAAAGGGAAAGGGGGTATCTGAGCATGTTTCTGCAAAGTAATATCCCAAACATTCTGCAATGCAATGCGAACTTGTTTAAGTGAGGCATTGTTTTCATTAATAGAATGCCCAAGATATTCCGTCTGCATCATTAGCTCAGACAGTGAAAAGAGGTGGGAAGATTGATGGATGTAAAAGGGAGAGGTAGAGGTAAGAGGGATCCCTGTTGTCCATAATGATTATGCCCGGTTGAATTATGAAAATAAAGTGAAAATTTGAAAAATTGGTGAATTGAAATGATGAGTCGGGCGACGAGAAAAAGAAAATAAAAAGATCGCGCTGGATATCCTGAACTCACTATTGGGAATGGTATAGCGAGGAAGGATTGCTCCAGTCGGATTAATCAATGAAAAAAAATGTTCGGCGAACTGGAATCCCTTGGAAGGTAGTTGGAGGTTTGAGGGATGCGGAAAAGGAGAGGTGGATGTAAGAGATTTATTGCTGTCAATTTTGATTGTTTCCGACTTGTGTGGTGAGAAGAAAAAGTTGAAAAATGAAAAAATGATGAGCCGGACGATGAAAGAAAAAAAATCTAACTGGGTCTCCTGAGCTCACTTTTGGGAATGATATAGCGAGGAAGGGTTTCTAGTTAGTTTAATCAAAAAATGGCTGACGAACAATAATCTCTTGATAGATGCAAAAAGTTGGGAGGAAAGGTTCATGGGATAGAGTTAGAGGTTGTAAGGGAAGCGTCAAAAATAACATTTTGAAAATCTATTAAGAAAAATAAAATGATAAATGTTTTATCTGTTTAAGAAATATTATAAATATTGTTAGGTGTAGGTTTTTTTTTAATGGTGCCTAAAATAGTTGAAGTTGTAAAATTCTAAGTCTAAACATGATGAAAAAAAATATATATATTAAAGGTAATAATATATAAAGGGTTGATTGGTAGTTGATGGCATTAATGTTGATGATTAATAAACAAGATGATATTATCGATTAATATTGAAATGTTTTATCTACATCTGTAAGTTAAAAAACAAAGTCCAACACCACAAAACTAGTAAAACTGTAAGTCTATTTACAAGTAAATGAGAGAAAAGTTAAAAGAAAACAAAAAAATTCGTTCCTGAAAAAAAAAAGAGCATATTTACACACAATGTCTAGGTGTAGGTGCAAGATTACTGATGTCTTTCTAGTTTGGCCTACGGGGAGGCAATGTGGCCCTATGTCGCTTTGGTCCGGTCTGAGAAGTTGGTCTGCAAAATTTTTAGGTGAGCCTACCCATACGCCGGCTTGTTACGTTTGGGGAGCATCATTTAAAATATTAACTTAACAGATCTTTTCTCCATGTAACATTACGTTACATATGGGGAAATGAGAGGCGACAAATTTGACAAAAAAAAAAGAAAAAGAAAAGTTAAAACCTTTTTGATTCCTAACAAGGGAGCCGGTAATGTAGTGTATGTTTGTATTAAATTGTACCCAAAAGCCCTATAATTAAATGATTGATAGGCAAGAGTGTTGAAGTAGGAAGGAATATCTCTGCCAATAGTGGATTCAAAGGTCATTCCACCCTTTTAGAAGTAGGGAAGGAGAGACGAAGTAGAAAAACACTAGGGGCGAGTTCAGTGTGTCCTTGAGCTGGTTGTCGTTGCGATGAAGGTTGGAATATTGTCGTGGCGATGGACGCCATTTTGGGGATTTAATTGTCCTTTTAGGAGGCCAAGATGGCGTCTCCTTTGGTCTCATGTACATGATCGATTTTAGAGATGATGGGGACCTAATTTTTAAACGGGGTTGACAAAACGATAAACTATCCTATAACATTATTTAAAAAAATTTGCTATAAAAGGGATTTTATATAATTTTCCTATCCGTTTTAATCTGGCAGGTTCCTCTGTTATAAGGATATTAAATTTAATCTGTAATATTGAAATCGTGGGTGTGAATTCATTGGGATACACCAGGATGGTTATACTCTAAATGTACTTTATTAATTAGCGTATGTTGTAAGGGAGGTTAAGAGACGTCAACGATAAAATTAGAAAAACAAAATAGATAAAATATATAAATTCAAAAATATCTTAAACTATTAAAAAATAATATTGACGTTGTCAATATATTAAAAGTTTTAAAATGATGAGAAAGATGGTTGAAGTTATAATATGTGTGTAATAAGCCTAGAGATAATGAAGAATACGATTTGAATTATAAAAAAAAGATAAAATTAGTTGTTGATGGCTGACGGCATTGCTAATGAATGGCACACAAAATAATAATAAAGAATAATATAATTGATTAATTGAAATAGTAATGGGGCAGGTAAAATAATGACTTGATGAAATTACAATAATAATGTTATTGCTATAAAAATGGTATCGAATGAGTAGTTAATTCAGTGCGGAAAAAAAAACGGAGATAGTGTTACATTATGAGAGTTCTGTAGAGAAAATTCTCCTACCAGATGGATGATGTCTTGGATGGGTCTTGTGGAGTTGCTTGCGATGAGGCCTGGAGATCACTTTTTGCGGTGGTTGCCATGGGACATCGTCGGTGCTGGTTGGCGGGGCAATGCCAGGATTCTTCGATGGGTCTTGTCTGCTTGTTCGAGCCGATGGAGGAAGGTGCTCGTGGCGCAGGAGATGTCGATGGGGGCGATGATGACCTTCTCGGTGCGAGGTACGGCTAGTCCATGGCGTCTGTTAGGCGGCTTACTAGGTCTTCGCAGTGGGGTTGCATGTTGGTGAGGGCATCCGCGACGTATTCGTCTCTTACCTCCGTCATCCTCTGCATGCTGCTGTCCTCAGTTATCCTGTAGACTTAAACGGGTTCTGTAGTAACCCCGACTAAGCCGACGTGGAATGTACTGGGCAGTCGTGGTCGTGGGTACGTGATGGGATTCCCGCACGGGGACAGCAAGGGACAGAGGCAGGTCTAGATGGTAGCTCCAAGAGGTAGAGATAGACCACGGACGAAGGCAGTCGGACCACGGACGCCGCGGATGCCCTAAGCCTACTCGCGGATAGAAGAAGGGGTGAGAAATCCGACCGACCGTATAACGGCATCACTCTGAAAACTACTCCTTTGTCTCATTTTCTGGGCCCTTTTATACTGGACCCCCGCATATGGCGGTGAATCCTGATTGGCTCCTGTAATCACGCCACCTTCTGGCGCCGTTGGTCTTGTCACCGTCTGGTCTACCTTTGCCTCTTTGTTTATTTGTTACATCCATTTCCTCAAGGTCGATACATATTTTTATATAGATATGGGGTTATGATAAACACCAGAAGAAGGTTGTGAACTATCTCTCTCTCTAACTCAAAATATACTACATATATTGCATTTCAAACTTTGCATATATAAAAAATTACTTAAACAACAATCTACAAAACAATTGGATTAAACAAAGTGATGAACATTAAAACGAGCTATTTGTGTATGTTTACCAATATATATATTATGATGCACTAGCGCGCCATCTGTTATCAAAATTCGAAACTATTTTAAAGGCGTAAGATTCTTTTTGAAATTAAACAATTTCTACTTGGCAGTAGAAATTGTTTAATTTCAAAAAGAATCTTACACCTTTAAAAATATATATATTATATTTAGAGAAAATTCCATTTAATATTTGATGTTAAACAAGCGAATATCTCATCGAAAATAAGCAAATCATAGGGCAAATTTTTGCTTGGGCAAGCTATGAGACAATTCTATTGAAAACAACATGAATAACTTTGTTATAGATCTGGTAGCTAGAGGGTTTATATCATCCTAAAAGACCTTCTTTTTTGACTCGCGAATTCTTACAATTCCAAATAAATCGAAACCAATGATACAAATAATAAATAAGTTAGCCTCTCCAAAATTGGCTGAATCTATTTTATGACATACCCCATTATTCATCTCGTTCTGTGCAGAGATAACATTGAGTACATTCATTTGGATATATAAGTCATAACATATAGAATATGTTTTTACTACGTTGAAAGATATGTTATTATAAGGTATATATCACCTTTATTGTTGCTATATGCCTTATAATAATGAAGGGTTTTCGTCTAGACTATTCAAATTATCGAATTTATTGTCGAATCTTGTTAATATATAAAGATTAATCGTTTATATCGAACATAACTTTCATATTTAGTCATATCCTCACAGAATCAGCATAAAGCCTCATATATTCAAATGCCTTTAGAATTTTTTTCTCAGGTAAAAACATAATTTCTTTAAAACTTGAAAAGATAACAGGCTATAATTTTAAAAACGTTGAATTTATTAGTTCTGTTAATTTTGAACATAATAACGCATGTTTAAAAAAGTTATATAAATTTATAAAGATATTGGAATTATAAAATATCGCTTCCAACTACCCAAAAATGGGTCTTTGAGTTGAGGATATGTCGGGGGTTAGGTCTGCTGTTAGACTCGGTCTGAATTTGTTTAAGGCCTTTTTCATTCTTAACTGTGACGGAATTCATCGTCCAGTTCCTGACCGGGCAGGTTGCTCGAATCCTCCCAAACATCAAAATGCAGTTTGGAAGTTTCCGAAAAAGTTCAATGATCCAGTTTTGCTTGCAGAGTGGAATAAGCAACTTACGATGGGAAAATCGCTACTAAAAATAAAGATTGATGCGTTGCTTCCTTTGGGTAGCGTGAAATTCTTTGCCAATACATTTTGAAAATGACAAAATATAAAATATTTTCAAATTGAAAAAATATCAGATCAAGATTTCCTCCCAGAAATTCTCTAATATATATTGTTTTTGTAGGAAATGTGAGAATATTCTTTACAAAAACAGAGTTACATGTGGTCATTCTCGATCTAGTTCCTTTTCCTCTTGTTATTTCATTTTATTAAAATATCAGCAATATAACTGAGTGAAGAAGTTATGTGTACATCCAACGGCCTCTATTGGTTATAAAATATATAAATTATAATAAATATCTTTGAATAACAAAATATATTTGCTGATAGGATTTATAAACTCAAACTTCTCTCTCTCTCTTCAAAAAATTTGTGAACTACTCTATCGATAATTTCTAAATAGATAGTTCAGGCATATGGAAATAAATCTTTATGTATGATAAAATAATGTTAAATAAGTATTATATTAAAGGAAAGTATAAAGTGTGAAGTCAGAAATAAGAGAGAGAGAGAGAGAGAGAGAGACAAAGTGAAGAAATAACTGAGGATTATATGAATTAATTAAGGAAATGAAGAAATACACCATAGCACCAAGTGGTTGCCGTCTGATTTATTAAGGATATACCTACAAGATACATTTTCTTCATTAATAATCTGATTGGTCTTACAACAACATACGGAGTTGTTGACATACTCTATCACAACCAGCCGCGCAAAAAGCGCCGAAAAAGGAGAGAGGCGACATGGCGGAAGCGCGATGTTGACAATGATGGACTGCCATTGATGGCATAAATTTCCACCGAGACGAGCATTTTTTCTCTATCTAATTATTAATCGATGGGTTGCAGAAGTCCTTGGTGGGATAATCAGCCACAGGCGTTTTCTTTGAGCCAGAAGATTTCCTACCATTTCCTGGATAGATTAAATTTCGAGATATGGTGCGCTCATGAAGAACAAAGAATTTCTCTATGGAAGATATTTGAGTTAGCTAAATTAATTCCCATTTTAAATTTTATTTCCATTCCTTTAGATATTAAAAAAAGGAAATATATTTTTATATATATAGACCTTTCATAATCATTGATATTTAGGAATTTATAATTTACTAGAACATAAGAACAGGAATATTAATTAAATTGATGAAAATTGAAAAGCTATATATGCAACAAAAAAAATCTGCTATATATAGATAAAAAGGTATATTAATACAATATAAAGCGTTGCTGGATAGAGAAGTCTTTAATGTGCCAAAAATGGAATTCTTCTTTTTAAAATACATTAAAACGGTGCCTTTGTATCATCCTAGTACCGAACGTATTGATGGAGTAAAATAATTTGCCGCAGCAGCAAATTTATCAAATTTAGACAAAACCAACAGATGACTATGGATTAGAGGCCCTCATCAATACATGGCGACTTCAATTTCAATAAATGTATATATCCTGCGGAAAAGGTTATGAAATCATTCGAACCTGCTTCATCATCGAACTCCAGAGACCCCACCAACCTTTCTATCAGATTTAAGTTGTGGAAATCGGATACAATATCATTCTAGCGGTTAAGTCAAGACTCAAGATAACCTAGCTATCAATTTTTATGCCTCCCTTAATATTCGATGTTCCTCTTTCTATAATACATATTTATACGCATAAAGGGTGAACTCTTCTTGTATATTTACGATTATACAATCAAGGAAATTTAATAATATTTTGTTATATGCTTTAACAACTCTGAATAAACTATATGCAAAGTTGTACTCAGACTCGTGAAATTTTTTCGGTATCACCCCATCGCGGGACACCATGTATAATAATCTCTCTTTCTCTTTAGAATGAAAAGTGTATATAAGATTGTTATCCGTTTTTGTACTATGTGTAAATAATGATTGAAAACGCAGAAGAAACAGTGAAAGAGGGACGCTACTTCAGGAAGTACAAGGCACACGCGTATAGATGTGCGCTTTTTCAATACTCTTATATTTTTACTCCATCATCCAATCGTATCGTTTGAAATAGTTCCTGTACAAAGTGAATATAGTAAAAGAATAAAGCGAGAAAAGATAACATCTGGAATATTTAAAAACGGTAAACACATTAATAAATGTAATAAGCACGTAATACTTGAATCTTCATGTATTCTCTCAATGCTGAGTTGTATATAAACACACATGTCCACCACGTATTTTGTATATGATCCCCTTGATTTGTTGTAGAAGTACATCTTGCACTACGCTGACGAGGAAAAAATAGCCCGAAAGACTTACGTGGTTGGGATTTATTTTAAAAAAGGTGTTTTGGATAATTTTCTTAACTATAAACAAGTTTATTGGATATCTATTCCGATAGACGGCGCTCAACCATCACCAACGTTTATTTGCATAATCAGAAATTGGCCTTTAATCATATAGTTTATTATTTTTTAGAATGAAAGCCTAACATACAACTGTAATCATTTGTGCTTGCATAGTTTCATTCTCTTGGCGCACGAATTCAGGTTAAGGCTGGAATGAATAGGAATAAAATAGTAATTTCTAGCCCCTTTTAGAAATCCCCCTCAGTTAGAAATTCAACAGTATAACCCTCATCAATGTTGAATAATCTGAATAATTGAAAATGAAAACCAGCTCTTTTTGTCCTCCTTAACGGCATAAACAAGATTGCGCTTAGAGAGCGGCCATTTCAGCCTTTCTATAGATCCTGCGTAGCCTAGAGACGTTTCTAGACCGCGGTATATCCTGGCCTATATGGCATCGGCATCAAATTGTTTAGACGGATCGATGACCAGTTTCAATTCGTTAAACATATTTTCGACAAGTTCTGGTGTGAGTCGATAAAATAGGTGAAATACAGTGAGAGCAAAGGTCTTTTGAGTGGTACCAGACAATTAATGTACATTAGGTGTATATTTTGTTTAATTGTGTAATTACAAATGTTTAATATATTGTTGGCGTTTATAAGATCCTTGTGCAAAATGTCTATGCTTATCTCCTACATGAAATCTGAAATAAGAACTAAAATTCTAAATTTTAAAAATTTGTAAATTGTAACGAGTTTTGGATATTTTTGTTCTCAAAGTCTCTTCACGTTAAAAATTTGTAGAAGTTCTTTAAAATAAAGAAAATATTTGTATTTCATCGTTTGTTGTATATGTAATTTTAAGGCTTTTTGAACAACTTAGCGTTTATAAATAATAACAAAAACATTAAATTGAACATTAGAGTGAGAAGTAATCTATCATAAAATGGAGGATTTTTTTTAGAAATTGGTCGATTTGAGAAAAAAACGAATTTTCTTTCTTCACAAAGAGATCTATGCAAATTATTCAATTCACGGATTAAGTGAAATTCAAGGAGAGATAATTTCCAAGATGCTATTTCCCATCTAGAGCAGGCGTTCTTTGAATTAGAAAATTGAAAAGGTGGAGGAGAGGTTGAATGGCAGACAAAGGCATGTCCCTCCATGAATACATAAATACTTAATTTCCCATGACTAAATAAGATCAATGCAGTGCAGATGCCCTGGAACGTCGGAAAGAGGAAAGAAAGAAAAAATGTCCCCCTTTCCCTCCTTTCCTCAACATATATAAGGAAATCATCATATTTTATATTTTCCAGACGATGATTTACCTTCTTTGACAAAATTAATTATCTCTCGAAGACATTTATTCCAATTTTCCGAGACGTTATTAAAATAAATCATCTTTAACTGATAGCCTTTTTCCCCAAGACATTTATTAGAATTTCCCTATAATTTGTAATTGATATCAATGATATAATTTGATGGTTTCTCAGTACTATAAAACCTTTAAGTTACGTTATGAGGGATTGACCAATTTCACGTAAGTCGTGGTATAACTGGCATTGTTTCTAAGGGATTAGAAACTTGATAATTCTCCACAAACATTCGTAAATTGTATTCTTGTTTCTCGAGGTCGTTCAAATGGTTTCAGTAGGTACTACAGATGTTATAGCATATGTGCAACATGTATATAACTAAAGTAAAATTGGATATAGCTCCGCACTGTTTGAAAAAAAGGGACTTTCTTATTTATATTAAACTATATCAATAAATATATATCAAGACTTCTCTTTATGATGAAATTATATAATGATAATATTTCTATTTTCTTTTATCGAAATCGAGCAAAAGGCCAAAATAAATCAATATTAAAAGACATAAAAGCTATGTTGTTGTTGTTGTCGTGTCCAATGAAGAGCCTCAGATGTTCTCATGCATCTCTATCAAAGCAGCAGCAATGTCCACTATCTTGGGTGTGTAAAGCTGCTTCTCTTGGTTCATGTCAATTTTCTGCAAGGCTACGGCCATTGCTGGGCATGAGAATATGTGGGTAGGTGTTAGTTCCACACCAGGACAGTTGTTACATGTCCTATGGGTTCTTGTGCCATCTGGATGTATTGATAGATGCTATATATAGCTAATAAAACGATATATTTTGGGAAATTTCTCCCAATATTTGAATACGTACCTCGGCCTAAGTTCATTGAAGTTGTTACTCTAACAATAATCATTATGGAAATATCCATGAGTATTACTGTTTATGGGATATAGAAAATGTTGAATAAATAGGGTATATAGAAATAAATACACTTTTCACTTTTCCAAATATACAAGGAGACTTCATATATTGAATATATACTTGTAAAAGTATAAGTAATATACCTATATTGTATATATATTATTTAATATATTATTATATTATAATGTGCTATGTATGTGATATTGCGCGGGAGGATAATATTCCAATTCAATATATAGGAACCTCCCATTTAACAATTGCATTGACACAATGCATTCATTAAATACATTAGAACAATTATATTTTGTCGATCACATCTCTGGGCAGACCGCACATCACCAATGTTGAAAAATTCAGATCAAAATCCAACCTGTATATTATCATATTACACAAATAAAAATGATTATTAATATGATACATTAACGTACAATATATTATACCTTTTCCAATAGTTCAGCTTCAGTATCGGTATAAACAGCCAAATATAATATTACAGCGGTATAGTAGAATCAACTGACTAAACCGCTAGGACGGTTCAGCAGTGATGAACCTGGCACTCCAATTATTCTCTCATTGCAGTAAGGGCAGCAGAAAATAGTTCTATCTTAAAATGAAACATGGACGTCAAAAGAGTTTTAAAAAATAATAGGTAGAGAATTCCATTATAAGCATCCAGTAACTCCAAGTATGGACATCCATTATAAAATCCGTAAAGCCAATGTTCGTACATCATCTCTAGCTTCAATGTCCTCTTCACGCTCTGGTAACCTGGGAAACAGCCCCATCTTTAATCCACCTTCACGATGGCAGCTCCCAATTTGCATAATTCATTCAATGAGTGCAATTAACAGACTAATTAGGATGGGTCAATGGTGACTCAGGCCTGCACTGCCATTTTGAAGATAAGTTATTATGTGAGGGGCATAAATTATCTATGGAAATTATAGCTTAATTTTTATAATTATTTTGCTAGAGTTGTTCAAATTTTCTTATTTAGTCTTTCCTAAATTGGACTTAGCGGTTTCCGCCTTCATGATCAAAAGTTACACATTTCTTTATTTGTCTATTTATCAATAACCTTGCTTACAAAGATTTCCTTGTAAGGTACAGACATCAATACTATAATATTATTATATGATTTGAAAAAGAAAGCAATATATAAATTTTAATTATAATTTTAATGTAATTATGGATGTGAAAGTAATAAGTTACATGGACCGAAATGCATTATGTAAATAGATGGGGAATTTCTCGGAAAATATCAATTTATTCGCTGTACATAGATAACCTCGTTTAATAATAATCTCTTTTGGACTCTTTGTATTTGGTATAAGATTTCTATATAATAATATCGTTACAAAATATAGTTCAACATTTAAAATATTTCTCTCTTGTTTGTTTTTCTCTTTAATTCACAATATTTAATATATTAGTAATGTGAATTCTGATAGTTTAATTTGACAACAATCTATATCGAGGGAATAAATACTTTTCATATGAAAACTTACACAACGGGGGTACACAATGTACACGATAAGGTATTCAAGTTAAGAAAAATGTATTTCCTGTTAGTTTAATTTAAAGTTGTTGATGGTTTGAGCCATCTATCTAAATGGCTATCAATTATTGTTTTTCTAATTTCAGAATATTGGCAAAAAAAAAACATTCTTAGAAATCAACAAAATCCAATCACATATGCATTTCTGGCTGTTGGAACTCGTCAGCATCGAGTAGGCTGTACCTCAACGACCGAAAAGGTGGATCTAGAAGACATCCTGAAATCAAGAAATAGTTATTTGAGACAAAAGGAATACAGGAACGTAATGAATGCGAATAAAAATATTATTGCTGATTTTATTTACAAATGGAAATATTCTAATTAAAATTATAAATATAAATTTTCATCCACTTCTCTCCAAATTTAAGTAAAATATATTGATCTCCTTTAAGTAAAAAATATATTCAACTAAAATATTTGAGATAAAAATTTAAACGAATAGATAATAAAAGTTTTTTAGAATGCAAGGTTTTTATAAACTATGGATATTATTTCTATATCATTCTATTTAGTATCTTTATCTGTTTTTGTTTTTCATCATTGGTTGTAATCTTGTTCCTTTTTGTTCCACTTAGTTGATATCGATTGTTTGTATCATTTTGTTTTATTTTTTTTTATATAGTAAATCTTAACTACTTTATAATTTGCTTCAATATTATACTAACTACATCTTCTTGTATTATCTGCAATTTATATATGATTTGGAGAAAATATTTTCATCAAAAAGGAATATGTAGATAAGTATATATGTGTAATCTCGGGATAGATTTAATGTCAATGTCACTTTCCAAAACAGTAAACTGTCTTAAATACCCGAATATATCTTAAAGAAATCAATACTACCGTGAAAGTTAGCCTACCATATAGTGCTACTTAAGAAGTAAGATTAACGTTGCAGAAGACAGATTATTTATTCTCTAAATGAAAGAAAGTGTGTATTACTTCATACGAAAACTCGGGGTAGTTAAATTCCGCTTGAAATAGATTAGCACCTTATAGTAAGCGATGAAGACCGTTTAAAACAGTTACCAATTGTCCCTTACATCGAGTCGAATAATGGAAAGGATCACAATTATAAACCGAATTACCCTACATAGAATCGATATTGGAACAGTTGTCAATTTCAAGGTTCGACTGCAGTAGATTAAATGTCTGTAACAGCCGATTAGCTCATTAGGCGACTCGGTTTAAAGAGAAATTCAGTTTCACAACAGAAGACCACTCCAAAATTCGATTCGTTAGATAAAGCGAGTTTGCGGCAGAGAGCCCATTCAGATGAATACATGGTGTAAATTAAGTCAGGTTATAATATAAGCGATCTTCAAAAGTCGACATTATGTATATTATGTGATTCCTTAGAAGGGGCTTTCAATTAAAAAGCCGATTCGTTGTAAAAGAAGAGAGTATATATCAGGAGACAACAGCATAAATCGACTCTATGAAAATGAGTCAATCTGCAAAGCAGAAACCGTTAATACGCCGTGCCAATGCATAGAAGTGGTTAGTGTGAAAAAACGGAAGACCATTCCAAAAGTGGTATCTATGTAAATAAGTCAATATGCAACAGAGAAACCATTAATTATCCGTCTCGATGTATAGAAGAGGTAACTGTGAAACAGAAGACCACTCCAAAAGACGATTATATGTAAATAGGTCAATTTGGAACAGAGACGTCATCGATAAGCCGTTTCGATGTAGAGAAGTGGTCAGTGTGAAACTGAATATCATTAAAAAAGTTTACACTATGGATACTGTATGCAGATAAGATACTACGCCATCACCTCGTTCTCTAAATTTGTTTCATAGGTTTACATCGTCTCTCGAGACCCGTTGATGATATTACATCATACTCTGCTTCAGTGCCAAAGTCACATTGTATCTAATATTATCATACATAGCAATTATATGTTAATTTATTAATCTTATCTGATCATTGTAATAATAATCGTGGATACTAAGTATCTATGTAGTTGACAAGATGTTAATAATTCAGTTTTAATTGTCAATTGTTTATGCATATAAGTCAATCTGTAACAATAACTCATTCAAAGGCCAAATTGCATTAGAGAGACTCTGTTCACAACAAAGGTTTACCTCAGGGACCAATATGGTGCAAGACTGCTAAACAACACAGCAGCGGCAGCCTAATTTAAATGTGTCAAAGGTGACCACGCCCGAGCACGGAGTCATTTTTAGCCCGGATTGCGTGCGGAGACTTGCCTGCCCGCCTGCTTAATGATGACGACTCCAGCCAGGTCTGGTTGTTGGGTGCGGAGTTACCACAGATACATAAACATGTATGCTTTGTCGTAGAGTTCTTCTTGCGACTTTCATTATTTATTGAGGCTAATCTGAGGTTGATATCTTTATCTTTAACCATCATATAATCAATCACCCGATAATCTGTATAACAAGAAGTATGAGGACTAAGGTGCAGGATTTCTTTACTAGGCTCTGTCATTTCCCAAAGCTTTCAAAGTTAGCTTTTGATATTATTGCATAGTTTTTTTTTTAATTTGCATTCTTGCCTAGATCTATGCCAAGTATTTGTTTATATGGCGATATCTGTGCAAAGTTAGGTTAGTATGTGATTAATAAAGGGCATAATAAGGTAAGGAAAGTGAAGCTGTAAGCTTGATTAATTTAGTAGCTATAGGGATATACTGCGCATTATTGTTTCATTCCATTTAAAACCTATACTTTAGAGTGTTGTTTGATTCTTTTTAGATAATTGAAATAACTTTATGAAAATATTATTGCTTCGTCCACCATATTCTAACACCTTTTATTACTGAAGAAGTTGAAAAACGCAATGCTTCGATTTTAACATCAACTTATCAATAGAACTGTAAATATGTATCTAAATACGTTGAAGAATCTCTACATAATCAAAATCAATAACAAAAATCTTGTTTTCTACTATTTATTCACAAGTTAAATGGACGTCTCAATAGAGCTGCCAAAGCGGGCTTCTAACGTTTTTTTCTCCCTGAACCGTCCACTTTGACAGCACGAAGACTCTGGTACAACTGCTTGAAAAAGAAAGACGTTCGGTCTCTTAAAATACCGCGTTCAATTTTGTTTGAAAACGCTTCGATCAAATACAAAATACACATCGTTATTTGTCACATACATACTACGTATAAAAACATAATGTGTTTGTATTTTGTACCTACCTTATAGGTTTTCATTTTTTATATTTATATGTACTCTGCAAGTGTGTGTGTAAACATAACTTGTCTCCTATATGTATATATTCATATACCTCTATTATATATGCGTATAATAATTTAATTTGAAATATATATAGGTATCTTATGCATACTTTTATTTAATTTATATAACTACTATACATATAGTGTATTTTGTACATTTTTATATAAGTTAATGTTTCTTATTTCCACAATATGGTCTGGCGTAATGGAAGAGAAGTACCACTAGTTGATGATGTCTTAAAGGTATAAGAAATCTTTTCAGTCTGAACCATAGGTCCTGATTAGTGGCTCTTTCGCTTTTTCCATGGTGAATATTGAGAAAGTCTTGATATTGCCTTAAACTTGAGATACTTGATACCATGTGTGAAGGTTTCTTTCAATCAAAACTCTACTTGGGCTGAAGAGGGCTATAACCTGAAACAATGGTTTATGTAGCAATTTTGTATTTATCAAAGTTGGTGTTGTCATCGACCCTACTCTGTGTGTTTGCATCGAAGGTTAGTAGATGTTCTTTTCATTTTTAATTCAACTTGATATGTTTGCAAGTAAAACAGAGATATTTAATTTGTGGAGTGACATGTAGAAATGCAATTGCAACTTTTATGATCACCGTACATAGTACACAATAGAACATGTGCCACATCCCGTGTGTGTGAAAAGTCTATTTTAAACTAAAACACACACATATATGAAAGCATAGGGCGCTTTTCGGTCAAAATAAATGTCAACTAGCCGTCATCTATAGCGGCAATCTAGCGGCCTTGAGTCGGTGACAAAGCCACAACAACAGCTTTAGCCAACTGAGAAGTATTCACCTAGAGACCTTTTTTTTTGGGCTAATGGCCCTCTTCAGCCTAGTGTTATGTATTTATATTTATACCTTTATATTATTTAAATGTATTTATATATCAATATAAAATAGTCTATTAAGCGTTCGAATATCAATTATTTCACCTATATATTTACAATACTTGAATTTATAATCTGAATTCTCAAGGCGTAAAATATATTTTTGGATTGAAAATATTTTTTCACCAGTTAACAAACACGGAGGCTTTATAAAATTCGGACCTTACAGAATGATATATGCATTTTAGGAAATACTTCATAGATACAGATAGAAAAAGTGAATGAAACATCGTGGCTAGGTCTGAAAGTATTTTAAAAAGGAATTGAAGAATATTTTATTCAAAGGACAAATGGCGATATTCCGACTATGAAAGGCAAAAAGGTCCAGAAATAAATGTTGTTCAGAAAAAGTAATAAACGTTGTTCCAAATGTATGAGGTTAGGGAGCAAGTGGGCGAGCGGCCAACACATCGATTGGGGCTAAATCCCTGGCTTTGGGGGGGGGCTACTGGGCATCCGTACTTTCATCACATGGGATTCCTATGTCTTGTTGATTATAATGCTCGTATTTGCCCTAAGTTAAAATAAACAAAGAGGTCTCAAAGAAAACCTGTGTAATAAGCATATATTTCAAATTATTTTATACATTTTAGAGAGGTTAGGCTTCAGTATAAGGTTTCGCTGAATGGTAGCTATATCTGATATTTAGAATTTTTTTTTTTATTAGAGGAGGTTATGTTTCCCAGATATTAATTGAAGAACAAAATTTGTTTTATAAAATCTGAGCAAATGACCGGCCTAACGAAAATTGTTTTCACAAATGCTAATAATAATTAAAATTTAATAGTAAAAGAAGAAGAAGTAGTAATAGTGGTAGTCATTAATTAATTAAAATGTTGTTACGTCGTACCCAGACGCTGTTCGTGTTCTTTGTCTGCTCAGGATGGCACAAAGATACATACGTGATTTCGAAGGGATGCAGCAAAATTCAGAGATTTATTATACGACGCACTGAACTGAAGGAATACAATGAGTAGGACTTGCCTTCAACTTCTCCATCAGAAGGATTCTTGGCGCCATGGATGCCACTCTTGTGAAACGTTCCGCTCCACACTAACATGTCCAGCCTGTTTTACACCGCCTTGTAGGCCGCTCCGATGTCAGGGATCTTCTGACACCGTCTTATAGAACAGTAACCTGTGTATTGTTATTTAGCGAAGTGACTAAATATTTATAGGATTGCCAATGGATGGACATTTAAAATTAGGGAGTTATTTTGAAAGAACAAGCCACCATTATTGTCTGGCTGTGATATTTAATTTGCTCATATATAAGGTTTTACAATTCCTGTTGTGTTCCAAGATCAGGATTTTTCATTTGGGAATCTGCTGATAACATTTATTTTCAAAGATATATAATTTATTTATATATATTTGCTTATATAATTTACGTAGATTCTAAAATATATTTTCATTAATTTGAAGTTTACGAAATATATATATTATCTTTAAAATCGGTCAAACAATTATTTAGTTCACAAAATATATTTAAAATAATAAAATTGAAAGTTTTCTGCCTATTACTCTTATATCCAATTTGTTGTTACAACTTTTAACGAAGTTGTAATAAATGTTTTTTGCAAAGTTAATGCTACAAATAATACAACGTTACAACTTCCAGTGGTAAAAACTTGCCATTTTAAAAGAAATAATGGCAAAAAGTTGTCTTAGAGAAATAGAACTGAACTTCCAATTATGACAACTTCCTTTTTAATGTGAAGCCGTGGCGAATTCTTTGAACTTCGAGGACAAATCCTTTTTAATTGGCATTTTCCTTCTCAGGTCGTCAATTTGGGATTAGGTTTGACTTGGAATTTCTTGTAAATTGGTGAGACAAATATATTTGTTTTAATTTATTTAGTAAAATTTTATTTATATATTGCAATTTGATGGTTGCAAATAGAAGGTGGTAAATTTTGTCCTTGTTTATTGGTCTCCATATATTGAGAACGCGACATTATGAAAATCATTTAACCATCATAGATCTGGCTGAAAAATGATCCGTTATATTTTAAATATGTGGATTTGAAGCCTTCATGTAACAATGTTAAACACGAGGTAATAAGATCAAATCCAAAAAAAATAAATAGTTGTGACCTTTCGGTAACAGCCTTGTACCGAAACGTCACACACTATTTATTTTTTTTGGATTTGGTCTTATTGCCTTGTGTTTATAATCTATAATCCAAATTATGCACTATCATGTTACAAATTTGTTGCATAGTCATGGAAGGTTAGGTTTACCTCAACATTCAATTGGTCCATATTTACAATGTAAGTAAAACCAGAACGAGTAAAAATTGAATAAAACATATTTATTTCAACAAGTGACAATTAAAACATTTGCAAGTTAACACCAAATAAACTTAGAAATATATGCACAAATTATTCAACAGTGAAGTACTGACTTAACACATGTAACGGATGATGGTTCACAGAGTATGCTAGCACAGAGTATATATTTGAGACAATATATACAGGGTGTACCAGGTAAATTGGGACTAACTTTGACAGTCCATAAAACAAAAACTACTTGAGATTAAAAACTTGTTTTTTTTTCATTACGTAGCCATATTCATGTAAAATGCAACAGTACATGTGTGCGCAGTGTAGTGATGAAGAGTAACCGAGAATTTGAAAATCGAGCTGCCATCATCGTTGCTCTGCGCGCCGGAAGGAGCCCCAAAGAGATAGTGGATTTTCTTAAGTTGCCCAAAACCACTATTTATTGTGTCAAGAAGCAGTTTGATGAGGCCGACAGTAACAAAGAGGGGATAGCTACAAGGAAAAAGCACTCGCGTCGATCGGACAGGGTAAGAGGCGAAGAATTTGTCAAAAAATGTCAAGGAGAAGATTGATGGAAACCCTGGGAAGAGCATGAGGGCCATAGCCAAGGAAATGGACGTTGGCTCTATGACAATTGTCAGAACTATCCATGAGGACCTTGGTCTCAAGTCTTATGCCCTTCGGAAAGGTCAGTTGCTGACTGAGAATATGAAGAATAACAGAAAAGGAAAGGCTGCTGCCCTCCTCAACAACCTGAAACACGACTCTTTTGGCATGCTAAGGTTCTTCTCTGACGAAAAGAACTTTGACGTGGACCATAAGGTAAATCCCAGGAATGATCGCTGGATCTGTAAAGACCCCTCAGAGATACCTGTCGTGATGCACACGAAATTTCCTGCCTCCGTAATGGTCCTTGGCGTTATCAGCAGTGAAGGTGATGTCATGCCTCCCCATTTCTTTGAGAAGGGCCTTAGGATGAACGCTGACACCTACATCAATGTTCTGGAGACCGTTGTGAAGCCTTGGATGGACATGGTGGCCCCAGGAAGGAAGTATGTCTTCCAACAGGACTCAGCTCCAGCCCATAAGGCAAAAAAGACACAATCGTGGCTGACACTTAACGTCCCTAGTCACTGGGGTCCTGATATTTGGCCCCCTAATTCTCCAGATTGCAATCCCCTCGACTACTATGTATGGGGCGTTGTTGAGAGAGATGTCAACAAAGCTCCTCATACCACCATCCAGTCTATCAAGAAAGCAGTTCATAAGGTGATGATCCCAAATGGACAAGGTCATCGTCGCCAAGGCCTGTGCTTCATTCCGCACTAGCCTCGAGACTGTTGTAGCTAATAATGGAAACTACATTGAATAAATAAAAACTATATTCTTTTATCTACTACTGTATCAAATTTCATTCGGATATTTTAATTTTTACTTGCAAAAAATTTCAGTTGAAATACCATTGTTGAAATTCGCAATTTACCTGGTACACCCTGTATATATATATATATATATACATATATGCCTAGCCTTTACCTAATCTATTTCCACCCTGGTTCAGGCAATAGGCTGTTTCCCTAACACACATATATAACTCTTATATTACTCATATATCCCTTCCAATTTGCATCTTAGTAATTTCAAAAGTACTACTTCAATATGAAAAATTAAAATATAATAAATTTCTATTTTTAATAAACTTTTTATTTGTGTGTGTTTAATTATAGATTGTTAATTATATATATTTGCATTTATATTTACAGTTCAAATCGATTTATAATTATTTTCTTATACTTATTATGAATCATGTATATATAGTCTATTATTATTGATATTTGTGTGTATATATTTTAATTTTTGGCCCAGAGTTGTAAATATTTTATATATCGTCGCGTGAAAGCATCACGTAATCATCCAAAGCAGTTTAAAACAAGAAACGCCCTGATGAAGTTAGTCGTACAGCCTATTGAAATATTGGCATTTTATATTAAATAAAATGTTTGTTTTATTTTAGTTCCAAAATATGCCATTTAATTAATATATATATATATATAGACAAAGGTCACCTCTCTCCCGTCAAATTAGACGTCAAAGCAAGTCGCCATCTATATTACATATTATTATAGTAGTTATACTAATAAAATATCTTTCACACAACAAAATCGTAATTTCCAGATTTGATTTTTAAAGAAGAAAATCCGGGATGCAAATCTATGTACTTTGCATTCTTTAAAATGATTATTTAAGTTTTTTGTGTAAATTATCTGTTTATTAAAAATATTTATTTAATTAAAAAATGGGTAAAAATGAATATAAAATATCTTTTATACATCTACCTTTTAATAGAAATCTATATTCTATTATATAATATCTTCAGAAAGGTATTAAAAACGGATTATATATAGATATAACCTATTGTAACCTCACCTATGAATTGTAGGAAAATTCCTTTAGCTCTACACCTCAATTTCATAAATTAATTTAAAAACATTATATCTATTCCTATTGCGATGTGAAAATAAGCATTAATGGCTTTGTTTAATAGGGATGAGCTCTTTCAGCAGTTACACATGTTTACAATTGTATATGCCGTTTTTGGTTTAATAGAGAGCAAGTGTTTGAAATTCATGGTCAAATCTAGACAAACTTGTAGGTTTAATCAAAGCTAGGTAAGGTAGATGGAATGGCAAACAGGAGGATGTGCGAGATAAGAGAAGGTTGCAGTGATGTATCATCAAGCCATGCCATTGAGGTAATTGAGGGCATCAATTCCAGGAGATGGGCTGCCTGGATAGATTCTCAGCACTTCATGTCATTACTGTCTTCACCCACTACAGCCTTGTCACTCTGCCTTGTTAAACCTTATTGGTTTAGATCATGCTAACTTCACCCACTATAACCATTGTCCCAGTCAGTTTATTCTACTTCTTGTTTTTTTTCTATTGGATTATACTTTACTTACTTTACTCCTTACAGTCATACCATGGTCTTAGTGATTCATTCCACTTTGTTTCGTTCAATTGAGTATTACTTTGCTAACTTCCCCCTATATAGTAAAACCATGGTCTAGGGAGTTTATTCCATTTAAAATTTGTAAAAAACTTTTTAAATTATTCTACTTAGCTTCATTATACTTATTTCGACATTAATAACCTCCTCATTAAGATTATAGCATTGTCTCAGAAAGTTTATTCTACCTTGTTTCGTTCTATTGAATTAGAAATTACTAGCTTATCCCTTTTACAATAAAACCATGGTCAATCAATGACTTAATTCTGCTTAGTTTCGTTCTATTGAATACGACTTTACTAACGTTACCCTTTGCAGTGATACTATGGTCTCAGTGAGTTTATTTTACTTTGTCTGGTTCTATTAAATTCGACTTTACATATTTGCCCTCTACAATGAAACCATGGCATTAATGAGTTTATTCTACTTTGTTTCGTTCTAATGAATTCGACTTTACTATCTTTACCCATTAGTCATACCTTGGTCTCAGTGAATTCATTCTTATTTCTTTCTTTTTATTTAATTCGCCTTTAATAACTTCCCCTTTACAATGAAATCATGGTCACGGTAGTTTATTATACTTAGTTTTGTTCTATTGAATACGACTTTACTGGTTTACCCTTTACAATGATAACATGGTTTCAGTGAGTTTATTCTACTTTGTTCTATTGAATACGACTTTACTAATTTACCCTTTACAATGAAACCTTTGTTTCAGTGAGTTTATTCCACCTTTTTCTATTGAATACGACTTTACTAGCTTTACCCTTCACAATGATACCATAGTTTCAGTGTGTTTATTCTACCTTGTTCTATTGAATACGACTTTACTAGCTTTACCCTTTACGATGGAACCATGGTTTCAGTGAGTTCATTCTACCTTGTTCTATTGAATACGACTTTACTAGCTTTACCCTTTACGATGGAACCATGGTTTCAGTGAGTTTATTCTACTTTGTTCTATTGAATACGACTTTACTAGTTTACCCTTTACAATGAAACCATTGTTTCAGTGAGTTTATTCCACCTTTTTCTATTGAATACGACTTTACTAGCTTTACCCTTCACAATGATACCATAGTTTCAGTGTGTTTATTCTACCTTGTTCTATTGAATACGACTTTACTAGCTTTACCCTTTACGATGGAACCATGGTTTCAGTGAGTTTATTCTACCTTGTTCTATTGAATACGACTTTACTAGCTTTACCCTTTACAATGGAACCATGGTTTCAGTGAGTTTATTCCACCTTGTTCTATTGAATACGACTTTACTAGCTTTACCCTTTACAATGGAACCATGGTTTCAGTGAGTTTATTCTACCTTGTTCTATTGAATACGACTTTACTAGCTCTACCCTTTGCAATGAAGCCATGCTTTCGGTGAGTTTATTCTACCTTGTTCTATTGAATACGACTTTACTAGCTTTTACCTTTTACAATGAAACCATAGTTTCAGTGAGTCTATGCTACCTTGTTCTATTGAATTCGACTGTACTAGCTTTACCCTTTACAATGAAACCATGGTTTCAGTGAGTCTATGCTACCTTGTTCTATTGAATTCGACTGTAATAGCTTTACCCTTTGCAGTGATACCATGGTCTCAAGAGAGTTTATTCTAATTTGTTTCGTTTTTTTTTTGTAATTCTCGACTTCACTAACTTTATCCTTCATAGTGAAACTCATGTTTAAGTCAATTCTTCTCTGTTTATTTTTACTGATTCCGTTTTTATTGGCTTCACCATTCACCTAGGTTTATGTTCGACTTAATATTTTAGATTCATACTTCGGTGTTAGACAAACTATCTATATATATGACACGGAATTATTATTTATTCATGCTTATAAAATAAAAATAATATATTTAACGCAATTCATTTTCAAAATGATAAAAATATAAAAAAATAAACAATATGATGAAACTAGCAATGTAAAGAATAAATTTCCTTTGAATTTTTCATTTAAAAGATATATTTATCTCGTTATTTTATTTTTAATTTTATTCAATACAACGAGGGGCTTTCGGATAAATGCCCCTTTTCTACTCAAAAACATTATCAAAAGGTGACATATTAAACTATTAGCCAATAAACGCCTTCAGACAGGGTGAATATATATTGCAAATAAAATATAATATCAGTTAATTATAAATATTGAAGATAGAAGTTCTTTTGCCGGCATTAATATTTCTCCAAAAAAAAAAATCATTTCGGCCAACAAATATCTTATTTTTTTAAACCTATTTTAACCAAAGTTTCTCTTATTTTTGAGAACTGTTGATTTTGGGGGAATTTTTATTTAATATTTGATTATTTTCCTTATTTTAATATAAAATTATTTAAAGATATTTTCAAATATATAGTGTAATAATACGCACACAATAAATTAGTGTGTGTTTTTGGAATTCATTTATATTAAATTAGAGTCCTATATTGTTTACGTGTATATCTGTGTATTTGAATGTCTTAAAATAAGTTTAAAAGGGACATAATTTAGCTTGATTTATTTGAAGTTCAAGCTTTCAAGCAAGGATTTTTCATAATAATTTTCAAAATATTGTAACATAGTATTTATTAATTTTATTTATGTAACATAGTATTTCTTAATTTTATTATTTTTTATTTAACAGAGTCGTCATTTTTATTTTTATATCTTGCGACTCTGTAAATTTCCCTCGTGGCTTATCTTTTGTTTACCTTTCTTAGTTTTTTGTGCTTCCCTGAAATAAATTTTGTTTCCTCCTTGAAGTTTTTGTCTTCCCTAATTTTCCAGGTGGCATTTTGGTGGAGATGCTGGGTAAGTTAGGGAAGACAAACTGAAGACCGCCGAGAAGACCTTGAAGCCATGGGTGCTGTGATCTACATTTTCGGAGACTGACATCAGGATTCCACTGCCGTGCTAAAGCCAAGACTTCCCTCGAAGATGACGATGTCCCTATAGACGATACGACGACAAAGCCGCTCTTCACGCCGCAAGAAAATGGACGCAAAGGTACTAGAGACAAAGTTCCAAGACTTCGATGGAATCCTTGGCAGAAGCACGTCAAATCCACGTCAGTATCTACAATAATTGCTAGCTGTGGGTCACAGCTCCCATAGGGAAGAAGCTATGTAACATAGTATTTATTAATTTTATTTATGTAACATAGTATTTCTTAATTTTATTATTTTTTATTTAACAGAGTCGTCATTTTTATTTTTATATCTTGCGACTCTATAAATTTCCCTCGTGGCTTATCTTTTGTTTACCTTTCTTAGTTTTTTGTGCTTCCCTGAAATAAATTTTGTTTCCTCCTTGAAGTTTTTGTCTTCCCTAATTTTCCACGTGGCAATATCATCCTAATTCATGACTAAAAATTACTTCCATATGTCTCTCTTGATTGACAAAGGGTTGTTGAAAGATTCCATACTTCCTTTTATTAATCTTCATGTGTTTTACTTGATATTAAGAAAAATAATCTGGTCGTGCAACAGAATGTTGCTAATGGCTTGCTTCATCTGACAGAATGAATATCACTTAATCGTTGATTATTTTTATTATTTCAGGATATTGATTAAAAATACACTTTCTTGATTAATCAAGAAAAAAAAATCACTTGTTATATTGGGTGAAGAATGATTCAAAATCTGTATGATGATCTGTAGCTTCTTGATGTAGAACTAATTATTAATGTATCCCTTCTTTTCATCAGATTGTATTTGTGTGTGCTTTTTTTATATATCATCTTGTAATTTATTTTTTTGACCTTCTGTACCTGATACTCGTAAGTTGAGGCTCATCCTTTCTTCATGATTAAAATATCTGGTTATTGTATTTCAGACTATTATTCATATTGGGTGTCGGGTTTTGAAAAGGTTTATATTCCATGTTCTCTCTTTGAGGTTTTTATTATTGATGAATATGCTATGTGATGGCTGTTGTTTAATATTATATTTTCTTCTTCATTTATTCTTGTGAGATGTTATAGATGATTTTTTAATAAAGTTTGAGGATATCCACTTTTGAACAAAGTTCCTTATAGTACTCCTGTGGTTACATTTCTTTGATTCTATTGAGAAACAAAGGGAAATATATTCAATTTGTTAATGTTTTGGTGAGGGTAACTTTGTGGTATATGAGTTAAAATGAGAAGATATGGATCAAATTGATACCACGATATTATAGAATATTTCAATAGAAGGAGATGTCTTTTTGAGAAGTTAATTTGGAATAGATTGGACTGGGAATTTTTTCTTTCAGTATAGGAAGGAATTCTACGTTAGTAGTCTTTCGTTATGAAAGTGTCATTGCATTCATTTTCAATAGTTGTAATAGTTATTTTTCTTTAAATTATTGTTTCCAATTAGTCTTGCATATTTTTTGAGAGAAATATCGTTATTTATATATTATATAGCGATATATATAATATTATATATTATATAATATATTATATAATATTATATATTATGTAATAAGTATTTTGTATGATAATTTTTGCATGTAAAGAAATTGTAAAGTTATGGATCATAAGGTAAGATATTAATATGATAATAAGACGTATATGGATTATGCATCTAAATAGCTGAGCGCCATCTATTCAAATGAATAAAGACTAATGACTGAATATTAATGGATATCAGCCATAAAGAGCGGTTAGAACGTTGATTCAACCTGTTCCCTCATATTTGGCCAACCCAATTACTTGATAAATCAAGAAAGGTCAACCACGAACGTGTTTCGGGCTGTTTTCCCTCGTCAGCGTTGTGCAGACTGTACCTTTACAACAAAATATTTTGGACAAAGAGAATTCCTGAGAATTCAAGAAAATGCTATTAAAGGCCAAACTTGGGTAAATACGCTGAACATGTGAAAAAATAATAATCAAGAAATCAGAGAACTTATTTTATCTTTTTTTTTGTGGTACGACGCCTTTTATGAAAGTCAAAAACCATTGAGAGCTAACTTTATTGAAGGAAGCTTTCAAACACTAAAAGAGGTAAGATTATTTAAATGATGCTGTTAAATAAACTATAAAATTATTTATGAAAACAAAATCTTGGATAAATCTTAAATATCTCCGATAATTGGAAATATAATCAACCCAGAATCTCTTGTCAAATGGCCAGCTCCATAGAATATTTGTAACAAAAGAAGTTAATTCATGTAGTTCCACAGAAACTTCCCCTACTACTCTATTTTGAAGGCAATAACACCATAATATAAATAAATAGAAAAATGTCATCTCTACTGTCAATTTAAACTATGAGTCATCTCTCAGCCCACTAGTGTCTTCATTTATCCTCAGAAAATTTCATACGAAACCTTTTTGATTACAAAATATGTATATATCTTATTGTGTAAAGTATCCCCTCTTTCTGGAAGCGAGTGATTTAAAACTAATAAATATATATATATGTTATATAAAAATATTATTTTATTTTAAATTATATAATTTCATAGATCCAAATACTCTGTTTAAATCGACCGCCAGAGGTCACGCTTTCTCTATAAATACTCATTGTTGTTGTTCCCCGTTGGTCGGCTCAAACATGTTTGTAATTATGTAAATAATATTTTGTTTTATTTATTCTTACGCCTTAAGCCAGGCAGTACTTTTACCAAATTAAGTTTATCCTAAAGCTCAATTAAAGCAATCTCTTATCAATACTATTTTTATTATTTTACTTTCAAGAGTCTGGCCACGACTGCATCACCAATACCATATAGTACTAAATAGAACGAGCAAATAACTGCATTGCCATAATCCTCAACATGATCAAAATTCAAGCAGAAAATCTCTTCTTTCTTTATATAAGATATATATGGTATTATTTCACAATGATCTCTTTTGAGACTTCATAACCCAACTGATAATGACATTTTAAAGATTGTACCTTTTTTTGTGCTGTAGAAGGGCATTCGGGCCCGAAAGCTAGAGAATAAAGCTTTTGAAAAGATACTTTTCCCTGGAGACCTAATATTTTTGCTCACTAATAATAATATTATTTTAAGATCATATAAGCCTGAAATAGTATTCTCTAATTATATAAGAAATCAATCTCTATTATATCAGCATACTTTATTATTCTTAGTAGCGACTAATATTAGCAGTACATTCCTTCAATGCCTAAATAGTAGATCATTATACACATAGATTGGGATTCGAATAGCATAGGATAGTAAAACCATTGAAACTCAACTATGTAGTGAAGATTTCTACTTCTCTAGCGACATTTTTTGTTTAAGTGACATATCTAATTCCACACATACCTTTCCCATCGAGCAGATATTTCAAATCAAGGATGAAATCTAACTTTGGACAAACAGTACTCAAAATATTAGACTCCTGAGAACATTTTAATAAATAAAACAAAGACAATTCCGAGTGTAAACTAAATTCTGAGCATAGGCATACATTTCGATGAGGGGGCAAAACGTGAAAATAACATTCAATGAAAAACATTTAATTTATGCTCTATAAATTTACCACAAACTTTCCAACGAAATCATTTCATCATAAATTTCCTATTGATAAATTCAAAACACACTTTCATACATCAAACTTAAAATACAAAATCAATTTCCTGATACAAATACAGACGAAGATGTTATCAACAAACTATGCACTTTGCAAATTGTTATAAATAAATATTTCCTTTGTAATATTCATGTAATATGTAATACATTTCATGAATGTATATTAATGTGAAAGTAGTATATACAATGAGTGTGTTTAAACAAATACTACCCTTACTGGCATCAACAAGGGATGTCCAAACATATGCTTAAAGAACTATAGTTTCCATTTTAAATTATTTATACAACAGAATTGGTATTCATGAGAATTCCTGGAATAAAAATTTGATTTTGAAAGGAAATCTATTCTTCTACACGTCGATAAATCGATATATTGTAATTTCATGGGAATTGATCATAGCGTAATTACCGACTTTATATTTCACGTCAAACTGGATGGTACGATATAATAAATATATGTATTCGATCATCATAATGTAACACAACTATATATTGATTTATTTAAAATAATAAATGATATATAAGACTTTTTATTTTCTTGAAACATTTCGATTCACAATACATATTGTTATTTATGCCAATAATTTATCGAACAATATATAAATGCTATTCCTAGGTCAATATTCTGTGAGTATATCGATTTATAATTTAGAGTTCTGATGTGTATAATATTTGAGTTTATAAGTTATGATTGATTCTTACAAATGGACTTGTATTAAAATAAAAGAACAAATGACTATAGACTTCTGGGATATAACTATAGAAGCAAATATTACCTATTAAATCGTAGTTATTATTTCGAGATGTGCATCTGGTTTTACTATTGCTATTCAGAGGGGGTTTCTCTACTTGAAGATTTTTAGGATGGGCTCAGGGAATAGTATATTATCGATTTCTGGAATGTCTATTCTTCTGTTAATACTATTGTGTTTTCTTAATTTATGGATTCTATATATATGGATTCTATGATGAGTCTCTGTTGTTTATTGTTGATGTTGGAGTAATGGGTCTTTGATTCTGATTTATAGAGAGTAGGAATGGCCTAGCATTTAACCGATATCGGGGTTTGCAAACATATTTCGAATATTTTGTGAAATATTCAATAAAAAATTGGTTAATATTTTAGTTGATCTTAATATACAGTAACATTCTGCCTTGCAGTTTTTCTGTCTTGGGAGTTTCCCGATTTTAGTTGGAACCGTGTGTTTTTAATTAATTTAGTTTTTTTACGGATCTGATCCTGTCTAACTCTCTTACTCCTAAATTTATAAAAACATTCAAGTCCTCTTAAAGGCTTTTTTTTGCTTATCCCTAGTACACGTGGTACAGGCCATGATATCATGGTGGGTAGTTAGCGACTGCTTTTACTGTAAGTGCACCACATGTCTACACATGTGAAAAGCAGTTCGACTTTGCACTTACTAATGCCAGAGCCCCGTTTGGTTACTTGCACTCGCTGGTGGGGTTGGAGTTTTGCAAGAATCGGGGGCCATTGGAGCATTTTTTTTTCTTTAAACAGAAAAAAGTGTCCAATGCGGGATCGAACCCGGGTCCTAGTGGTCGAAAACCAAACGGTTTAACCAGCCTTCCACCGACCTCTTAAAGGCTAAATGTGTTGAATATTCTATATTAAGAGCTTTTTTCAGTTGCAAAATAAATTATAGTTTTATAGTATAATAAATCGCAGGATATAACTATTGGAAGAGACCAAAGGTAAACGCGACGAGTTTCTGTATTTAAAAGGTTGCGAGCGTTCTGACAAGATGACTTTCAACAGGCCCACGTATTGGCCTGTTGAAGGATTTCATTGTACGAAAGCTTGCAACATTTTAAATAAAGAAATATTGGCTTCTATCTTTGGTCTCTTCAAATAATAATAATTTATTGAACTGTAAATCTATAAATTGCTTTTCTCGAACACACACAATACTTTACAATTTGATTTCATTTGACTAGATTTGCATACCAACTCTTTGTACATATATCAATTGTGTCGATATATATATATATATATGGAAAAACAATATAAAAAATAAAAGATAAATTGGGTCAGGTGTTGATATTGGGTTGGCCAAATATCTCGGAGTAAGCTAAATAAACGTTTAGTTTATTTTTACTCCACTAGATGGCGCTCTGCCATCTAAAAAGCACATGTGCTTGTGGTCAGGAGATGCCTTCTTTATTTTTAATATCAACACCTGACCCACTTATCTTTTATTTTTTTTTATATTGTTTTTTCATGTGTTAAGCGTCTTTACGCAAATTTGGCCTTAAATACCCATTTCTTGATTTCTCGGGAAGCCATTGGGTCCAAAAAATATTTTTGGTCGCAATGGTTACAGCCTTCTCCACGCTGACGAGCGCCAACAGCGCGAAACGCGTTCGTGGATGGCTTTTCTTGATTTATCAAGAAATTGGGTTGGCCAAATATCTCGGAGTAAGCTAAATAAACGTTTAGTTTATTTTTACTCCACTAGATGGCGCTCTGCCATCTAAAAAGCACATGTGCTTGTGGTCAGGAGATGCCTTCTTTATTTTTAATATATATATATATATATATATATATATATATATATATAGTGTAGAAACTATATAACAAAATTATAACAGTGATTCTAATTTTAAAAACTTAAGGAGCAAACTGATAATAATGATAACTTATATCAGTTAGATTTGATTAGATTAGCAAGCTAAATCTAAATTAATTATAATAATAAATAGTTATTTAATTTTATAGTCCAGTTTTGTATTAAGATTATCTTCACTATTATGATCATTTAAATACAAATTATAAAATTTGTAAAATGTTATTAATTTGTAGATAGAGAGAGAAAAAAAAAATCCTTTACTTCTATTACATCCTCAAGTTAATTATATATTTATAATTAATAACAATAAAAAAAATTAACAAAGTAACGTCTATTACATCGGCTTTTACACGTCATTCAGACATACTCTAATCCTATATATAGAATAATCGAAGAGATAATATATATAATAGTTAGAAAAAAGAGAGAAAGACAGAACCATGCACTTTTAATCAAAATAATAATAAGGAAAAAAAAAAAAAAAAAAGAGTTTTATAAAAAAGGTAGATAAGATTGTTAGTATATATATATATTTTTTTTTATGATTTTATATTTTATCCTTTTTTTTTTTTTTAAAAAGATTTTTAAAGGTTTTTTTTTATTTTATAATATGATTATAAATAGTTGTATTTAGTAATATATCTATAGTATGAATTAACATTTGTTATAAGTTTGGATATTATGTTTTGAAACCCTAATGGTAGACCAGACATACACAAAAAACTTTAAATTGAAATAAATTGGAAAAAGAGATCTGCTGGAACGGGGATCATCAGATAAAATTCCAGCGACATTTCAACCCCTTCTTTATTATGTCATAGATCTCTTTTAAACCGGATTTTATGTGTTAATATTAAGTTGTTTCAGTGAAATATTTAAATGAACATATATAACAGATATAAGTGTTAACAAATTCAAACTGTAAACCTACCTCTGCCGTGGAGTCCTCCATTGTGAATATCTATTTCTGGCTAACACATGTCGCGGGAGGGGAATGTCCCCCCACATTTCAAATTTAGACCATTTATTCAGAATTTTTTTGAACAACAAGAAAATTAAAGAAGAAAGGAAAAATAGTTAAGGGAAGAAAGCTAAATTTCATAATCTTTACAGCTAGTTATATCAAAATAACTGATTTAACACTTATTCATCTTTTAATATTCCTTTAAAAAGGCAAATTATAATAGTTTAATAAAGCTATTAATTGTGTAAATTCAACTTTATTTAACTTCCATTTTCCTCCCCAGAAATTGGAGATTAAACAAAAATGAACTATATACTTTAACACTTTAAAAATCTTGTGAAAAAATCTTTTAATCAGTTATTTAATCAAAGTTTAATTAACTGTTAAAGATTATAAATTTGTATTAGTTAATATTAATAGAAATTATAGAAAGTTGAATTCATAAATGGATATTTCCATTTATTTTTTTTTAAATATTTTATAATTGATATACTGTTGAAATATTTTACTTGTTTGATACTAAATTTGTTTTTAATAAATTCCATGTTTAAATTTTTAACATCTTCTATGAAATTATCTAATATATTATTTATTCTATAAAATCTTAGAAACTGACCATAATATATACCTTTACAGCAATTTAATGATATATTAGAATTCATATTACAGTATTTTATAATATTGAAATTATAATTACTCTTTTTGTTATAAACTCTAACAGCACTATTTGTAAGGTCTATATTCAAGTCTAAAAAGTTAACTTTTTTGTTTCTATAAATTTTTTCATTGTTCTTAAGTTTCAAGTATTTAGGATATATTTCAGGTATTAATTTTTTAAACAGTGGATTATTAAATATTATTATGTCATCTACATATCGGAATATTTGCCAATTAATATTATTTTGTAGAAAGTATTCTCTTTCGTACCAGAACAATATTAAATTTGCTAATAACGGACTAGAAGAGGTACCCATGGGAACGCCTTCTGATTGAATATATATTTTATTTTTAAATTCTATATAGTTAAAATTTAAAAATGTTTCCAGTAGAGTTTTTGCTGTTTTAAGATCTAATTTAAATGTTTTATATCTGTTATGAATAATTTTAATGTAGAAAGTTTTGTCATTAATGAATTCATTAAATAAATTGGTTATTTTATTATTTAGATCTCTTAAATTTATTTTAGAATATAGGTCCTCAAAGTCAAATGTGTGTACTGTTTCAATGTTTGTCCAATTGTTCATTAAATAATTAATGATTTTTTTATTTGAGTCGATAAATTTATAATTATATTTATTAGTTAATTTATTTATAATAAATTGTAGTGTTGAGGCTAATTGTATATCAATATTTTTTATGACTGAATTTATACCAGATGTGATTGTTCTGAAAGAAATAGGTTTTTTGTGTAGTTTAGGAATTATATAGAACTTTGGTATGTTTGGATTTTTGTGGTTATTATAAATTTTTAGTGAATTTTCAACATTTTTGATGTCTTTTTTGATTTTTGTGCCTGTAGATCTAGCAAAAGTGTATTTATGATTATTATCAATTTCCTTTTTTAGTATATCGTGGTATAGATTTTTACAAATTAAAGATAAATTATTGGAACATTTATCTATAGGAGTGATAATATAGTCCTTCTGTAAATTAATTATATTTTCTTTAAAAGAAGGAATGTCTGAATTGGGTTTTGTGTATTTAAGTGTATTATTATAATAATTTATAATTTCCTTTTTAATATTATGTTTCCATTCCAGAAAAGTAAATTCTGGAATACTGTATCTTATACTAGTTTTATTTATGAAAATATCTATATCTTTTAATATAGATTTAATTGTATTATTATAATTGTGTTTAATTTGAGGTATATATTTATACCCTTTATTTAAAATTTCTTGATATTCTGGATTTAAAAAAGAAAAGTTGCTAGTTAATATATGACCTGAGAACTTATATTTATCAATATAGTTGTTGCAATTACATTTAATTTTTTTAAAATTTGCCAAATTATTAATAAATTGGTTATAATTGCAAACTAAATTACCTATATTTTTATTGTATCTCCAGATTGTTTTAAAATTTAAATTTTTTATAGGGAAAAGATTATTGATGATTTGGTTATTAAAAATATCATTAAATTTAATATGATTAAATAAATTGTTATTAAATTTAATGATAATATTAATGTTATTAGTATTTTGTTTAATTTTTCTGTATTTAAAGATGTCGTGTGTGATATCTATTAATCTGTTAGTCAGATTATGAATTTTAATATATTCTATGAGTTTGATAAATTTATTATTATTTAGTTTAAATAATGTTTTAATAAATTTATCGACGAAGTTGTTAGTGTACATTTGTTTTGGGTCCAGTAATTCTTCAAATTCAATGTAACCTAATTTATTTGTAGTTTTACCTCTAGTTTTATTAGGTTTAGTTTTAAATTCATTTTTATATTTGCAACTGATTTCATAAGTTGAAATTTCTTCTGTTTGTGGTTTGTATGTGTAGTTTAATTCGTCGTTAAGTCCATAAGGGAATAATGTGTTGTGTTTATAAATGTAGTTGTTTTCTAATAATAGTCGTTGTTTTTTGTTTTGACATATGTCTAGTATTTCTATCTTAAAGTTGTTAAAAGTATGTAATTGGTTGTGTTCTTTCATATATATATTACCAATTGATTTTTTAGCGTGGTTTCTATGTAGGTTTATTCGTATATTTAATGGATTACAAGTTTGTCCTATATATGATAGTTGACAAATTTGGCATGTTAATTTATAAATAGTATTCACTAATTTACAACTAGTTGTTTGAAAAGTGTCATGGTTCTTAAGAGAGGGCAAGTTTGACAATTTTTTCTTAGGCAATTCTTAGCGAGTTTAAATTAACATAAAAGAGGTGCTAACACTAATATGTTTGTAGTTTTTTTTAGTTTTTTTAGTTTGTTATTCTTATGAATTTTTTAAATATATTTTACTTAATTGTTTTTGTGGTGATAAAATTTGTAATAAATTGAATAATTAATCTATAAATATATAGATATTACTGTTTGTTATCTGTTATATTTTTAAGAATAACTAATAAAAAAAACATCTTTAAACTAACAAAAACACTGAAAAAAACAAAAGTTCTGAAATTATTTTTTTTTCTAGAATTACTTTTATAATTTAATTTTTAATAATCAAACAATGAAAGATAATTAAAATTTGTATGAAGATTTATTTATATTAGAATATCTAATATAATTTAATTTGTATATTATGTTATATATAAAAAAATATATCATAGAGCAAGCTCATATGAATTAATATAGTGTAGAAACTATATAACAAAATTATAACAGTGATTCTAATTTTAAAAACTTAAGGAGCAAACTGATAATAATGATAACTTATATCAGTTAGATTTGATTAGATTAGCAAGCTAAATCTAAATTAATTATAATAATAAATAGTTATTTAATTTTATAGTCCAGTTTTGTATTAAGATTATCTTCACTATTATGATCATTTAAATACAAATTATAAAATTTGTAAAATGTTATTAATTTGTAGATAGAGAGAGAAAAAAAAAATCCTTTACTTCTATTACATCCTCAAGTTAATTATATATTTATAATTAATAACAATAAAAAAAATTAACAAAGTAACGTCTATTACATCGGCTTTTACACGTCATTCAGACATACTCTAATCCTATATATAGAATAATCGAAGAGATAATATATATAATAGTTAGAAAAAAGAGAGAAAGACAGAACCATGCACTTTTAATCAAACTAATAATAAGGAAAAAAAAAAAAAGAGTTTTATAAAGAAGGTAGATAAGATTGTTAGTATATATATATATATATTTTTATGATTTTATATTTTATCCTTTTTTTTTTTTTTTAAAAAGATTTTTAAAGGTTTTTTTTATTTTATAATATGATTATAAATAGTTGTATTTAGTAATATATCTATAGTATGAATTAACATTTGTTATAAGTTTGGATATTATGTTTTGAAACCCTAATGGTAGACCAGACATACACAAAAAACTTTAAATTGAAATAAATTGGAAAAAGAGATCTGCTGGAACGGGGATCATCAGATAAAATTCCAGCGACATTTCAACCCCTTCTTTATTATGTCATAGATCTCTTTTAAACCGGATTTTATGTGTTAATATTAAGTTGTTTCAGTGAAATATTTAAATGAACATATATAACAGATATAAGTGTTAACAAATTCAAACTGTAAACCTACCTCTGCCGTGGAGTCCTCCATTGTGAATATCTATTTCTGGCTAACACATGTCGCGGGAGGGGAATGTCCCCCCACATTTCAAATTTAGACCATTTATTCAGAATTTTTTTGAACAACAAGAAAATTAAAGAAGAAAGGAAAAATAGTTAAGGGAAGAAAGCTAAATTTCATAATCTTTACAGCTAGTTATATCAAAATAACTGATTTAACACTTATTCATCTTTTAATATTCCTTTAAAAAGGCAAATTATAATAGTTTAATAAAGCTATTAATTGTGTAAATTCAACTTTATTTAACTTCCATTTTCCTCCCCAGAAATTGGAGATTAAACAAAAATGAACTATATACTTTAACACTTTAAAAATCTTGTGAAAAAATCTTTTAATCAGTTATTTAATCAAAGTTTAATTAACTGTTAAAGATTATAAATTTGTATTAGTTAATATTAATAGAAATTATAGAAAGTTGAATTCATAAATGGATATTTCCATTTATTTTTTTTTAAATATTTTATAATTGATATACTGTTGAAATATTTTACTTGTTTGATACTAAATTTGTTTTTTATAAATTCCATGTTTAAATTTTTAACATCTTCTATGAAATTATCTAATATATTATTTATTCTATAAAATCTTAGAAACTGACCATAATATATACCTTTACAGCAATTTAATGATATATTAGAATTCATATTACAGTATTTTATAATATTGAAATTATAATTACTCTTTTTGTTATAAACTCTAACAGCACTATTTGTAAGGTCTATATTCAAGTCTAAAAAGTTAACTTTTTTGTTTCTATAAATTTTTTCATTGTTCTTAAGTTTCAAGTATTTAGGATATATTTCAGGTATTAATTTTTTAAACAGTGGATTATTAAATATTATTATGTCATCTACATATCGGAATATTTGCCAATTAATATTATTTTGTAGAAAGTATTCTCTTTCGTACCAGAACAATATTAAAATTGCTAATAACTGACTAGAAGAGGTACCCATGGGAACGCCTTCTGATTGAATATATATTTTATTTTTAAATTCTATATAGTTAAAATTTAAAAATGTTTCCAGTAGAGTTTTTGCTGTTTTAAGATCTAATTTAAATGTTTTATATCTGTTATGAATAATTTTAATGTAGAAAGTTTTGTCATTAATGAATTCATTAAATAAATTGGTTATTTTATTATTTAGATCTCTTAAATTTATTTTAGAATATAGGTCCTCAAAGTCAAATGTGTGTACTGTTTCAATGTTTGTCCAATTGTTCATTAAATAATTAATGATTTTTTTATTTGAGTCGATAAATTTATAATTATATTTATTAGTTAATTTATTTATAATAAATTGTAGTGTTGAGGCTAATTGTATATCAATATTTTTTATGACTGAATTTATACCAGATGTGATTGTTCTGAAAGAAATAGGTTTTTTGTGTAGTTTAGGAATTATATAGAACTTTGGTATGTTTGGATTTTTGTGGTTATTATAAATTTTTAGTGAATTTTCAACATTTTTGATGTCTTTTTTGATTTTTGTGCCTGTAGTTCTAGCAAAAGTGTATTTATGATTATTATCAATTTCCTTTTTTAGTATATCGTGGTATAGATTTTTACAAATTAAAGATAAATTATTGGAACATTTATCTATAGGAGTGATAATATAGTCCTTCTGTAAATTAATTATATTTTCTTTAAAAGAAGGAATGTCTGAATTGGGTTTTGTGTATTTAAGTGTATTATTATAATAATTTATAATTTCCTTTTTAATATTATGTTTCCATTCCAGAAAAGTAAATTCTGGAATACTGTATCTTATACTAGTTTTATTTATGAAAATATCTATATCTTTTAATATAGATTTAATTGTATTATTATAATTGTGTTTAATTTGAGGTATATATTTATACCCTTTATTTAAAATTTCTTGATATTCTGGATTTAAAAAAGAAAAGTTGCTAGTTAATATATGACCTGAGAACTTATATTTATCAATATAGTTGTTGCAATTACATTTAATTTTTTTAAAATTTGCCAAATTATTAATAAATTGGTTATAATTGCAAACTAAATTACCTATATTTTTATTGTATCTCCAGATTGTTTTAAAATTTAAATTTTTTATAGGGAAAAGATTATTGATGATTTGGTTATTAAAAATATCATTAAATTTAATATGATTAAATAAATTGTTATTAAATTTAATGATAATATTAATGTTATTAGTATTTTGTTTAATTTTTCTGTATTTAAAGATGTCGTGTGTGATATCTATTAATCTGTTAATCAGATTATGAATTTTAATATATTCTATGAGTTTGATAAATTTATTATTATTTAGTTTAAATAATGTTTTAATAAATTTATCGACGAAGTTGTTAGTGTACATTTGTTTTGGGTCCAGTAATTCTTCAAATTCAATGTAACCTAATTTATTTGTAGTTTTACCTCTAGTTTTATTAGGTTTAGTTTTAAATTCATTTTTATATTTGCAACTGATTTCATAAGTTGAAATTTCTTCTGTTTGTGGTTTGTATGTGTAGTTTAATTCGTCGTTAAGTCCATAAGGGAATAATGTGTTGTGTTTATAAATGTAGTTGTTTTCTAATAATAGTCGTTGTTTTTTGTTTTGACATATGTCTAGTATTTCTATCTTAAAGTTGTTAAAAGTATGTAATTGGTTGTGTTCTTTCATATATATATTACCAATTGATTTTTTAGCGTGGTTTCTATGTAGGTTTATTCGTATATTTAATGGATTACAAGTTTGTCCTATATATGATAGTTGACAAATTTGGCATGTTAATTTATAAATAGTATTCACTAATTTACAACTAGTTGTTTGAAAAGTGTCATGGTTCTTAAGAGAGGGACAAGTTTGACAATTTTTTCTTAGGCAATTCTTAGCGAGTTTAAATTAACATAAAAGAGGTGCTAACACTAATATGTTTGTAGTTTTTTTTAGTTTTTTTAGTTTGTTATTCTTATGAATTTTTTAAATATATTTTACTTAATTGTTTTTGTGGTGATAAAATTTGTAATAAATTGAATAATTAATCTATAAATATATAGATATTACTGTTTGTTATCTGTTATATTTTTAAGAATAACTAATAAAAAAAACATCTTTAAACTAACAAAAACACTGAAAAAAACAAAAGTTCTGAAATTATTTTTTTTTTCTAGAATTACTTTTATAATTTAATTTTTAATAATCAAACAATGAAAGATAATTAAAATTTGTATGAAGATTTATTTATATTAGAATATCTAATATAATTTAATTTGTATATTATGTTATATATAAAAATATATATCATAGAGCAAGCTCATATGAATTAATATAGTGTAGAAACTATATAACAAAATTATAACAGTGATTCTAATTTTAAAAACTTAAGGAGCAAACTGATAATAATGATAACTTATATCAGTTAGATTTGATTAGATTAGCAAGCTAAATCTAAATTAATTATAATAATAAATAGTTATTTAATTTTATAGTCCAGTTTTGTATTAAGATTATCTTCACTATTATGATCATTTAAATACAAATTATAAAATTTGTAAAATGTTATTAATTTGTAGATAGAGAGAGAAAAAAAAATCCTTTACTTCTATTACATCCTCAAGTTAATTATATATTTATAATTAATAACAATAAAAAAAATTAACAAAGTAACGTCTATTACATCGGCTTTTACACGTCATTCAGACATACTCTAATCCTATATATAGAATAATCGAAGAGATAATATATATAATAGTTAGAAAAAAGAGAGAAAGACAGAACCATGCACTTTTAATCAAAATAATAATAAGGAAAAAAAAAAAAAAAAAGAGTTTTATAAAAAAGGTAGATAAGATTGTTAGTATATATATATATTTTTTTTTATGATTTTATATTTTATCCTTTTTTTTTTTTTTAAAAAGATTTTTAAAGGTTTTTTTTTATTTTATAATATGATTATAAATAGTTGTATTTAGTAATATATCTATAGTATGAATTAACATTTGTTATAAGTTTGGATATTATGTTTTGAAACCCTAATGGTAGACCAGACATACACAAAAAACTTTAAATTGAAATAAATTGGAAAAAGAGATCTGCTGGAACGGGGATCATCAGATAAAATTCCAGCGACATTTCAACCCCTTCTTTATTATGTCATAGATCTCTTTTAAACCGGATTTTATGTGTTAATATTAAGTTGTTTCAGTGAAATATTTAAATGAACATATATAACAGATATAAGTGTTAACAAATTCAAACTGTAAACCTACCTCTGCCGTGGAGTCCTCCATTGTGAATATCTATTTCTGGCTAACACATGTCGCGGGAGGGGAATGTCCCCCCACATTTCAAATTTAGACCATTTATTCAGAATTTTTTTGAACAACAAGAAAATTAAAGAAGAAAGGAAAAATAGTTAAGGGAAGAAAGCTAAATTTCATAATCTTTACAGCTAGTTATATCAAAATAACTGATTTAACACTTATTCATCTTTTAATATTCCTTTAAAAAGGCAAATTATAATAGTTTAATAAAGCTATTAATTGTGTAAATTCAACTTTATTTAACTTCCATTTTCCTCCCCAGAAATTGGAGATTAAACAAAAATGAACTATATACTTTAACACTTTAAAAATCTTGTGAAAAAATCTTTTAATCAGTTATTTAATCAAAGTTTAATTAACTGTTAAAGATTATAAATTTGTATTAGTTAATATTAATAGAAATTATAGAAAGTTGAATTCATAAATGGATATTTCCATTTATTTTTTTTTAAATATTTTATAATTGATATACTGTTGAAATATTTTACTTGTTTGATACTAAATTTGTTTTTAATAAATTCCATGTTTAAATTTTTAACATCTTCTATGAAATTATCTAATATATTATTTATTCTATAAAATCTTAGAAACTGACCATAATATATACCTTTACAGCAATTTAATGATATATTAGAATTCATATTACAGTATTTTATAATATTGAAATTATAATTACTCTTTTTGTTATAAACTCTAACAGCACTATTTGTAAGGTCTATATTCAAGTCTAAAAAGTTAACTTTTTTGTTTCTATAAATTTTTTCATTGTTCTTAAGTTTCAAGTATTTAGGATATATTTCAGGTATTAATTTTTTAAACAGTGGATTATTAAATATTATTATGTCATCTACATATCGGAATATTTGCCAATTAATATTATTTTGTAGAAAGTATTCTCTTTCGTACCAGAACAATATTAAATTTGCTAATAACGGACTAGAAGAGGTACCCATGGGAACGCCTTCTGATTGAATATATATTTTATTTTTAAATTCTATATAGTTAAAATTTAAAAATGTTTCCAGTAGAGTTTTTGCTGTTTTAAGATCTAATTTAAATGTTTTATATCTGTTATGAATAATTTTAATGTAGAAAGTTTTGTCATTAATGAATTCATTAAATAAATTGGTTATTTTATTATTTAGATCTCTTAAATTTATTTTAGAATATAGGTCCTCAAAGTCAAATGTGTGTACTGTTTCAATGTTTGTCCAATTGTTCATTAAATAATTAATGATTTTTTTATTTGAGTCGATAAATTTATAATTATATTTATTAGTTAATTTATTTATAATAAATTGTAGTGTTGAGGCTAATTGTATATCAATATTTTTTATGACTGAATTTATACCAGATGTGATTGTTCTGAAAGAAATAGGTTTTTTGTGTAGTTTAGGAATTATATAGAACTTTGGTATGTTTGGATTTTTGTGGTTATTATAAATTTTTAGTGAATTTTCAACATTTTTGATGTCTTTTTTGATTTTTGTGCCTGTAGTTCTAGCAAAAGTGTATTTATGATTATTATCAATTTCCTTTTTTAGTATATCGTGGTATAGATTTTTACAAATTAAAGATAAATTATTGGAACATTTATCTATAGGAGTGATAATATAGTCCTTCTGTAAATTAATTATATTTTCTTTAAAAGAAGGAATGTCTGAATTGGGTTTTGTGTATTTAAGTGTATTATTATAATAATTTATAATTTCCTTTTTAATATTATGTTTCCATTCCAGAAAAGTAAATTCTGGAATACTGTATCTTATACTAGTTTTATTTATGAAAATATCTATATCTTTTAATATAGATTTAATTGTATTATTATAATTGTGTTTAATTTGAGGTATATATTTATACCCTTTATTTAAAATTTCTTGATATTCTGGATTTAAAAAAGAAAAGTTGCTAGTTAATATATGACCTGAGAACTTATATTTATCAATATAGTTGTTGCAATTACATTTAATTTTTTTAAAATTTGCCAAATTATTAATAAATTGGTTATAATTGCAAACTAAATTACCTATATTTTTATTGTATCTCCAGATTGTTTTAAAATTTAAATTTTTTATAGGGAAAAGATTATTGATGATTTGGTTATTAAAAATATCATTAAATTTAATATGATTAAATAAATTGTTATTAAATTTAATGATAATATTAATGTTATTAGTATTTTGTTTAATTTTTCTGTATTTAAAGATGTCGTGTGTGATATCTATTAATCTGTTAATCAGATTATGAATTTTAATATATTCTATGAGTTTGATAAATTTATTATTATTTAGTTTAAATAATGTTTTAATAAATTTATCGACGAAGTTGTTAGTGTACATTTGTTTTGGGTCCAGTAATTCTTCAAATTCAATGTAACCTAATTTATTTGTAGTTTTACCTCTAGTTTTATTAGGTTTAGTTTTAAATTCATTTTTATATTTGCAACTGATTTCATAAGTTGAAATTTCTTCTGTTTGTGGTTTGTATGTGTAGTTTAATTCGTCGTTAAGTCCATAAGGGAATAATGTGTTGTGTTTATAAATGTAGTTGTTTTCTAATAATAGTCGTTGTTTTTTGTTTTGACATATGTCTAGTATTTCTATCTTAAAGTTGTTAAAAGTATGTAATTGGTTGTGTTCTTTCATATATATATTACCAATTGATTTTTTAGCGTGGTTTCTATGTAGGTTTATTCGTATATTTAATGGATTACAAGTTTGTCCTATATATGATAGTTGACAAATTTGGCATGTTAATTTATAAATAGTATTCACTAATTTACAACTAGTTGTTTGAAAAGTGTCATGGTTCTTAAGAGAGGGACAAGTTTGACAATTTTTTCTTAGGCAATTCTTAGCGAGTTTAAATTAACATAAAAGAGGTGCTAACACTAATATGTTTGTAGTTTTTTTTAGTTTTTTTAGTTTGTTATTCTTATGAATTTTTTAAATATATTTTACTTAATTGTTTTTGTGGTGATAAAATTTGTAATAAATTGAATAATTAATCTATAAATATATAGATATTACTGTTTGTTATCTGTTATATTTTTAAGAATAACTAATAAAAAAAACATCTTTAAACTAACAAAAACACTGAAAAAAACAAAAGTTCTGAAATTATTTTTTTTTTCTAGAATTACTTTTATAATTTAATTTTTAATAATCAAACAATGAAAGATAATTAAAATTTGTATGAAGATTTATTTATATTAGAATATCTAATATAATTTAATTTGTATATTATGTTATATATAAAAATATATATCATAGAGCAAGCTCATATGAATTAATATAGTGTAGAAACTATATAACAAAATTATAACAGTGATTCTAATTTTAAAAACTTAAGGAGCAAACTGATAATAATGATAACTTATATCAGTTAGATTTGATTAGATTAGCAAGCTAAATCTAAATTAATTATAATAATAAATAGTTATTTAATTTTATAGTCCAGTTTTGTATTAAGATTATCTTCACTATTATGATCATTTAAATACAAATTATAAAATTTGTAAAATGTTATTAATTTGTAGATAGAGAGAGAAAAAAAAAATCCTTTACTTCTATTACATCCTCAAGTTAATTATATATTTATAATTAATAACAATAAAAAAAATTAACAAAGTAACGTCTATTACATCGGCTTTTACACGTCATTCAGACATACTCTAATCCTATATATAGAATAATCGAAGAGATAATATATATAATAGTTAGAAAAAAGAGAGAAAGACAGAACCATGCACTTTTAATCAAACTAATAATAAGGAAAAAAAAAAAAAAAAAAAGAGTTTTATAAAAAAGGTAGATAAGATTGTTAGTATATATATATATATATTTTTATGATTTTATATTTTATCCTTTTTTTTTTTTTTAAAAAAGATTTTTAAAGGTTTTTTTTTATTTTATAATATGATTATAAATAGTTGTATTTAGTAATATATCTATAGTATGAATTAACATTTGTTATAAGTTTGGATATTATGTTTTGAAACCCTAATGGTAGACCAGACATACACAAAAAACTTTAAATTGAAATAAATTGGAAAAAGAGATCTGCTGGAACGGGGATCATCAGATAAAATTCCAGCGACATTTCAACCCCTTCTTTATTATGTCATAGATCTCTTTTAAACCGGATTTTATGTGTTAATATTAAGTTGTTTCAGTGAAATATTTAAATGAACATATATAACAGATATAAGTGTTAACAAATTCAAACTGTAAACCTACCTCTGCCGTGGAGTCCTCCATTGTGAATATCTATTTCTGGCTAACACATGTCGCGGGAGGGGAATGTCCCCCCACATTTCAAATTTAGACCATTTATTCAGAATTTTTTTGAACAACAAGAAAATTAAAGAAGAAAGGAAAAATAGTTAAGGGAAGAAAGCTAAATTTCATAATCTTTACAGCTAGTTATATCAAAATAACTGATTTAACACTTATTCATCTTTTAATATTCCTTTAAAAAGGCAAATTATAATAGTTTAATAAAGCTATTAATTGTGTAAATTCAACTTTATTTAACTTCCATTTTCCTCCCCAGAAATTGGAGATTAAACAAAAATGAACTATATACTTTAACACTTTAAAAATCTTGTGAAAAAATCTTTTAATCAGTTATTTAATCAAAGTTTAATTAACTGTTAAAGATTATAAATTTGTATTAGTTAATATTAATAGAAATTATAGAAAGTTGAATTCATAAATGGATATTTCCATTTATTTTTTTTTAAATATTTTATAATTGATATACTGTTGAAATATTTTACTTGTTTGATACTAAATTTGTTTTTAATAAATTCCATGTTTAAATTTTTAACGTCTTCTATGAAATTATCTAATATATTATTTATTCTATAAAATCTTAGAAACTGACCATAATATATACCTTTACAGCAATTTAATGATATATTAGAATTCATATTACAGTATTTTATAATATTGAAATTATAATTACTCTTTTTGTTATAAACTCTAACAGCACTATTTGTAAGGTCTATATTCAAGTCTAAAAAGTTAACTTTTTTGTTTCTATAAATTTTTTCATTGTTCTTAAGTTTCAAGTATTTAGGATATATTTCAGGTATTAATTTTTTAAACAGTGGATTATTAAATATTATTATGTCATCTACATATCGGAATATTTGCCAATTAATATTATTTTGTAGAAAGTATTCTCTTTCGTACCAGAACAATATTAAATTTGCTAATAACGGACTAGAAGAGGTACCCATGGGAACGCCTTCTGATTGAATATATATTTTATTTTTAAATTCTATATAGTTAAAATTTAAAAATGTTTCCAGTAGAGTTTTTGCTGTTTTAAGATCTAATTTAAATGTTTTATATCTGTTATGAATAATTTTAATGTAGAAAGTTTTGTCATTAATGAATTCATTAAATAAATTGGTTATTTTATTATTTAGATCTCTTAAATTTATTTTAGAATATAGGTCCTCAAAGTCAAATGTGTGTACTGTTTCAATGTTTGTCCAATTGTTCATTAAATAATTAATGATTTTTTTATTTGAGTCGATAAATTTATAATTATATTTATTAGTTAATTTATTTATAATAAATTGTAGTGTTGAGGCTAATTGTATATCAATATTTTTTATGACTGAATTTATACCAGATGTGATTGTTCTGAAAGAAATAGGTTTTTTGTGTAGTTTAGGAATTATATAGAACTTTGGTATGTTTGGATTTTTGTGGTTATTATAAATTTTTAGTGAATTTTCAACATTTTTGATGTCTTTTTTGATTTTTGTGCCTGTAGTTCTAGCAAAAGTGTATTTATGATTATTATCAATTTCCTTTTTTAGTATATCGTGGTATAGATTTTTACAAATTAAAGATAAATTATTGGAACATTTATCTATAGGAGTGATAATATAGTCCTTTTGTAAATTAATTATATTTTCTTTAAAAGAAGGAATGTCTGAATTGGGTTTTGTGTATTTAAGTGTATTATTATAATAATTTATAATTTCCTTTTTAATATTATGTTTCCATTCCAGAAAAGTAAATTCTGGAATACTGTATCTTATACTAGTTTTATTTATGAAAATATCTATATCTTTTAATATAGATTTAATTGTATTATTATAATTGTGTTTAATTTGAGGTATATATTTATACCCTTTATTTAAAATTTCTTGATATTCTGGATTTAAAAAAGAAAAGTTGCTAGTTAATATATGACCTGAGAACTTATATTTATCAATATAGTTGTTGCAATTACATTTAATTTTTTTAAAATTTGCCAAATTATTAATAAATTGGTTATAATTGCAAACTAAATTACCTATATTTTTATTGTATCTCCAGATTGTTTTAAAATTTAAATTTTTTATAGGGAAAAGATTATTGATGATTTGGTTATTAAAAATATCATTAAATTTAATATGATTAAATAAATTGTTATTAAATTTAATGATAATATTAATGTTATTAGTATTTTGTTTAATTTTTCTGTATTTAAAGATGTCGTGTGTGATATCTATTAATCTGTTAGTCAGATTATGAATTTTAATATATTCTATGAGTTTGATAAATTTATTATTATTTAGTTTAAATAATGTTTTAATAAATTTATCGACGAAGTTGTTAGTGTACATTTGTTTTGGGTCCAGTAATTCTTCAAATTCAATGTAACCTAATTTATTTGTAGTTTTACCTCTAGTTTTATTAGGTTTAGTTTTAAATTCATTTTTATATTTGCAACTGATTTCATAAGTTGAAATTTCTTCTGTTTGTGGTTTGTATGTGTAGTTTAATTCGTCGTTAAGTCCATAAGGGAATAATGTGTTGTGTTTATAAAAACGAAAATTTAAAGAAAATATAATTAATTTACAGAAGGACTATATTATCACTCCTATAGATAAATGTTCCAATAATTTATCTTTAATTTGTAAAAATCTATACCACGATATACTAAAAAAGGAAATTGATAATAATCATAAATACACTTTTGCTAGATCTACAGGCACAAAAATCAAAAAAGACATCAAAAATGTTGAAAATTCACTAAAAATTTATAATAACCACAAAAATCCAAACATACCAAAGTTCTATATAATTCCTAAACTACACAAAAAACCTATTTCTTTCAGAACAATCACATCTGGTATAAATTCAGTCATAAAAAATATTGATATACAATTAGCCTCAACACTACAATTTATTATAAATAAATTAACTAATAAATATAATTATAAATTTATCGACTCAAATAAAAAAATCATTAATTATTTAATGAACAATTGGACAAACATTGAAACAGTACACACATTTGACTTTGAGGACCTATATTCTAAAATAAATTTAAGAGATCTAAATAATAAAATAACCAATTTATTTAATGAATTCATTAATGACAAAACTTTCTACATTAAAATTATTCATAACAGATATAAAACATTTAAATTAGATCTTAAAACAGCAAAAACTCTACTGGAAACATTTTTAAATTTTAACTATATAGAATTTAAAAATAAAATATATATTCAATCAGAAGGCGTTCCCATGGGTACCTCTTCTAGTCCGTTATTAGCAAATTTAATATTGTTCTGGTACGAAAGAGAATACTTTCTACAAAATAATATTAATTGGCAAATATTCCGATATGTAGATGACATAATAATATTTAATAATCCACTGTTTAAAAAATTAATACCTGAAATATATCCTAAATACTTGAAACTTAAGAACAATGAAAAAATTTATAGAAACAAAAAAGTTAACTTTTTAGACTTGAATATAGACCTTACAAATAGTGCTGTTAGAGTTTATAACAAAAAGAGTAATTATAATTTCAATATTATAAAATACTGTAATATGAATTCTAATATATCATTAAATTGCTGTAAAGGTATATATTATGGTCAGTTTCTAAGATTTTATAGAATAAATAATATATTAGATAATTTCATAGAAGATGTTAAAAATTTAAACATGGAATTTATTAAAAACAAATTTAGTATCAAACAAGTAAAATATTTCAACAGTATATCAATTATAAAATATTTAAAAAAAAATAAATGGAAATATCCATTTATGAATTCAACTTTCTATAATTTCTATTAATATTAACTAATACAAATTTATAATCTTTAACAGTTAATTAAACTTTGATTAAATAACTGATTAAAAGATTTTTTCACAAGATTTTTAAAGTGTTAAAGTATATAGTTCATTTTTGTTTAATCTCCAATTTCTGGGGAGGAAAATGGAAGTTAAATAAAGTTGAATTTACACAATTAATAGCTTTATTAAACTATTATAATTTGCCTTTTTAAAGGAATATTAAAAGATGAATAAGTGTTAAATCAGTTATTTTGATATAACTAGCTGTAAAGATTATGAAATTTAGCTTTCTTCCCTTAACTATTTTTCCTTTCTTCTTTAATTTTCTTGTTGTTCAAAAAAATTCTGAATAAATGGTCTAAATTTGAAATGTGGGGGGACATTCCCCTCCCGCGACATGTGTTAGCCAGAAATAGATATTCACAATGGAGGACTCCACGGCAGAGGTAGGTTTACAGTTTGAATTTGTTAACACTTATATCTGTTATATATGTTCATTTAAATATTTCACTGAAACAACTTAATATTAACACATAAAATCCGGTTTAAAAGAGATCTATGACATAATAAAGAAGGGGTTGAAATGTCGCTGGAATTTTATCTGATGATCCCCGTTCCAGCAGATCTCTTTTTCCAATTTATTTCAATTTAAAGTTTTTTGTGTATGTCTGATCTACCATTAGGGTTTCAAAACATAATATCCAAACTTATAACAAATGTTAATTCATACTATAGATATATTACTAAATACAACTATTTATAATCATATTATAAAATAAAAAAAACCTTTAAAAATCTTTTTAAAAAAAAAAAAAGGATAAAATATAAAATCATAAAAAAATATATATATATACTAACAATCTTATCTACCTTCTTTATAAAACTCTTTTTTTTTTTTCCTTATTATTAGTTTGATTAAAAGTGCATGGTTCTGTCTTTCTCTCTTTTTTCTAACTATTATATATATTATCTCTTCGATTATTCTATATATAGGATTAGAGTATGTCTGAATGACGTGTAAAAGCCGATGTAATAGACGTTACTTTGTTAATTTTTTTTATTGTTATTAATTATAAATATATAATTAACTTGAGGATGTAATAGATGTAAAGGATTTTTTTTTCTCTCTCTATCTACAAATTAATAACATTTTACAAATTTTATAATTTGTATTTAAATGATCATAATAGTGAAGATAATCTTAATACAGAACTGGACTATAAAATTAAATAACTATTTATTATTATAATTAATTTAGATTTAGCTTGCTAATCTAATCAAATCTAACTGATATAAGTTATCATTATTATCAGTTTGCTCCTTAAGTTTTTAAAATTAGAATCACTGTTATAATTTTGTTATATAGTTTCTACACTATATTAATTCATATGAGCTTGCTCTATGATATATTTTTTTATATATAACATAATATACAAATTAAATTATATTAGATATTCTAATATAAATAAATCTTCATACAAATTTTAATTATCTTTCATTGTTTGATTATTAAAAATTAAATTATAAAAGTAATTCTAGAAAAAAAAAATAATTTCAGAACTTTTGTTTTTTTCAGTGTTTTTGTTAGTTTAAAGATGTTTTTTTTATTAGTTATTCTTAAAAATATAACAGATAACAAACAGTAATATCTATATATTTATAGATTAATTATTCAATTTATTACAAATTTTATCACCACAAAAACAATTAAGTAAAATATATTTAAAAAATTCATAAGAATAACAAACTAAAAAAACTAAAAAAAACTACAAACATATTAGTGTTAGCACCTCTTTTATGTTAATTTAAACTCGCTAAGAATTGCCTAAGAAAAAATTGTCAAACTTGTCCCTCTCTTAAGAACCATGACACTTTTCAAACAACTAGTTGTAAATTAGTGAATACTATTTATAAATTAACATGCCAAATTTGTCAACTATCATATATAGGACAAACTTGTAATCCATTAAATATACGAATAAACCTACATAGAAACCACGCTAAAAAATCAATTGGTAATATATATATGAAAGAACACAACCAATTACATACTTTTAACAACTTTAAGATAGAAATACTAGACATATGTCAAAACAAAAAACAACGACTATTATTAGAAAACAACTACATTTATAAACACAACACATTATTCCCTTATGGACTTAACGACGAATTAAACTACACATACAAACCACAAACAGAAGAAATTTCAACTTATGAAATCAGTTGCAAATATAAAAATGAATTTAAAACTAAACCTAATAAAACTAGAGGTAAAACTACAAATAAATTAGGTTACATTGAATTTGAAGAATTACTGGACCCAAAACAAATGTACACTAACAACTTCGTCGATAAATTTATTAAAACATTATTTAAACTAAATAATAATAAATTTATCAAACTCATAGAATATATTAAAATTCATAATCTGACTAACAGATTAATAGATATCACACACGACATCTTTAAATACAGAAAAATTAAACAAAATACTAATAACATTAATATTATCATTAAATTTAATAACAATTTATTTAATCATATTAAATTTAATGATATTTTTAATAACCAAATCATCAATAATCTTTTCCCTATAAAAAATTTAAATTTTAAAACAATCTGGAGATACAATAAAAATATAGGTAATTTAGTTTGCAATTATAACCAATTTATTAATAATTTGGCAAATTTTAAAAAAATTAAATGTAATTGCAACAACTATATTGATAAATATAAGTTCTCAGGTCATATATTAACTAGCAACTTTTCTTTTTTAAATCCAGAATATCAAGAAATTTTAAATAAAGGGTATAAATATATACCTCAAATTAAACACAATTATAATAATACAATTAAATCTATATTAAAAGATATAGATATTTTCATAAATAAAACTAGTATAAGATACAGTATTCCAGAATTTACTTTTCTGGAATGGAAACATAATATTAAAAAGGAAATTATAAATTATTATAATAATACACTTAAATACACAAAACCCAATTCAGACATTCCTTCTTTTAAAGAAAATATAATTAATTTACAGAAGGACTATATTATCACTCCTATAGATAAATGTTCCAATAATTTATCTTTAATTTGTAAAAATCTATACCACGATATACTAAAAAAGGAAATTGATAATAATCATAAATACACTTTTGCTAGAACTACAGGCACAAAAATCAAAAAAGACATCAAAAATGTTGAAAATTCACTAAAAATTTATAATAACCACAAAAATCCAAACATACCAAAGTTCTATATAATTCCTAAACTACACAAAAAACCTATTTCTTTCAGAACAATCACATCTGGTATAAATTCAGTCATAAAAAATATTGATATACAATTAGCCTCAACACTACAATTTATTATAAATAAATTAACTAATAAATATAATTATAAATTTATCGACTCAAATAAAAAAATCATTAATTATTTAATGAACAATTGGACAAACATTGAAACAGTACACACATTTGACTTTGAGGACCTATATTCTAAAATAAATTTAAGAGATCTAAATAATAAAATAACCAATTTATTTAATGAATTCATTAATGACAAAACTTTCTACATTAAAATTATTCATAACAGATATAAAACATTTAAATTAGATCTTAAAACAGCAAAAACTCTACTGGAAACATTTTTAAATTTTAACTATATAGAATTTAAAAATAAAATATATATTCAATCAGAAGGCGTTCCCATGGGTACCTCTTCTAGTCCGTTATTAGCAAATTTAATATTGTTCTGGTACGAAAGAGAATACTTTCTACAAAATAATATTAATTGGCAAATATTCCGATATGTAGATGACATAATAATATTTAATAATCCACTGTTTAAAAAATTAATACCTGAAATATATCCTAAATACTTGAAACTTAAGAACAATGAAAAAATTTATAGAAACAAAAAAGTTAACTTTTTAGACTTGAATATAGACCTTACAAATAGTGCTGTTAGAGTTTATAACAAAAAGAGTAATTATAATTTCAATATTATAAAATACTGTAATATGAATTCTAATATATCATTAAATTGCTGTAAAGGTATATATTATGGTCAGTTTCTAAGATTTTATAGAATAAATAATATATTAGATAATTTCATAGAAGATGTTAAAAATTTAAACATGGAATTTATTAAAAACAAATTTAGTATCAAACAAGTAAAATATTTCAACAGTATATCAATTATAAAATATTTAAAAAAAAATAAATGGAAATATCCATTTATGAATTCAACTTTCTATAATTTCTATTAATATTAACTAATACAAATTTATAATCTTTAACAGTTAATTAAACTTTGATTAAATAACTGATTAAAAGATTTTTTCACAAGATTTTTAAAGTGTTAAAGTATATAGTTCATTTTTGTTTAATCTCCAATTTCTGGGGAGGAAAATGGAAGTTAAATAAAGTTGAATTTACACAATTAATAGCTTTATTAAACTATTATAATTTGCCTTTTTAAAGGAATATTAAAAGATGAATAAGTGTTAAATCAGTTATTTTGATATAACTAGCTGTAAAGATTATGAAATTTAGCTTTCTTCCCTTAACTATTTTTCCTTTCTTCTTTAATTTTCTTTTTGTTCAAAAAAATTCTGAATAAATGGTCTAAATTTGAAATGTGGGGGGACATTCCCCTCCCGCGACATGTGTTAGCCAGAAATAGATATTCACAATGGAGGACTCCACGGCAGAGGTAGGTTTACAGTTTGAATTTGCTAACACTTATATCTGTTATATATGTTCATTTAAATATTTCACTGAAACAACTTAATATTAACACATAAAATCCGGTTTAAAAGAGATCTATGACATAATAAAGAAGGGGTTGAAATGTCGCTGGAATTTTATCTGATGATCCCCGTTCCAGCAGATCTCTTTTTCCAATTTATTTCAATTTAAAGTTTTTTGTGTATGTCTGGTCTACCATTAGGGTTTCAAAACATAATATCCAAACTTATAACAAATGTTAATTCATACTATAGATATATTACTAAATACAACTATTTATAATCATATTATAAAATAAAAAAAACCTTTAAAAATCTTTTTAAAAAAAAAAAAAAAGGATAAAATATAAAATCATAAAAAAATATATATATATATACTAACAATCTTATCTACCTTCTTTATAAAACTCTTTTTTTTTTTTTTTTTTTCCTTATTATTAGTTTGATTAAAAGTGCATGGTTCTGTCTTTCTCTCTTTTTTCTAACTATTATATATATTATCTCTTCGATTATTCTATATATAGGATTAGAGTATGTCTGAATGACGTGTAAAAGCCGATGTAATAGACGTTACTTTGTTAATTTTTTTTATTGTTATTAATTATAAATATATAATTAACTTGAGGATGTAATAGAAGTAAAGGATTTTTTTTCTCTCTCTCTATCTACAAATTAATAACATTTTACAAATTTTATAATTTGTATTTAAATGATCATAATAGTGAAGATAATCTTAATATATATATTATCTTTTCATCTAACTAACTTGCATACTAATTCTGTACATATTTAAATATCTTTCTTTTTTTTTCTTTCAAAATTTTTGTTTATGTTTAAAGTGCAAGTGTCCCTAGGGGGACATAGCGCTCTAAGTCGAAATAAAGAAATAAACAAAGAATAATTTTTTTTTGAATAAAATCTAGAATATTTAACAATACAACACTCCATATTTAACACGCAGCTTTGTAAAAAGCACTCAATATAAAAATTAGTTGTTTAAAAGAAAGAGAGAAAAAAAGACTTCTCAGAAGATAAAAATACCTATTTATGGTAGACATAATTCGTACACTCACAGATATTTGCACAGTATGAGCTTCGTACATTTATTGGAAAGAAACATGAGTAAAGCCTGACAATAAAATGTCACCAGGAAATAAGGAGCGTATTGGTGTGAAACCCGAATCCTGGGGAAATGCCATCACCTATCTGTCACACTAACGAGGGACGTGACCGGGGTCCCTCTACGTCCTGATTGACCTCCCTTCATTTCTACACAATCTTCTCTCACTTACCCTACACACACGCAGTTGTATAAGTATGTATAAGTACGTGAAGTTATACGCGAGCCTCTCAAAATATGTTTCTCGGCGAAGTTTGGGGTGTAAGTATACGAAATATTGATACAAAAATAAATATATTTGAATCTCAGAGAGATAGAGAAAGAATGTTGTTGAAAAAAAATATATGTGAACAATATATGATTTATTTTAATTTCTGCATATATTTCTGGCATTATATATAGTCAAAAGGATGAATATTTAAAAATAAAAGAGTTTATACACGATTGAAGACAATGTTTTTTATTTAAATCACGTGGCTAGAATTCGGTCCAAATATTTTTCTAAATGTTTAAAAACAATAGCAATGCTGCAAAAAAAGTATAATATTCTATACTAAGACATGTATATAGAATAAAATATTTGTATTTCCTGACATTGTTAATTGTTTTATTGAATTAATAAATTTTGTTGAAGTTACGAAAGGCTTTCAAATATTTATTGATTAGTTATATACAAATTATTGTCTACTTAATAAACATCAATTGCTATTAAGTTGGAGATCCTGGTGAAATTCCATATCGACCCCAAGAAATTGCTTATTCGCATCATTTATTTGCTCAATATTATTCCTCCTAGTTAGACTTGAGTGTAGTTTCAATACTGACAATGGGATTGGTATACCCCTGTGGTGATGAAAGTAAAGTCTTTAGGTATCAAAGTATTAACAAAAGGTAGGTATATATGTTATAGAGTATAAAGAAGTGAGTCCCTCTTTCTTTTAAATATCAAATTAATTAAGATTTTATAGTTATATGAAAATTTAGTTAAGTAAAATATAATTATTAATATATACAGTTATCAGCGTCATAATCTATTCTTTCTTAATCAATTCTGTCACCGTTTGCTTTTGTGAATGGAATAAATACCCAAATATGGCCATTTCTCATAACCATCGGTGGTTCAGTGGTAGAATGCTCGCCTGCCACGCGGACGGCCCGGGTTCGATTCCCGGCCGATGCATTTTTTTTTTTAATTACAAATTTTAAAACTCATTTATATATTATACAAGAATGAAATCCAAGGCGCCAATTTATAATTGTAACGGATAGTATTTGAATAAAACAATTTAATCGGGTAAAACCCAGGCGTTGCCCGGGTCATTCGGCTAGTAAATAAATAAATATAAATTCATGCGACTTCCAGCTTATCAGACATAAACTGTTCATTCTTTTATTGCTTAAACAAATGTGTTTTTTTTTCTGAACATGCTCTTTTATATATACAAACTTGTTCGTCGGTATATATACTTAGATTGTACCGATGTATCTTCTATGGACTGTGGCAAGGATCATTAATTATTCGGAAGTTTATGAGTGTAAATATTATTGCTCAAATAATAATAAAAATAATATTAATCGCTTTAATATTAAAGTATAAACATAACAAACAAGTCATCAGACTTAAAGCGGTTTCGTCAGTTAAATCTACCATACCGCCTATTAGAGTTTTGCGAGAAACTAAGTCCTTGCAAAATACCTAAACTTACAGATATTTATTTTGTCGAACACATAACAAATGGTCTCCAGTAAAGAAAAATTATTTAAAATATAACAAGTTCTGTAGCCTATCACAACTACCGTAGACTAACGAAAAATTCTAGCTGTTATATCATATAATTAAGCAGTTGTAAATAATATATATTTCCACATCATAAAATTAGTTGATAATTATAATAATATAATAAATAGTATATATCAATTTTATATATAACACAAAAAAAATTGAATATATGTATATAACTACTACTCTCTTTTTTTTTTGTATAACTATTAATTCGAAATGTAAATTTATTTAATTTTTTTACTCTCTCGGTCAAGGAATTCCAATTTATTTTCTTTGTGCTAAGGACGCGCGCAGTAGGTCATTTTCATTTGTAAAAGAAATATTCATCTTTATGGTTTAATTTGGTGTATATAGATGTCGCGGTATTTATTGTCATGTGTTTAATTCCTCTCTAATATTGTATTGGTCTGTTTAGCTTAAATATCTCCGCGCCTGATTTCTTGGTTGTGGTATTTAGTGAATCTATGGAATAGGGGACTGTATATAGATATAGATAAATAGTTCCATTTATCCTTCCACAGGCAACTCACAATATATTCCATACAAGAAATAACATTAGAAACCATGCTATGTACTGTTATATAAAGTATTTCTATATATGTTGTAGATGTTTGCGATACTATATAAAGTTAGTGAAAGGTACTCCATGTACATGTCGTGACGTAAGTAGATAGCCCTAGCGATCCCTCCAATTACCTCTCAATTACGGGCCAATCAACCTCCTCATTAGTATGTCTGCCCCGACCTCTCATCTGGCATTCCCCGGGAACACACTTGCCTTCCTTCCTTGGGGGCTTCCTTTTATTGGACCTTCCCATCTGGGCGAAACTTCTCAACTGTACGCATACCAACCGATATTTGGACTTATAACTGATGTTGTGGCTAATTCATCGCCACCTTCAAGTTTTGTTCTGGGATAATGGAGAAAATACATTGTTTTAATATTTATTTAATGAGATAGATGCTTTTTAGTGCATATATAAATTTAATTAGAGATGGAACCTCAATAAAAAACCTTCAAAATAATTTGAACTTTTGAAAGTTGATGAGGGTCTAATTAATTAATCATTATATATAATCTACACAATAATGGGCTTTTATATCTCTACATATGTGCATGCCTATTACTGATTTTATATATTGCTTCATAAAAATTTAGTACGAAATAAGTTTGAGAACTAAAATAATATCACACACATTTTATCTTTTTTAAAATTTCTTTAAGTAATGAAAGCTCAAGAGCTTATTTCTTGAAGAATTAAATGTGGTTAAAGAATTATTGTCGAAAAAAAAAACAGTTCCACAGCGTAGGAAAAAATATAGTTCCCTAAACCATTATTCAAATGTCATAGGTGCTTTTTAGTGCATATATATATTTAATTAGAGATGGAACCTCAATAAAAAACCTTCAAAATAATTTGAACTTTTAAAGGTTGATGAGGGTCTAATTAATCATGAATATATAATATACAATAATGGGCTGTTCTATCTCTATATATATGCATGCCTAGTACTGATTTTCTATATTGCTTCATAAAAAATTAGTACGAAATAAGTTTGAGAACTAAAAAAAACTATCACACACATTTGATCTTTTCCTAAATTTCTTTCAGTAATGAAAGCTCAAGAGCTTATTTCTTGAAGAATTAAATGTGGTTAAAGAATTATTGTCGAAAAAAAAAGTTCCACAGCGTAGAAAGAAATATAGTTCCCTAAACCATTATTCAAATATGTTCTACAAATATTTTCCTATAAATATTGATATGATTCAAACGTTTACTTCTTACTAATTATTACTAAAAATATGTGTATGTGGTAGGATTAAGCAGCATTAGTTCAGAAAAACTTTTAAATTCAACTTGTGTTTAGACTATGAGCTTAATCTCTACAGGAACGGCTATGATGTGTTCCCATGAGACTATATTCAGGAGTAACGGCATTGAACAAACCTACTCGAAATGTCTTAAGCTAGAAGTAATAATTGTATAACTTCTAATATTCTGAAAAAAAAAAAGATATTAATAAGCAAAAGGGCAACATCTTCCGAAATGAAAAGAAAACAAAACTGAGAAAAAAAGGGGACCAATTTATCGATATCTGATATGATAACATTGTCAGGTAGAAAAATGCCTCAAACACAATGATAATTCAATTTATTTTTTATCAAACTCCAATTCCCAACTAATTAACAACTAAATAGAGAAAATAACATCAATATACAACTAAAATTACAAAATATTTTCTCACAATGAGTTTCTTCAATTTAAAAATGCTAGGTTTCAAGCGATAATCGCACTTCAACGGGCTTAATAAAAAATATCGACTATATCTTACAAGGAATATTTACAAATTATATATATATATTAAAAATAAAAAAGGCATATCCTAACCAGGAACACATGTGCTTTTCAGAAGGCAGAGCGTCATCTGGTGGAACAGAAATCAACTAAACATTAATTTAGCCTGTTCCCTGATATTTGGCCAACCTAATTTCGTGATAAATCAAGAAAAGCCATCCCCGAACGAATAAAAAAACTCATTTTGAGAAAATATTTTGTAATTATAAATATTTTTCACAATTTTATCATGAATAAATATACAGCGTAACAAAATTTTCAAATTAATAATATATTGATTAAAACTAAATATCATACTACAATATTGTTTTATAGGGTGAATCTTACTTGAAAGTAACATTTCGCACCATCTGTCGGTAGAATGCAAAATTCTAATCACTATCAACGTTAGTTTTTTTTTTCTACTGTTCTACAACCACTGATCAAATACATTTTCCCCAATATATATTTTATCCTATTATACAATTTTCATTCTTAGGTTTACGATATTTGCATAGTAACGGTTTTACATAAATCATTTACATATATACAACTACTTATATGTCAGAAATACATGAAAAGAACGGGAAAATGTGAGAAACAAATATAAATATATAAAACAAACCTAAGCGTGTTTGTATCCAGATATTTTAGAGCCTATTCTAAATATAATAACTCAAGTAATGTAAAATATAGCATGTTGAGGTCAATATATTATAGTACAGTGTGAAATATGCTACATATTTGTAACACACTGTTATACCAGCATTAGGACACCATGATAACTTGAATCGCTCAAAAAGGATAAAACATTTTGTAAACTTGAGTGTACCCAGTGTTATGGTGCCAAGTGTAGGGCGACGACTGACCTGCAAGCTACGAGTGATCTGCCGCACGATGTCCAAATCCACTCTCTATCTCCCTCTTTTTTACTCGACTAATTGGCCATTTTAGAACGGTCGTCTAGTCCTACCAACGGGCTATACCAAGCAGAACGATCAAAATGCACTGTGGCAATGAACCAAGGAAGCAGCAAGTCAACAGAGCTGCAACACAAGTAAGTATCCCCGGGTCAGGGACGAAGAGAAAGAAGGGAATTGATGTCCAAGTCCGGTAGCATATCCACCCGGGGCAGACAAGGATGGTGTCAACGTAGCGGACGGGGGTACGGAGCTGCCTGCCGCCGTGATCCAGCCCGAAGCACGCCTGAATGCCGACTCTCATTCTTAGGTTTAGTGGTTGTAAAAATTGCGTTTAAAAAAAAGAACAAAACTAGTTATATATATTAACTGATAATGATTATAATTTGAGATTTCACTTAAAGAGATCCTGACGAAGATAAGCGTACAGGCTAGCGAAATATTGGATTTTGTTTCAAATAAAATGTTTTATTCTATTTTTGACCAACATATGCCTTATTTATATCAAATTATTTTAAAATACTTTTAAATAATATATTTTATAATTGATAAATCTCATATGGCTTATTTATATAAACACAGATAAAAACGATAAGAGATATCTTTATATACGTAGAATATTTATAACAAATATAATATTCTTTATATTGCATTAGCGCGCCATCTGTTATGAAAATTCAAAACTATTATAGAAGCTTATGATTCTTTTGGAAATTAAAAAATTTATACTGCCCTTACTGCAATGAGAATTAGATTAAACTGGCGAACCACTGGGAGGATTGACCACTGATGAGCCAGGCCCTCTTGTTGATTTTTCTATTGCAATAAGGGCAGTGTAAATTGTTTAATTTTCAAAATAATCATACGCGTCTAAAATAGTTTCGAATTTTCATAATATTTATCATTAAAATGTGCGTGACGGGTATAAGGAGATATCGTAGAAATGGATCTCCTGCGAAGAAAGGTTATGAGAAGGAACCAATGATAGCAATGATACCAATTAAAGATCACAAAAGGTCGACAATTGAGGTGTCAGGACAATTGGCGCAGACGATTCATCGCTTTCTTCGTGTCTCACCGGCAAAGATATTTGGGTATTGAAATCTGAATTAATTTACAAATAATTATATAATGCAATCAAGTAATCATTTAAACTTTCTGCTCTAATATAATTGTAAAAAAATATGAAATTATTCAATTTTCAAATAATTAAGTTTTTTCTAGCTTTTTCTCTAGATATTCAATCTGGGAATGTGTTCTCTATATCAATCAACCCAGGATCATTTGTTTTCATTTATTGGCTGAAGTGAGGTTGTTTAAAATTTATAATTCAGATTTACGTATATTTTCAAAAAGTTGTTTCTTACACAGAAATAATGTAATATATTTTCTCTCAATTTATTATAAATATTTAAAATATGTAAATAATAATTTGTATATAAAAATAGAATTTATTATTAATCTTTAACGTGATACCTCTGTTGAAGGACTGACAAGTCCGAAAGCTTGAAAATAAAAGGTTTTCCCAAGAAATCTACTCCTGGAAGCTTTATTTATTTTATTATAATTCAGATTTGTTTTCAACAATGAATAATGATTATCACTGAATACTTCATACAAGATATCTCGGTGTATAGGTATCAGAATATTGTCTTGGATAATGCACGAATGTCTGTACAATCAAGATCATATTTTAAAACGAAAGTTGTAGCTTTTAAATTATTTCAATTAGCTAAATATTTTCTTAGAAAATGATAAAGCTTTCGGGGCATCTCCGTATTTCAAAAACTAACACGATATTCAATATAGTATACAAACAATTTTAGAGTTTAAGTTTAAAGGAACTATTCACTAGTTGTAAAGGTTCAATTATTTCTTCTAAAATCGTGAAAAAAAAAAAGAAAAAAGTATCCATAAAATTTAAAATATATTAAACTTATCGCATTAGAAAACCATAGAATTGCTTGTTTTGCTAATTTCATACACTAATAAATTCTTACCTAATAATAAAGTTGAGAAAAATATAGCCACCTCAACCAATGATTTATTTAACTATCGATATTTAAGTGACCTGATGTCAGTCTACTTAGGGGAATGATTATTTGGAATCTTAGTTCTACTTATGTCGATACTTTTTTGATACTATGAAGATACTCATATATTTTTATTTTATTTCAATTCAAAACGCTATGTCTCCCTGGGGACACCTCTCTGTCATACATTCATGCATTCACATATATATATACAATAATTTTAGGCCGTGCCTTGAATAGTCATATGATGTTAACAATGAGAAAGAGAGGAAAAAACGAGAAAAAGATCTATGTACAAATGAGAGAAGTGTCTGAAAATATGTACCATAAGCATAATATAAATTTCAGTCAAAAGGCAATCCATTAATTAAGATTATATAAAAGGGCGTACCTGGAGCTGTAAAGGAAAAAAAAATTTTTTCTTAAAATATTTCGAGAGATTGCTCCCTCTTTATCAATGTGTAATAAATTGATAAAGAGGGAGCAATCTCTCGAAATTTTTTAAGAAAAAAATTGTTTTTTTTTTTTTTTCTTTACAGATCCAGGTACGCCCTTTTATATAATCATAATATAAATTATCAGTTTCTAAAAAGATATTTGTTACTATGATTTAATTTGCATATTTATCGTCGGGCGGACGTGTTCTTGCAGCGCTCCGCGAATTCCGGTAAATATTACTTCAATTTGTTTTTAGAGTTGTTTTTGAAATTTAAAATCTTTTATACCTTACTTTTTTATATTATTATAAATATAATAACCAACTCTTAAGTATACTTAAACATTTTATATACAGCTGATTTGCATATCAGCAGACGGCGCGGCGCGACCGCTTGCCGCTTGTTAGAACAATATGGTCGATAAAATTGAAAAACGTACTGAGGAATGTAGGATTCAGCATAAGATCATCTCGGAACAAATTGCTGACACATTAAAATCAAAGTACTCATCTACAAATAAAAGCATAAATCAAAATGATCTTACAATTGTACAGGGTTTGCTAAAGCAATTGAATATATTGATGGATACAATGGGAGATATCGCTGTAATCAATGGCTCTATTTGTGATAGACTTGGAAATCTGGACGAATCAATAAAGAAAATATCTCCTTCAAGTCAATTTTATAATAGGTCATATGCTCAAGCTACGAGAGTTACTAGTGAAGACGATAAAATAGTTATGCAAAATCAAAACGTAACGGATAAAACAATAATATTTAAATCCAAGTTAAATGTTTCCCCGGCTGAAGTATTAGGCGAAGTAAATTATGGTATTAAAAAGATGAGAAATGATAGATCTAAAGTCAAAATAAATAAAATAATAAAATCAAAATCTGGCGTAATACTTAAAGTTGATTCAGGTGAAGATTTGAATACATTGATTGAAGAGTTTAAAAAGATTGATGAGGTAAATCAAAAAGCATTAATTTATGCACCAAAACCACTAGATCCTACAATTGTTCTTAAGTCAATTACTAAATCTACAGATATTAAGGAATTGCCTTCGATTTTATGCAATATGAACCCAGAGTTAGAAGGTCGAGAGAAGAAGATAAAGGTTCTGTTCGCTATGAGATCAAATACTGATGTACAGGATGTTGTTCTCCGCATTTCCCCGGCTACATACCAAATTATGAAGAAATTACAACGTATATATACAGACATACAGGTTACATATATGAAGGATAAGGTGCTTGTACGTCAATGTCAAAACTGTTTTAGTTATGGTCATAGTAAAAATTCATGTAACATCATAAAATGTAAAAATTGCGGAGACAATGACCAACATGTTAACTGTCAATCCTTGCCCAAGTGCATAAATTGCTCTACACATCCTAAATATAGGAATAGCAATAATCATCGTTCTAATGACAAATTATGTCCTGTGTTCCTTCAACAAATGAAATATGAGATACAAAGAACATGTTATGCAGATTTAGATCATGATATTGTTACTTTGGATTAGAATAGACTTATTCTTGTTTTGTTTTTTTGTCAATGTTCAAATTAAAAATTCTACAACAAAACACGCGGAAAAGCAATTTGGTTAATAATGAAATAAGGGAATTTATTTCTAAAGAAAAATATGATATGATTATAGTTCAAGAACCATATAGTATAAATAATGAAGTAATCTTTAATATGCGTTCAAAAATATATTATGCAAATATACCGGGAGTTCCAATATATACCGCAACAATCGTTACAAACCCTTTCTTATCATGTAAATTAATTAAAGAGTTTTCAAATTCATTTGCAACCACTATATCAGTACAAACTACTAAACGGCAAATTATTCTTTCAAATATTTATATACACCCTAATAAAATGGATACCTGTCATGTTCAATTCCTTGATAAATTAATTAAAAATTTTAACACAAATCCATTGATTTTAGCTGGAGATTTTAATGCTCGAAGTCAGATGTGGTTTGATAATATTATCAATCAAAACGGTAGAAGACTTCAACCTATAATTGATTTTCACAATATGCTCATACATAACAATCGAAACAAAACATGTCGAGGATTAAGTATAATAGACCTTACTATTACTAATAGTCATGCTCATGTACTTGTTAATGGATGGAAAACGTTAAATCTTTCGCAAATCACAGACCATCACGCAATCTCATTCGACATTAGTCTGGAAACAGAAAGTTTATTACATGAAAATAATTCTACATGGTATTTTCAAGAAAAAAGAGCCAATTGGCAAAAATATGAGCAGGCAATCAATGTGTCTAGGATAAATGAGGCAATGATGAAATTAGGTAAAATAGTAAATATAAACGATATAAACTGTGTAGTTTCTCTCATAACTGACATATTAATTGAAGCTGCATATGCATCTCTACGATTAAAACCAAAATATTTAAATAATAATCCATTTAATTGGTGGACGGATGAACTGGAACTTTTTAAAAATCATTTTAAATATGTTCGAAATCTATATTATCGGGGTAAACGGTCTAATAGACAGCTAGTTGATGAAAAATGTATAAAGAAATACGAAATAAGTATATGAATATTATTGAAAAAACAAGAAATGTAAGCTGGAGGGTATTCCTGGAGGAAGTTGAAAATACATCTCCTTTTGGTAATACTTACAAAACTTTTAAACAAAAAATTTCTCCTAGGTCTTTTGATTTACCAATTCTAGATGTATCTCAAGATGTGCTCGAATCAGAAATGAAAAATCTTTTATCATCTCTATTTCCGAATGACTGTCAATCTTCTGACACAAACTATCATAAATTAATCAGAGACAAGAGTTATACTTTTTCTAATGATAAAATCATTTATTTTGATAATATTCAAATCTGTTCAATAATTAAAAAACTTAAAAATGGCAAGGCTCCAGGAATAGATCATATAAGCAATCAGATGATCAAAACGGCAGTTCATCATATATCTCCTGTGTTAACAAAATTGTTCAATGCTTGTATGGGACTTAATTATTATCCGGAGGCCTGGAGAAAGTCAGCAGTAATGATTATAAAAAAACCTAATAAAGAAAATTATAAAGATCCGAAAGCCTACCGCCCTATAAGCTTGTCTTCTAATTTAGGTAAAATTTTTGAAAGTCTAATTCATATTGAACTTTTAAATCATATTAATAGTAATAATGTTATGCATCCTGCTCAACATGGATTTACACAAGAAAAATCAACAATCTCTGCTTTACAAGAAATAACTAAATTAAGTCTTCTGAAAAGAGAAACAGAAAATACGGCAATAGTAACAGTGGACATCAGCGGAGCTTTCGACAACGCATGGCATCCGGCAATTCTCCAACAATTGGACAAGGCAAATTTTCCAGCGGTACTTATAAAAATAATTAATTCTTACTTTGAAGACCGGAGTGTAGAGTTTAAATATACTAATGTAAAGTGTATAAAAAAGATAAATAGGGGATGTCCCCAGGGTGGTATTATTTCTCCTATTCTTTGGAATATATTACTTAATGATTTCAACTTATCTTTTAACGAAAGTTTTGCTAGAGTAATTGCTTTCGCGGACGATGTGACATTTGTGGTATGGAGTTCAAACATCTATGATCTTCAGTTTAATATTACCAAATGTTTAATAAAAATCAAAGCATGGTGTGAAAAGGTAAAACTTTCACTAAGTCCAAACAAAACAGGTATACTCTATCTACATAACTATGAAAAATTGCCCATTAATTTTGATGGAAAAATAATTCAACCATCAGAAACTGTTAAAATTTTGGGAGTTATTTTTAAAAATCATAGACAAAGGAATAAGATTAATTTTGGAACACATGTTGACAATATAATTATGAAAGCTACGAAACTTAAGAATATATTATTCTCATTATGTGCACGTACTTGGGGCATTGATACTCGGCGTAGATTGATCCTATATAAAGCTATGATACGCTCTACAATAAGCTATGCATCAAATATTTGGTTTCCTTTTATCACTGCAGCAAAAAGATCCAAGTTGAATTCTATACAATATCAAATTCTTATTAGATGCATTCATGCTTATAGGACTTCATCTTCTTACATCACACATATACTAGCGAAAACCCCTTTACTGTCCGATTATCTTGAATTATTACAAACAAAGTATAATATGACAAATTCTCTCACAGATCGAACACTCAAAAAACCCCTTCAAAAAGAATTAAACAAACTATATCTGGATCTAAAATTTAAGTTTTATCTTTCTCAATCTAATGAACTGTTCAAGAAATTCTTTCCAATTGCTGTCCCAAATTTCATTTCTTCTGATAAATTCACTACTTTATTCTTAACTGGCAAAGGACCCTTCTTAAGTTTCTTATTCAAACTGAATGCTATCAATGATCCAACATGTGAATGCCGCTTAGATGTTGAATCACCAGAGCATCTTCTTTTATCTTGCCCTCTGACTAATCAAATTGTATGTAGATACTTTGAAACATTACCAAATTCTCTTTGTGTATATACTCTATCTTATGAGAACTTTGTTAAGTTTAGAACTATTTGTACAATAATTTACAAAACACTACTAATCCATCGTGTAAATAATTAATCATATATATGTAAATAATACTAGCACAGCACAATAGTCCTTTGGACTTCGTGCTTTTGTAACAATAAATAAAAAAAAAAAAATAAATAAAAATAAATGATTTAAAATATATTTATAAAGGTATTGAATTTAATAAACATTTCTTTACTGGAAATAAAAATATTTGAATCTGTTACTATTGAATTATTTTAGATTCTGTAATCATGAAAAACAGGACGATCTAGTGAGAGATGTATTGAAGTTTATGAAGATACTCATATACACACACACACACAAGCCTTTTTATTGGGGCATCCAGCCCTATACATGATTCCCCTCTACAGGATTTAGCAAAGGAAGATATTTCGAAAGTAAAAACTAGAATACAGGAAGTAATAAGGAAAAAGAAAAGCGAGAAGAAAGAAAAAAATATATATAACCATATATACAAAAAATAAACATACAGAGCAAAAGGAACCATACATGATTAAAAATTTAAATTAAAGTACCAATGTTTAAAATATGTCAAGGTTAGGATATCATTGAGAGGGCTAGTGTTGAATCAGCCGCATTCAATCTTCGTTTTCTTCCTCCAAGCAAACCACGATATTCGGCGCTTCCATTGTTCTCCAACGGACATTGACTGCGGCCTTGTAGAATTTATATAAACCGAGGGAGAGGCCCTGATCAACCATCAGTGTGTTCATCCAGCTGCAAATTTGTTGGCAGTCAGGTTGAGACCAGGGTAAGTCACCCAAAATTTCTTTCCTCTGTTTCTCTAAGCAAGAGCATCCAAATATTATATGCATAATTTCGTCTTGGATTCTGTTTTTACACAGATCGCAAGTTAGAGTCAAATAAATTTTCCAGCGATTTGAACGATTTTCTGGGAAGATCGTCCAAAGGAGTCTCAGTTGTGCAAAAAATCTTTTAATTGCTAGAGGAATAGTTGTGAATAAATATCGTTCTGCTGTTATTGAATTTTTTAGGTATTTGAAGTGACTGTAATGTGAAGTATTTAGGATTTTCGCCATGTCGTTTTGGATGCTTTGTTCGGTTGCTATTCGAATAATACCAGGGATTTCAGTCATTATTGCAGCGTAATCCGGACAACCCTTCAGGAACGAAAAACCGTTTGAGTCTAAAATGGTTGACAGGTTTTCGACAAAGGTTAAACCAGCCCTTTGATTGCTGTGTAATGTCCAGAGGTGTGACAAACATGCCCGGGGCAACCTACTCTCTTCCATTTTCATAATCCTCACCCAAAATCTCAGGACCTGTTTAATAATGATAACTTCCTGTGATACTCGTCCACACTCCATTCTTAGCATAAAGCCCGGAGTATACTTTGGTAAATTTAGGTAGCGTCTTAAGAAAATATTCTGAACCTGATCAACTACCTTTACTTGGTTGAGTGCCCAGCAGGGTGCGGCGTATAGCATGTGAGGTAAGACCGTCGAATCAAGTAATCTCATTGCCGCATTTAGAGAGTTCATCTTGGATTTTGTCAGAACCTGTCACACAGCGCCAATTGCTGCCAGGGCTTCGTCCTTGTAGTGTGACGCTACCTTGTTTAGTGAATTTGCACTTGTAAGCGGATATCCCAAGTATAGATATTTCGTAGTAACAGACAGTTGCCTCTCACCCCAGAACCATTTGTCATTTTGTGCTAATCGACCGCCGTTTCTGAAAACTACAATTTTTGACTTATTTTCATTCAGGGTTAATAAATTTGTTTCAAAATATTTTCTTAGCATATTGATTTTTATTTGAAGGTTATTTTTGGATTCTCCAATCAAGACAATATCATCTGCGTATAGTAGAATATGAACATATCTATAATTTGGGAGATATATTCCCGGTAAATCTGAATTATTGTAGAGACCGATTAAATCATTTATAAAAAGTATAAATAAATAAGGTGACATCGGCTCCCCTTGTAAAACTCCCGAACGCACCTTTATTGGCGCAGTGAATGAATTATTCCATCGCACTACCGCTGTCATATTTGTGTAATAATCTTTAATTAAGTTAACAAAACGGTGGTTGAGACCTGCATCTACCAGTTTTCTCCATAATAATGAGTGGGGCACTGTGTCGAAGGCTTTTTTTAAATCCACGAAGAACATGTAGCATTTTCTTCTCTTTCGGCTTAGAGTCATTTGAATCAGGGATAATAGAGTGAATATATGGTCTTGACAAGAGTGGGCAGCCCTGAATCCCGCCTGGTTCTCAGGAACTATATTTCTCCTTTCGATCCAACTGCCTAGACGAGATTTGAGTATTGATGTAAATAATTTTGCTATATTGCTTATGAGCGCAATGCCTCGATAATTAGAGGGGTCGTCTGGATCACCATTCTTAAAAATTGGTTGAATAACTGATTTCAACCATGTTGTCGGAAATTCAGACGTTCTCAAAATTCTATTAAATATATCCTTTAAGGAAATTAGATAATCTTTTGGGAGGGCCTTTATTGCTTCATTCATTATGTCATCAAAACCAGTCGCCTTGCCATGCCTTATTCGAGAAATTTTTTTAGAGTTATGCATTTAGTTAGCTCATTATCTGTATTTAGGAAAGTCATAGTAACGGGTTCGTAATCTGGTATTGATTCTGTATCCAGGAGTTTATTGTAAAATTGCTTCCAGTCTGATATTGAGATATTGCCCTGTGTATAGTTTCTTTTTCTGAAGCGAGCTATTGTTTTCCAGAATTCACTTGAATCGTATGTATTATTTAATTTTTCTTGTATTTCACAAAATTTTTTTTTCTTTTTATTGTTCAAAATCGATGTATATTTGTTCCTTGTTTTAACATATTCCAAACGATCTAGATCCCTATTAGATTTAATATATTTGGTCAGAGTTGCTTTCATAATCTTTTTCGCTATGTAACACTCATGATCAAACCAAGGCTTCGACAGTAAGTTATTCGCTTTTGTTTCAATTTGCATACCATTTTGTACCATTGCGCTTTTAATCTGATTAACCATGTTGTTCATTATAGTCTCAATCGAGTTATTCCAAAATCCATAAGCTCCTCCTAAGTCCTCTACAAATAGCGTTGCTCTTTCGGGAAACCAAATATATTTTTTCTTAACCCGTGAAGTCGGGTTCGTCACTTGTTTCGGTCCCCAACTCATATCCATTTTTATAATTAGAGGTAAGTGATCTGAGTGTGGTAATCCCTCGATGTATAGGTCATGTACGTAACCTAACAGCCCATGGGAGACAATACAGTAATCCACCACCGAGGATCCCCGTGCTGATATATATGTGTAGTTACCACTTCTGTCACCCCTTGTTCTGCCGTTCAAAATTGTAAGAGTATTATTATCCAATCTATCTATGAATTGTTCTGAATGCGTAGATATTACAGGATCTTTAGAAGTGCGTCTAGTAGTTAAGTAGCAAGGAAGATGTAATGTATTATGAAGAATTCCCAATGCACCCGTTCGTGTATTCAAGTCACCAGCCAGTAAAACTTCATATCCTTCAACTATTTTCCCTTCTATTTGGTCGAGTAAATTTTTGCAGTTGGTCAAATAGTGTTCGTATGGTGGCAAGTAAGCAAAGATCAGACACACTCGCATTCACCGTCCAACCTCAGACAGATCACAATCCATTGTTTTTCAATTTCAGTCCTTTCAATCTTGTCTTTTATAGCTTCTCGAAACCCAACAATAATTCCCCCCGATGATCTACCCTTCTTGTGGTCTCTCTGAGCAAGTGATTCATACAGATGAAATCCTGTTGGTTTAATCTTCAGATGTTGATCCTTCCATGTTTCTGTGAGTGCAAAAATGCTGCACTTTTCTAAATGTGTGAATAGGTCGAATTGCAGCAACATCCTTTCCAAACCATTAACATTCCAACACAGCACTTGTGTGTCGTCTTTGAACGAAAAACAAGATTGTCTATTTACAGTAGTTTGCCCAAAAGTATTTTTATTTACAGAGGATTGTGGATTTGTCAGTGGCTATAAAGCATTGTCGCCACTTTGGCTCATTATTCTACCATTTGTAACGTAATAGTCAATCCCACCAACTATGAGCCTGTTATCCCGTAGTTTCGTGGCAATACCTTTTCCCATGAGTTCTTTCCTTTTTGTGATAAGTAGTTTCCGTTGTTCTCTAATCTTTACCGAATAATCTTTATTCAAATAGATCCTGGTGTTTTTTAGTCTAAACATGTTTTTAAAGAGCATAATACGCTCGTTGTGTTCCGGCATTTCGATCAGAATCGGCGAGTTTGCTTTTTTTGTCAATCTGCGACATTGCTGGGTCGTGATGTTTTCTTGAATTTGCATTTTCTCAGAAAACAGGTTCATGATTATTGCGCGAGTATCCGTTGGAGCCTCGCACTCCTTTCCCTCAATTCCGCAGAATATCAAATTGTTTTCTCTTTGCTTCATCTCGCAAAGATCTAGTCTTCTTTCAAAACTGTCTATCCTCTCCGAGTTAATACTCACTGCTTTAGCAGTTTTCTCAAGGGATGTCTCAATATGTTGGAAACGTTGATTTAATTCCTTCATCCCGCTTTCCAGCGAAGATAGTCGGGTTTCCAATCTCTGACCTAGATCGTCTATTTTAGTTGTTAAAGTTGCTATCATTTCAGCTAGATCTTTCTCTCTATAAGATTCCATTGTCATTTGTTTAGCTGACCTAGGGCCAGGGTTTTGCTCTACTCCTGAAATTATCAATAGCATAAGAATTAGTTTTTGCAACAAAAGCAAGGTCTTTCATATCAGGAAATTTTGCCGGGAGAATTTGCGTCTTAAAATTTGAATAACTAACAATGAAACTACTTTCTTTTGTCTTCATAACTATGCAAATTATGGCTACCAAAAATAAAAATTTCATTTTAAGCAGTTTTACCAGTACCTATCTGAAGTAAACAACAAGTTAGAAATAAATTCCAAAATTAAATAGATAAGGAGTAATAAAAAGAGAAAGTATTTACTTATCTGAGAAATAATTGTGTGTAGCACGGAGACGATGTTGTTTGCGACTTCGATACTCATATACATAAGTAGAACAAAGATTCAAAATAATATCTCCCTGAGGAGAGTGCAGCGAGTCACTGAGATGTCGGGAGATAAATAAATCATTGGTTGATGTGGCTGAGTTTTTCTTCCAACCAACAAATGTTATTCGGTCATAATAAACAGTTTTACTTTAAAATCAATATACAGTAGTAATCTCGTTATAATAATAATTAATATTCACAGACATTCAGTATATGCGTATGGACTTCTTTCTCCCTCATAAACCTAAAGTATATTGCTCTTTATCTAGAGAAGTCATTTTGAAGAAAAATGAATCTAATGGAATATCTCTCTAGTGTCTACAATCTTTTAAGATCGATTAAGAAATATGTAACCTTTATATTGCAGCATCTCATGGCTTATGTTATCATTTTAAATATATATAAAGATGTTTTAAATTATTTTAAATAAAAAAATAAAAGAATTTACACGCTTCGTTATTAATAATTGTATTTCGAAAGTGTATGTATGTATTGCATTATTTATATTTCACAACATTTAGTGGTGACACACCACTTTGAACGTTGGAGCGAGGATGGACCAGTTCTGGCTGGAGCCATGGACAGTTAAACTTGAGATCATAACTTACAAAAAGGAGACAATAAATGAATAAGCTTAACAAACTAAAAGGTAATTTTTAATTATTAATTTTCTATTTGTTTTTTATTATGAGAGTCTGTTCAGGAAACGTGAAAAACACAAAGAAAGAGGAAATAAAATCGATTAACCCTCCATATTCATACCCCCATATAACTAATATTCTACTTGGTTCATTTTTAGAATAGTATGAAAAGTTTTAAAGGATAAATAAATTATGCAACTGTGATATATATTTTAATTCTATATATATGATTAGTTGACCAATTGAAAACGTTATGATTGTGTTTTATAGTATTTGCAGAAGAGAGCGAGCATTCGGAGGTTAGATATTATTTATACATGTATTGTCGAATAAATAAAGAAGCGTATTACATGGAATACCAATTTATAATTTAACAAATCTTTTATAATTAGTTTATAATAATTTAAGGTGTTATACAAAGTTAGTTTATCATTCTCACAATATAGCATGTGTGAGACCTTCCCGTGGATATCAACGAAAAAATTTTCGTAAATGAAAAATCTGAGCAAAAAGACGGAGTGAGTAAAGAGAGAAAAAAAACTTCTCTGTTTTTTCAGCAGCCAACTTTAATTAGAGCCGGAGCAGTTTTAGTGCGTGGAGGGGGGCAAACGTTTATCTTCTAGCCCGTTACTACAAGGTCCTGTATATATATGAACAGTTAGCCTGGCTTGACTGGCTTTAATTGTCCATCCTATAGTTGTGGTGGATAGGTAGCCGATTGGGGGATATTGTTACTTTATTTAGCCCTCTTCTTTGATACTTTAGGAATCAAGGTGATAAAATTGGAATAATTAATACATTTCCTATGTTTTCAAATAATATTTATTTGTATACAATTTAAAAGACATATTTTAGATCAAATATAATTTATTCACCAATATTTCAATTGGCTTAACGCCAATCTTTTTCAAGGTATTAGAAAATATTATTTTTATGTACCAGAAGTTGAATCTCTCTTCTTGTATATTTATATATGTTATGAATAATTTGTTTGTTGTTAGATAAAGGATTGATTAGATAAAGTGTGGAAAGTACAGTCGTGATAAAAAAAAAGATAATCATTTACCATCAAGTAGCTTTTATTTTCAATTACTTGAGGAAATATTACACATTAGTTATTTTACAATATATAAAATTTATAAAGTTAATTCTATATTAGTGATTCAAAAAGATAGATATGTTAACTACGTATATTTACAACAAAACTGAAAGTTATTCTAAAAACGATGATAACCAAAGTAGAATTATCAATGAATAAAAATAAAATATATATTTTTTAAAATATAAAAATACTAGCGGATGTGTACCCAGCTTCGCCCGGGTTTTATCCGAGTGAAAGTTTGACTAACGAATATTATTGATAATAATATTCCGGAACACACAGAATATTTTGATAATAATGATAATAATATTCTTTACATTATATATTTATATAATATATAAAATATATTTTTCGAGCAAACATATCCTCTCTCTCTACTGAATAGATTTTTAAAAAGATATATATAAATAAAAATATCTTGAGATATACTACATGATCTTAGCCAAAAGGCCGAGAAACGATATTTTATATATAGAGATGACCTGGCTTCGTGTGTCTTCTGCTCGAGTGAATGTTTCGCTTGTAGATTTTGTTACTGCCTACTAAAAATTATTATCTGGCTTCGCCCGTGTTCTGCTTTAGTGAATATTCCCCTAAAGAATTTTGTTTATGTCAATCAATCATGATACAGCAATATTGTCATAATCATTTCTGACTAAAAAATAATTGTTGCTCAGTACTTGGTTAATTATATTTTTCTTGTTTAAAGTGTGACATAAAAACTCTTCCAGATTTAACTCTCTGTCCTGTTCAAATTTCAGCTATATTAGTTACATATTCAGGGCGTGCATAGCCGACAAATATATATATATGTTCCCGGCTTCGCCTGGTTTTTATCCGAGTAAAAGTTTCCCTAATAAACATTTGCTAAAACGATTCTAGCAAACATCCAATCCCTACTGAATCTACACCCTTGTCTATACTCTCGATAATTTGAAAATTTTCCTGGTCCCTTGAAAAATACTCAATAAGTTGAAAAAATCAGCATTTATTATTCTATTCAGTAATTTGAAGTTGAAGGAATAGTATCTTGCCACAAACGAAGATTTGTAAATAACTGTATTTAGCTAATGTACCCGGCTTCGCCAAGTTTTTATCCGAGTAAAAGTTTGCCTAACGAATATTTGTTAAAAGGATTCTAGAAAACATCCAATCCACCTATATATTGATTTATAAACGTATATAAATATTGTTATATGCGTTTAAATTTATTTTTGAAACACATAATTCTTTGAAAACATTTATTATATTTGAAATAAGATATTGTCACTTTTTTGAATTTGATAATTAATTATTTCTTTTTTCTCAATGAATTATATGTATTAATTTAAAAATTCATTTTTGTTATCATTATCACATACAATGTAAATTTTTTATATAAACAAACGATAATAAACAAAACAACAATGTAATTTGCATCTTCATTATTATAAAACAGCAACAAATTGAATTAACAATGTAAAAATATATTTTAACATTACATTTTAACATTTAACACAAAAAAGTTACAATATTTTCTTTAAATTTATATTAATATTAAAATGCCAAGTTTTTTTTTACGTCATTGGAATATTATATTACTAAATTCTCAAATTGAATTTATTATACTTGGAACACATTTTAAGCATTGTTACAATTTATAAATATAATTTCACCAGAAACCGCGAGAGGCGCTGCTTGCGAGTAGAAAGTAGAAAATTTGCAAATAAAATTGAAAATAATAATTATATCAAATCAAATTCATAACAGAAACCTTCCCAGTAGTATAGTAAATATCTTCCTAAAGTTTCACGGCGATTGGATAATCTTACCTTTTAAAAACATTCATCATGTAAACAAACTATCATTCATCGTGTAAATTATTATCCAATCAAATTCATTTATCGTCGCGACCAGTGCTGCGCCCAAGCGGTAAAAGGCTGGAACTAATACCTTTTGGTTTTATATTTTAAAAAAGCACATTAACCTTTTTAGTTTTTTGAATAGCCTATATGTTAAACAAAATCTTCAGCTACCTATATGCGAAATTTCATAATGATTTATTCTGTAGATTTTGCGCAACGCGATACCAAACATCGATTTTGGATTTCATTTTTATAGATATAAGGATTTAAGTTTTTAAATTATATAAAATACTAGCCGTGTGACCCGGGCAACTACCCGGGTTCACCCGAAGGGCCCGCAGAGATATTAAGAGTTATTTTGCTCCTCCACATTCTAACACTCCAACTGTTAACACTGAGGAAACACTGACTCATGTTTGGTAAGGTATTTCAGGGAAGAAACTAGAGACATTGAATTAAATAAATTATTAATTAAATTGCATTTAAATAAAAATTCTTAGATATAAATAAATATTATTAGAGTGAAAAAAAGAAAAAATTAACAAATTAGAAAATCAAATTTCAAACAACACAACTATATTACAGATAAGACAAAATATAAAAGGAATTAATTCATTTAAAGGACCTTATTAAAAACAAATTTCTAGTTTTATATCGACACATGATAATTTGACCATGTTTTGATGTCCTGAACTATGGCCTATCATATAACAAACTGTAATTCGACACTATCGATAATTTGATACATCCGATAATTCAACCATTTTAAAAATCAAATTTACACAGTTGATTGTTGTTTAAATATAACTTTACCGGCAAATATTTATCACAAAGGCGAAGGCGGCCATTGAAAGGGTACAAAATTTATGTATAGAGAAATGGGAAAAATTAGCAAATAAAGAAAAGTCCAAAATCAAAATAATTGGTAATAAATAGTTTATTAACAAACAACTTATACAAAAAATTCCTTTGAGGTGAGAAACTATAGACATTAGTGAAAAGTTTATATAAATATATTTAAAATTTAAAAATATATAAGAAAATAAATCAGAAAAAAAGAGCTTGCCAACTATATTGCAGAGGAGACTACTTATAAAAGGAATTAATCTAAAGGACTCATCAAAAATAAATTTCTATTTTTATTCATACATGAATTCAACTTTATATGTATTTTGTCCAAAGTTCGAACATGTGAAAAAACCACATAGAGCTGTCCATTGGTAAACACAGACTCTTGTAACAAGAACCCAAATATTATTTATAGTCATAGCAAAAGCCAATTTTAGTGAAAACTGATGCATCTTCAGAATGAAGAGAAGGCTGATATCTGAAGGAGCAAAAGATATTTTGGCACCAATACAGTGTGTCCAATATTGGTCCTTGTCAGTATTTGTGCTTCAACTTTACTTGTATGCCATCCAAAGTTTACACACATGAAAAAGCCGCATAGAGCTTTCCATGCATAAATACATGCTCTTGTAGCAAGAGACCCACTCTAGCAAAGGTTTGGCCTTGAGCCTTATTTATAGTCATAGGAAAAGCCAACCCTAGTGGAAATCTTTCCTCTTCAGAATGAAGGGAATGTTGATATCTGAAGGAGCCAAAGATGTTTTGACACCAATAAAGTTTGTCTAACATTGGTCAGTATTTGTACTTCAAGGACATGAGAGCACATGCACTGTATCACCATACGTGTACCATTGTAAAGACCCTGCTTAGGATTAAAATTTCTCAGAAGCATAACAATAGCACCAACCTAGAGTTTAACTGGTGTAGAGGCATTTCTCTGGGAGTAAGGCCATTGAAAAATTCAGTAGGGAGTTATTTTGCTCCACAATTTTACACTCTACACTGTTAACACTGAGGAAACACTGACTCATGTTTGGTAAGCAATTTCAAGATAGAAACTATAGGCATTGGTTGAAGAGTTTCGACCATGTTTTGTTGTCCTGACCTACAGCCTATCGTATAACAAACTGTAATTCGACACTATCGATAATTCGACCATTTTGAATTTCAACAATTGATTGTTGCTTAAATATAACTTCACTGCTAAGAAGATATTACAGAGACAACGACTGCCAATGTAAATGCACAAAATGTATATATAGAGCAGGGAAAAAAATAAAGATAAGACCAAAATCAAATTAATTGATAATAAATAGATTATTGCAAAAAAAAAATACAAAAAAATGTATTATTCTTCTTTCTTATCTCCACTCAATCATATTAGGGTGTCAAGCTTGTAAAGCTTGAAATTGACAACCATGATGATTGGGTGAAGTAGAATGCGTCTGCCTTGTCATTAAAACTGGGAGCACTACTCAGTGGCAGGCCGGCTTAGCTCCAAAAGAAATGGCCACCTCTGACGTGAGGAACAGACTCCATGTGCAGCCGCTTCTAACATGAGTACAAACGCTGCTCATCCAGTATTCCTGAATTAGGAGCCCTTACAAGGTACTATCAGCCGGTCCAACTGAGCCTAGGTTTTTTAGTGAGCTTGTTACTGCTCCTCCTCCTCCTTTTTCATCCGGACTTGGGATCAGAAAAGGCGGAGTTTTTTTCTTTGAGGTGAGAAACTATAAACATTGGTGAAAAGTGTAAATAAATATTTTGGAAATGAAAAAAAAAAGATAAAATAAATCAGAATATAAATTTACAATATATATTTCAGAGGAGTCGATTTATAATAGGAATTCATTTGAATGACTTCATCAAAACTACATTTTATATATACGTGGGTTCAACTTTACATGTATGCTATCCAAAGTTGGCACACTTGAAGAAGCCACATAAAGTTGTCCATGTATAAACACAGGCTCTTGTAGCAAAGGTATGGCCTTGAGCCCTATTTATAGTCATAGCAAAAGCCAACCTTAGTGAAACATAAAGCCTCTCTAGAATGAAGCGAAGGTTGGTATCCGAAGGGGCCAAAGATATTTCAGACACTATATAGTGTGTTTGTGGGGGCCAGCTGGATGCAGCACCCCGCCGCCGTCAAGATAAATAAACAGACGGCCGCCATAAATTACCAGGACGACCGCGCGCGCCAACTCGGCACAGCGGAGGAATCCAGAGAGGACCAGATGTACATTCCGGGGTGTTGTCCTTTTTGTCTTCTCATATGAATGTAGTTATCAAGAAACTTCAATAAAACACTAACTTTGAGAGACTTTCTGAGCCATCGCTGGACCAGTAAATCGACACACCACATTGGTGAGCCGGACGTGATAGAAAAGAAAAAGCATACGAAGATTTCAAGAGATAAAGAAATGCAAAAGTGATTCAAGCTTGAAAAGAAGCATCATCCAGGATATCGGGATATCATCTCAAGACTAAGATAAGTTTTTATATTATCTTCCTTGTTATTTTATCTCAATATTTTTATTTTTTACTTTATCTCTAACCTGTTGTGTCGAATTTAAATTTACGTAAAATGGAAACAGAAAATAAGACTAGCGATACCTCAGAAATATGCAAAGTTAGTGTTAAAATACCGCCTTTTTGGGTTGAAAAACCTGAAATATGGTTCTTCCAGGTAGAAGCACAGTTCAAAATAGGTGGAATTATTCAGGAAGACACTAAATTCAATTATTTGATCTCCCAATTAGAACCTAGATATATAGAAAACATTTGGGACATAATTAATAGCAAAAGCGACAACAAGTACTCTGAATGTAAATCATGACTACTTGAATTGTTCAGAGAAAGTGAAGGGTTGAGAATTAAAAAGTTAATTTCAGGTATTGAGCTCGGAGACATGAAGCCGAGCCAGTTATTACAAAAGCTCAGATCCCTCGCTACCCCAGATATATCTGACAATTTAATTAAAACTTTATGGCTCGATAAACTGCCCACATCCATAAAGAATATACTTATTGTAAGCGAAGAGGACATTAGAAAATTGGCCATAATGGCCGATAAAATAAATGAAATAAACTCTTCCAAAGAAATATATGATGCGGAATTGCCTTCTTCATCAACAGATCGCTTGATCGCCAAATTGGAAGATCTTAAACGGCAGGTGTCCGAATTGAGACTGGATAGATCTAGATCTCGATCCAAAAATAGGACTCAGTCAAGACCGAGAAGTAATTCTCAAAGATCTTTCGATCCAAAAGGGAAATACTGCTATTACCATTTTAGATTTGGTCCTAATTGCTTGCAAAATAAATGCAGGTCTCCGTGCAGTTGGAATGAGTCGGAAAACTCCAACCGGCGGACAGAGTAGCGACAAGCTCTTCTGCCGGCATTCAGGATTGTCGCAATCTCCGATTATTTGTGACGGACAAAAACACGGGATTGCGCTTTTTGGTGGACAGTGGTGCTGATATATCTATAATACCTCCAAAGGATAAAAATAGGATGCCTAGCTCTGATTATAAATTATATGCAGCCAATGGTACAGAAATTGTTACCTATGGAACAAAGGTTAGAGATTTGGATATCGGACTTCGACGTCAATTCCAATGGCCTTTTGTAATCGCCAATACCAACAGAGCAATAATAGGAGCAGACTTTCTGAACAACTTTGGATTGATTATTGATATAAAAATAAACGCCTAATTGATGGAATAACTAATCTTTCCATAAGAGGCGTCATTCAGTCAATCTCAGACATGGGAAATATTAGCACTCTAAATTCATCATCCAAGGTCAGCGCTATCCTAACCAAATATCCTAACCTATGTAGGCCACCATCAGATTTTGTAGAAGCAAAACATAGCGTTAAGCATTATATTCCTACAAGAGGTCAGCCAATTCACTCAAAAGCCCGTCGTCTAGATTCACAGAGATTAACTCTTGCTAAGGCAGAATTTCAATATATGTTGAATAATGGAATAATTAGACCTTCAAATTCTCCTTGGGCGAGTCCACTACATTTAGTTTCAAAAAAAGACGAGTCACTAAGACCTTGTGGTGATTATAGAAGACTCAATGCAGTTACACTTCCAGATCGTTATCCAATCCCTAGACTGGACGATTTCCACCACATCTTAAAAGGTACTCGTGTGTACTCAAAAATAGACCTATGTAAAGCATTCTATCAGATTCCAATTGCTGAAGAGGATAAACCTAAGACTGCCATCATTACTCCTTTTGGGCTATTCGAATTTAATGTAATGAGTTTCGGTCTTAGAAATGCTACTGCTACCTTTCAGAGATTCATGCATGAAGTCTTAAGAAACTTGGACTTTGCATTTATCTACTTAGATGATATTCTGGTAGCCTCTAAAACGGAAGAAGAGCATTATAGCCACCTTGAAACCTTATTCAGCAGACTAAATTCCTATGGATTGAGAATCAATCTTTCTAAATCTAAATTCCTAGTACAGGAAATTGATTTTCTAGGATACCTAATTACCTCTCACGGTGTGAAACCACTCCCAACAAAGGTTAAAGCTATTCTAGAATATAAGAAACCAAAAACAGTTCATGAATTACGCATATTTTTGGGAATGCTAAACTTTTATCGTACCTTTTTGAACAATGCCGCAGAGACTCAGGCAATCCTTCATGAATACTTGAGGGGAGCCAAGAAAAAGGATAGAAGCGAAATAAAATGGACTGAAGAAGCTGAAGTTCAGTTTGAAAAATGCAAACAAGCCCTAGCTAATACAGCACTGTTAGCCTACCCCGATACTGAACTGCCAATCTCACTCTGTACAGATGCTTCAGATCGGGCAGTTGGATCAGTTCTCCAACAGCTTGACAATAATAATTGGAAACCAATAGCATTTTTCTCTAAAAAATTAAATCCTGCTCAATGTAATTATAGTACATATGATAGAGAGCTTCTCGCAATATATTTGTCTATCAAATTCTTCAAGCACCTGCTTGAGGCACGTGAATTTACAATTTTGACTGATCACAAACCTTTAATTTACGCATTCAAACAAAAAAATGAGAAAGCTTCTCCTAGACAATTAAGATATCTACAATATATCTCCCAATTCTCTACTGACATCAAGTACATAAAAGGTACTGACAACATAGTCGCCGATGCTCTGTCCAGAGTTGATGCTATCACAACTATCGACTATGAAGAGATCGCCAAAGAACAAACTGGTGATTCAGAACTACAAAACCTGATTTCAAAGAATATTTCTCTAAAATTTAAGCAATGCCCACTACAATCAGGCAATTTGTTATGGTGTGACGTGTCTACCAATAATATTAGACCATTCATTCCAATTAAATTCCGAATGATGGTTTTTAGGAACTTCCACGAACTCTCACACCCAGGCATCAAAGCCACAACTAAACAATTAACATCAAGATTTATATGGCCCAATATGAATAAAGACATTAGGAAATGGGCTCAAGCTTGTGTCAACTGCCAAAAGTGCAAGGTGTCGATACACACAAAATCAGAAATAGGCAAATATCAAGAAGTGGATGAAAGATTTAGTGTTGTCCACATAGATCTAATTGGTCCTTTACCTCCATCGAATGGTAACATCTACTGTCTGACCTGCATCGACAGGTACACCAGCTGGATGGAAGTTGTTCCGCTACCAGATATGAAGTCTGAAACGGTAGCGAGAGCGTTCTACGAAAACTGGATTGTTAGATTTGGAGCACCTCATACAGTGATATCAGACCGAGGAAAGCAGTTTACTTCTCAACTTTTCAAAGATTTAACAACGCTGTGTGGTATCAAACTTCGTCATTCCATGGCCTACCACCCTCAGTGTAACGGGAAGATCGAAAGGCTTCATAGAACCATTAAAACTGCCATTCGGGCCCACAATAGTAATAAGTGGACAGAAACGCTGCCAACAGTTCTCCTAGGCTTGCGTGCTGCTATCAACAAAGATAACAACCATTCTTTGTCTCAGATGGTATATGGCAAAACCATCAGACTGCCTGGCGAATTCTTTGATGCTTCTAAACATCACCTGCATACCGAAGAATTTGTTCAGCAGCTTCAAAAGCAAATGGAATTGCTCAAACCCTTAAATGAAAAACATCATTCGAAGACTAAAGTATTTGTTCATAAAGATCTGAAAACATGTTCACATGTATTTATCAGGACAGATCGAGTGAAGAAACCTCTGGAACCACCATATGAGGGACCCTTCCCAGTCCTTGAAAGAACAGACAAGCATTTCACACTCAAAGTGAAAGGAAAAAAATGTTACCACATCGATTGACCGATTGCGACCTGCATACTTACTGGCAGACTCGGACAATATAACTGCAGAACACCCTACTGCAACAAGACCCATCGTGTCGGGAGCGCTGCCTTCTACATCGTCCCAACAGAATCCTGACCCACCAGATGTGGAGAAGTACACAGAATTCCTAGGAACAGGATCAGCACCAGACCTGACTAGGACAAGATCGGGGAGAATAATCAAGAAACCCGTGAGATTTAAGGAGCAATAGACTATATTTCTCCTTATTTTATTTTCTTGCCTATATGATGTATATATATTGTACTTAACCACTTTGTGCACAAATCGTGACTTCGCCACTGGAGGGGTAGTACTGTGGGGGCCAGCTGGATGCAGCACCCCGCCGCCGTCAAGATAAATGAACAGACGGCCGCCATAAATTACCAGGACGACCTCGCGCGCCAGATCGGCACAGCGGAGGAATCCAGAGAGGACCAGATGTACATATGGGGTGTTGTCCTTTTTGTCTTCCCATATGAATGTAGTTATCAAGAAACTTCAATAAAACACTAACTTTGAGAGACTTTCTGAGCCATCGCTGGACCAGTAAATCGACACACCACATGTTCAACTTTGGGCAATGTCAGTATATGTGTTTCAAGGACATGAGAGCACATGCGCTAGAACACTATACGTGTTCCATCGCAAAGATCCTATAGGCATTGGTGAAAGTGTAAATAAATATTTTGGAAATGAAAAAAAATATATATATATAAGAAAATAAATTAGAATATAAATTTACAAACTATATCTCAGAGGAGACACATATATTTCAAAGAAGAAAAAATGAAAATTGCAAGCAACACAACTATATTGCAGATATGACAACATATTAAAGGAAACTACATTTCTAATTTTATATATACAGGGTGATCCAAAAGTCCCGCACTATTTTAAAAATTAATAACTCCGCGAATATTTGCGCTAGAGCAATGCGGTAAACACCATTGTGTTCAGGATGCAATGGGATTTTTTATGGCAAATAATGAAAAATTCGAAATTGATTTTAGTTACAATTTTAATCGCCAGATGGCGCACTACCAGAATAAGATATTCAGCGGCCAAATTGTTTGATAAATTGAAAAATATAACTGATCGACACGTATTTTTCCTTTTTGAATACCAGCAAAGAACCCTAATAATATCAAATAACAAATTAATAAAACACCACTTCGCCAAAAGTATGAAGAATTGGTTAACGATTTTTAAATACAATCAGAGATATGTAAAATAGGTAAATGCAAATTAAAACATGTAGCAAAAAAAAAATGATATTTTAGGTACGGTTTGTTTCCGAAGATAATAAATTTCTAATATTTTTAATTCAACTCTCTCTCATACTGTACACAATTTTAAAAAATGTGTCCCCTCAAATAAAAATATTTTTTAAATCGACCTTTTGCGTTGAAAAGCGTGTTAGTAAAATCATTTTGTATTATTTTTTTGCACAAATTTTCTAAAGTTATTGGTGTACAGAAAATATTCCTTATGCTATTTCTTCTAATGAGCGAAAAGCGAAAAACTAAACATAAGGGGAAAAATTGTGTGTACCAGTGTTATTCGAAAAGTTATAACACTCTGGTTTGCACGACATAATATGTGAGCAAATGGCAAACAAAAAATTACTGTTCATAAAAAAAAAGTCTAGATGTGAGGACAGCATTTATTATCCCCATATCCCAACACAAAGAGCTGCAAAATATTGGTAGATAATATAATACATGGCAGCTTATATAACACATGAGGTAACTGCCTTCTCTCTTGTATTAGGTCACAATCCTTGCTCAATGTAGCACCCTTGATTCTCAATCACCGCCTGCAGACGATAAATGACTGAATGGACAGCATTAAATAACATATCTGTTGAAATTGATAAAACGTGCCATCTGATAGAAGCCTTCAACATGGCCAATATGGTAGGCCAGCATCGATAAACACACGATTTAATGTACCCCCATAAACAAAAATCGCAAGGCGTCAAGTCTGGTGATCTTGGAGGCCACTGGTATATGGCGACTTATCCCACGAATTTCACCGAACGTATCCTTCAGCAATTGTTTGGCACCGCGGGAGATATGAGGAGGTCCTCCAACTTTCATTAATGTTATTTCGCTTAGTGCTTTTTCCCTGCAATATGGGAATACCCTTTTCTCTCAAAAGTTGAACATAACGTTCACCAGTTACAAAAACGGTTTTAAAAGTTCTTCCATTGATTTTTCAAAGAAAAATGGCCCAATAATAAAAGAAGTGAACCCACACAAAACTGTAACTCTAGGCTGATAAAGTGGCATTTCTGTAAAAATCCTAGGGTTTTCTGTTGCCCAAAAGCGGCTGTTTTGAATGTTAAATTCTCAGTTTAGAGAAAAGTGAGCATCATCTGTCCACAGAACATTCGACAGCCAGTTTTCATCACTATCAATTTGCCGGAAAACCCATGCAGCGAATTCTTGACGCATCTCAAAATCGCCAAATTTCAGCTCGTTATATCTTTGAATTTTGTATGGGTACACACAATAGAGACATTAAGTGAAGCCTCTTCGGATATCACAATCATACACGGCGATATTAACGCCAAAAGTTCAACTTGGGGATCAACTGTCCAGGATAACAAAGGTCCCCGACCTCGACCTTGCACCATTAAATAAGGGAGAGAACACCTATCTATTCAAGTCCACAGGCACAGAATCCGCAATAGACATCACAGCGATAAATTTCAACATCGCACCCACAACACAATGGAAAATCCTGAGAGGTGCAATCAGTGACCACCGACGAATTTTAACAACCCTAAACTTCAAAATTGAGAATGTCCAATAGAATAAAAGAACATGGAACTTTAGGAAAGCTGACTTGAAAAAATTCACAGAAAAGCTTGAAAAACTGCAACGAAAAATTGAATTACAGAACGCTTGACAAAAACTTGGAAAACTTCTCTTCGAATATATCAAAAGCTGCAAAAGCATCGATACCTAGAGGTAGACGTAAAGACCTGTGGATGCCTTACTGGAAAGACCACAACATCGAGGCAATGATTTCAGAGAGAGACAATATCAATGTACTTTTTAAAAAAATAAAACAGAAGAAAAGAGAAAGGAACACATTGAAATTAGTCACAAAATAGAACAAGAAATTTGGATATGCAAACAAGAAAAATGGCAGATTTCTGCGAAAAAATGGATCCAAGAAAGGACAGCCAACACTGGAATATGATTAGAGTGTTAGAAAACAATCAAAACCAACACCAATCCTCCAATACTCTAACCGATATGAATAGAACAGCGAGAAAACGAGAACAAACAGATGGCTAACATAATTGCTGAATATCTTTCAAGCACTTCCATACTCAAATATACGAATGAAGACAGGACTCTAAAAATAATATAAACCAGTTAGTTAAACAAGCAAGAAACTTCCATCAACAAGATATTTTCTCGAAAGACTTCACACTGAATGAGCTAAACTCATCAATAAAAAAATCCAAGAGGTCACCAAGAGATAATCTAATGTTTGGTCAAATGATTAAAACACTTTGAAGACAAAGCTAATAAACAACTCCTACGAATACTAAACATTTCATGGTAAACTACCAAAGAATTGGAAGATATCAATTACTGTGCCAATACTGAAACCAAACAAAGATGCCAAGGAATCCAAGAACTATCGGCTAATTGGTCTCACCAGCATACTTTGTAAAATAACAGAACGAATTATCCACTCTAGGCTCATAGTCTGGCTCACTAACAATAATAAAATAAACTTCTACCAAACTGCCTATAGATCCCAGCACTGTACGACTGATCAACTGTTCTACTTCTGTCAATCAATAATAGATTCTTTCCAGGAAAAACCGCCAAAGAAGACCACGGCTATATTCCTTGATATGACCTCAGCTTTTGATCGAGTATGGAGGGAGAAATTACGTGAAAAGCTGCACAACATCGGAGTAAGAGGAAAAACCTTAACCTGGATTGCAGACTTCTTAAGGGGAAGAAGGTTAAAGGTTTGGGTCAATGGAGAATTTTCCAAGGAAGGAAGAACATGGGCTGGTGTAACTCAGGGATCTGTGCTCAGTCCTCGACTCTATCTGCTATATATTAACGACATCCATCCTTACCTCACTGAAGACTCAAAGGTTGCCTGTTATGCAGACGATATAGCCATATGGCACACAAGTAGCAGCATAGAAAAATCGTAAAAAATACTGAACACATCAATGAGAGGACTGGAGAAGTGGGCAATGGAACTCCAAATGACCATAAACCCAATAAAACCAAACCTATGCGTCTTCTCCACTGACAGGGAAAAAGGCATAAATATAACCACAAAATAAGCATAAACAAACAAATAATTGATAAAATTAGAAATCCAAAATACCTAGGTGTGATACTGCAGTCCTGGATCTTTCCATTTGGTCTCGAGGACCACGCCATCACCATCTCCTCAGCGGCGAAGTCCGCGATCTACATTTTCATCGTATATCGCAAAATACGTGGTGTCGCTGGAGACCCGCTGGTGATTCTCCACCAAACTCTGCAGCGCTGGCAGAGGCGCCATATTCATTGTACATAGTGTATATAATGCATAATATCTTTTTTAAATAGGGCAGACTGTGCACTTTGCATGTATTGACAAGATGGCAATAAAATTATTTTAACTGTCATTGATGAGGAATTGGAATTTTCAAAACACATAATTAGCACCTCAAATATAGCTACCAGAAAACTAAACATTCTGAGATGGCTATGTGGAACAAATTGGGAAGAAAAACCCAGAATTCTCAGAACAACATATATCACCTTAATAAGGCCGATAATGGAATATGCAACACCGGTCTGGGCTCCCTCAAGCTAATCGCTAAAAGTAAGACTAGACAGTGTTCAAGCAAAAGCGGCCAAAATAATCACTGGTGCTGTTTCATCCACCAACAATGAGAAAATTCAGAGAGAATGTGTTCTAGACCTTCTCGCTCGAAAGCAGAAGATAAAATGAAAACAACTTGGATCGGCACTTCGGAAACGAGGAACCAGAGGACGAGAACTCTCTGAACACTTGTGGTTTGGTGGATCCGCCCTTTTCTGAGAATGAGGTGAAACTTACGGCTTTCAAGTTCGGGAAAAGGAAATCTCCTGGTCCCGAAGGGATCGATAACACGGTCGTGAAAACCCTGTTAAGAATGCACCCATCACTTCTTGCCCGGTTTTTCAATAGGTGTCTGGACCTTGGTACTTTTCCTGAGGCATGGAAGGTTGCTCGAGTAGTGCTTCTCGAAAAGTCTGGTAGAAAGGGTAATTCTCCTAATGATTATCGTCCGCTTTTTTTACTAGTGTGTCTAGGTAAGGTCCTGGATAGCCTACTAGCTCAGCGACTGAAGCACTGGCTAGAGATTAATGAGCTCCTTTCCTCTTTCCAACCTGGTTTTAGGGAAGGGAACTCCACAACCACAGCTCTGAACGAGGTGTTAGAGGGGGTTGAGATGGGCTTAAATAAGGGTGCTTGGGTTCTTTTCGTGGCCCTGGACATTGATGGTGCGTTCAACTCCATGAGCTGGAACAAGCCGATGATAAATTTGATGGACATGGGTTGGCCTGATAATTTGTGCAGCTTGGTTCGTGACTTCCTGAGGGATAGACGGATTAGCCTCAGTTTTGGTGGGCGGAAGTTGGAAGGAAACTGTGCTAGGGGTTGCCCCCAGGGCTCTTGCTGCAGACGTATTCTGTGGAATATCCTGGTAAACACCGTTTTCCAGGAGGAGCTCCCCGAGGGAGCCAGGCTGGTTCTCTATGCTGACGACCAGTTCCTCATCATTGAGGCTGCTTCAAGAGCGAAAGCTGAGAAGTGTGTTGAAGCTTCTCTCCAAATCCTCTCGAATTGGGCCCATGACTCTGGCCTTAAGTTCAATGTTTCCAAAACTAAAGCCCTCAGCTTTAAACCTAGGGACATAAGAACTAGAAGGAAAGGGATCAAATGGGAGCACAAGCCGGCTATCCGGATGAAAGGACGGAGGGTAGTCATGGGGATGGTCATTGATGACAAGATGGGTTGGCAATACCAGGCGGAGGAGAAGGTGGCGAGAGGCAGGGAGGCGTTGTGCAGGACTGTCCTGGTTGGCTCTCAACAGGGGGGGGGGGAGAAGAAGGGTTCTATTTTTAGGAACCTCTGCCTCTCCTGTGTCGAGCCAATCCTGCTATAACAGGGATCAGAAGGTGGCAAAAACTCTAGAGAGCGTGCAGAGGACAGCGGCACTCAGAATCACAGGGGGATATCGCACTACCAGCAGTGAGGCCTTTTTGGTCCTCGCTGGGCTTATTCCCCTGGGATTGAAACTAGAGGTGGAGACCATCAGACAGAAGATCTGGGAGAACAGGGAAGATGCCCTGGGACTTGAAGCGGGTGCCCTGGAATGGAAGAGGGACCCAAGGAAGCCTCCGCAGTGGTTGCCAAAGTGGAATTGGAGTCCTGGAGGGCCGACAGGGATTGGCACGGAGGTTTTCACTGATGGTAGTAAGCCTGGAACCAATACTGGAGCTGAAGTAGTGATTTTCACTAATGGAAAGCTGATCTTCCAAGAAAGCTTAACACTCAGAGTGGACGAATTGGTCTTTTCAGCCGAGCTGGTTGCGATCAGGGTAGCCCTCAGAGTGTGTGCCGAGAAGAACTTCAGCCCGGACCGCCTCTATTCAGATTGTATGTCGGCCCTCGTCGCCATCAATCTGGTGGAAGGGCAACTCGCGCATCAAATAATCCAGGAGCTGGAGATGACAACGCGGGCTCCGGAGCTCTATTGGGTTAGGAGACACAGCCTCATCGAAGGTAATGAGTTCGCAGACAGGCTCACTAAGGCAGGATGCTTTAGAGATAGATCACTGAGGACCCCAGTGACCAAGAAAGAAGTTTATAAGAGGATCAGGGGGCACGTCCAGGACTTATGGTTGGACAGATGGAGGAACAGTGTGAAGGGGAGAGAGGTATATATATTCAATTGGGTAACAACACCCAAGTACCTCTGTAAGGTAATGTCCCACATATTCATTAGGGTAGTTCGGGACATGGGGCCTTTCCCTGGAGTCTCCGCAGATTTAAAATTAAGAGAAACCCTGATTGCGTCTATGAAGAAAGGGATGTGGATGCACGCCACTACGTCTTGGATTGTCCAAGGGTAGTGGGTGTGCAGGAAGAGAGAAGGAGGGCGAGGGGCGCGATCGAGAGTAAGCTGCTGAGAAACCACAGCAAGCTTCTTTAGAAAGCCCACGACGTGGCAGCTGAGCTTTTCCTCAGCTGTTAGTGAACAGAGTCGACCGGGGGCCGCCTCCCCGCGGTCTCTGCTGGACACAGTAGATAGTGTCCTCTTTTGCTGTGATTAAAGGCCACCGGTATAGAAATCCTTCCAGACACGTTGTCTGGGAGGTGGTGTTTCCAGGTACAATGTCCAAGCACTAGCTTGGAGACCGTTACTTGGCTTATGAGTTGAACAGAATAGCAGCGAAGTGCATGCTTCGTATGCCGGCTTGTGGACCGAAAGGTCTGGGTGGCCATCTGCTTCTAGGGTGTACCAACTGTGCTTAGGTGAGATCCTCCAGTTCTTGTTTATTTTTGTTTTGGCTACTGTTTCTATTTCTTTAAAAGTAAGTTTATTTTTCTGTAGCAAGGTTTCTTTTGTGCCTTTTTTCGCTAGCGCATCAGCAGCTTCATTGCCTTCAATGCTAACATGTAAGGGTATCCATTGAAGGTGAATTTTTGAGGTATTGAGAGTTTTTGGAGATAACCAATTATGTTCCTGCTTACTTTGTCTCTAAGTTCCCTTGTGTGACTCAAGTGTTGTATTGCACTTCTACTATCAGTAAGAATCCATATATCGTGATGTTTAGTGTTTCTGATGGATTTTAAGGCTTCATAGATGGCTATAAGTTCTGATCTGAAGACTGAGCAAAAATCTGGGTTTCTTCTGTTTATTTTCTCATTGCCATTTGTGGTTTTAATGAGAGAGTCACTGTCAGTGTGTCCCAACTTGTCTCTGCTACCATCGGTATAGATAGTTATTACATTTTTAGGAATTTTATTAATTATTTCTAATGATAATTGTTTTAAGTATTCTGGATTTTGGTATTGTTTGTTGGTGGGTTCATTTAAAGTGGCATTAAAAATAACATTTTGTTAGTGATTCGCATGGGGATATTTTTTCTGCTAAATAATATTTTTCCACTTTATATTTTAAAAATCCATTTCTTTTGGCCAGGTGGAGAGGGCCTTCTTTTTTGAGTCTTATATTGGATTCCCAATTAAGTATGCAATTGGAAGTTCTGTGTTTGTTTTCATAACTCTTGATTTTGTTTATATATTTTGGCAGATTGAAGCTTCTTCTACCCTTTAAGGGCATAATGTCTGCCTCGTAAAGTACAATATTATTAGGGCAGGTATTTCGAAGACCTGTAATAATTCTAGCTGCATTTAGTTGTATCCTTTCCAGTGATTTTAGATTTGTTTCAGATGCTGTACCATAGATTTGATATCCATATTCCAAGATAGGTCTCATTAGAGATGTGTAAGTTAAATTTAGTGTTGTTGCTTCAGCTCCCCACTCTTCCTGAAATATATTTCAAGATTTTTAGTCGGTCTCTTCCTTTTCTAACAACTCCTTCAATATGTTTACTGAAGTTAATTTCTGGATCCAGGGTGTAGCCGAGATATTTAGGATGTTTATTATATTGCAATTGTTGTTCTTTCGGAATAATATTTGGTCTTATTTTGTATAGTTTCTTATCGGTAGTAAAAAGACAGGTTTCAGATTTTTGGGGGTTAAATTCTAATTTATGTTTATTAGCAAATTTTTCTAGGTGGAAAAGAGTCTTGTTCAAATCTATTTCAGCTTTTTTTCCAGTTAGTGTTGCTGCTCCATAGAATAATGTCATCAGCGAAAAGTCCAATATTGGTTTTATGAGAAAAAATTCTTCTATGCCTGCAATAAATTGGGTGAAGAGATTTGGGCTAAGGACTGATCCTTGTGGTAATCCTTGATACAATTTGAAGGTTTTAGATAAAGTGCCATTATATTTGACCCTGATGCATCTATTTTTAAGGGAATCATTTATCCAAGTGATAGCTTTTCCATCAATTTTGAAATGTTTGTATAATTTTGTAATTAACTTGTTTTTCCATACCCCTTATCAAAAACTTGTGTAAAGTCTAAAAAGCAGCTATTGTGTGGTTAGTTGGTTTTCTGTTTTGTGCATCTTTTACCTTTTGTGTGAAAAATAAGGGTTGGTCTATTGTCCCATGTCCTTTCCTAAATCCATATTGTTCTTCTGGTCAGAGATTTCTTGTGTCGGGGTGGTAGGTGAGTCGTCTGAGTATAATTTTTCCATTAATTTTCAGCAAATACTTGTGAGAGAGATAGGTCGGTAGTTTTTTGGGTCATCAGCAGATTTGTAAAGTTTTTAAATGGGAATTATTGTTGCATTTTTACAATCTTGAATCAATTTTCCAGTTTTCCAGGAGTTATTGAAAATATTAAGAAGTCTTTCTTTGCCAATTTTGCCCAAGTTTGATATCATTCGGCCATGGATTTCATCTGGCCCAGGAGTCTTGTTTAGGTCAGTGTTTTCTAATGCATAAGCTAGCTCTTTCATATTTATTTTTTTCAAGGAAAATATTATGAGTGCTGGTGACATTTTTACAGTCATGAATAATCCTTTGGGCCTTTGTTTCAACCTTGATTTTACTACTTATTTGATATGAATTACCTAAAAGATTGGCAGCAATTTTGTCATTAGTTGCTGGTGTACCATCTGTATTCTTAATCATATTAGTTTTTTCAGTTTGTGACTGGGATCTGTCAATTTGTTTTGCCAAATTCCAAAGTTTTGTATTTGGGTTTCTTGGGTTCAGGTTTTCACAAATTTGTTTCCATTTTTCCCTTTTCACATTTACATATAATCTTTTTATTTTTGCATTCACAATGTTCAGTTCAGTTCTACAATTTGTTTGGTTTTGGGTGCTCTTTTTTGTAGTTCATTTCTTTTAGTTTTAAGTGTTTGAATATATTTTGCCTGGTGTGTATAATTTGGAATCCATTTCTTAATATTACCTCTTGGTATTGAAACTGTAGCTGCTTTAATAATGGTGTTTTCAAAAGATATTCAATTAGCCTTTTTGAAGTTCCAGAATTTTTTTTAATTGAGCTGGTTTTGGTCTTGGTGCTAATTTCTATCAAATTAGGCAAATGATCACTTCCAATACTTTTTAATATTTGCTATTTGCATTTGTGGAAAATGTCAGGATAGTAAAAACTTATATCAAGGGCTTGTGCAGTATTATAGCTGTAGGAATGATGGGTAGGATTCCCATCATTTAAGCACATGATGGCATTGTCGTCAAATATGTTTGAAAGTATTTTGCCTCTTGGGTTTGGCGTGGAACATCCCCATAGTTGATGTTTGGCATTAAGGTCACCTACAATAAGAGTTGTCTGTAAGAAATTGAGCCATTGTTCCATCGTCAATAAGTGTATTGTTTGGAGGGTGATACATATTGTATATGTTGATGGCTTTGTTTTGATTGAGGTAGAATTTGATACCTTGGGCTTCGAGGTCTAATGTGTTTGAAATATTAACGGCTATGTCCTCATAGTACATATTCTTGATTAAAAATGCTAGGCCACCCCCTTCAACAGCATATACAGATGGATCTTCAGACCTTACCCTGAGTTATGGAAGGGCCGGAATTAACATAATACTGCAAGATGGAACGCACATCAAAATCAAAGAAGGAGGAGGACAGATTTCGTCAAACTTCACTTGTGAACTGACAGCTATCTGGAAAGCCCTTGATGTATGCCTTAACCAACCATACCTGCATCAAGGAGAAGGAAATTTAATATACAGTGACTCCATATCCGCTCTAGAAGCAATTCAGAAGGGTAATACTAAAATCACACAGAAAATACACTCGTTACTTACCCAACTGGAACCATTGGAGAATAACTGCATTCTACAATGGATCCCTGCCCATGCTGGGATCGGGGGTAATGAAATAGCATTTGAATTGGCAAAGGAAGCCAGAAAGTTGAGCCAAAGGAAAGAACAAATGTCATTATTTGACGCTGATTCTTTGTCAAAATACAAGATAATTAAACAATAAATAAGAAAAGATCAAAATGCGAAATAAACTCTGAGAGAAAAATGACAAAAACTATAACAAGACTTAGAACAAAACACTATAAAGGAATAACAATACATCCAGATGGCACAATAACCTATAGGGCATGCAACAATTGTCCTGGTGTGGAACTTACACCTACCCACATATTCTCATAGCCAGCAATGGCCGCAGCCTTGCAGAAAATTGACATAGACCCAGAGCAGCAGGTTTACACACCCAAGATAGTGGACATTGCTGCTGCTGTGATGGAGATGCATGGAGACATCTGAGGCTTTTTATTGGACACGGCAACAACAACGGCATTCCAGAGTAAAATAAATTATCAGAGATAGATACATATTTTTCAAATGATTTAAAATAAATATAATCGATACTGAGAGAGAGTTGAATTAAAAATATTATAAATTTATTATCTTCGGAAACAAACCATATCTAAAATATCATTTTTTTTGCTACATGTTTAATTTGCATTTACCTATTTTACATATCTCTGATTGTATTTAAAAATTGTTAACCAATTCTTCATACTTTTTGTGAAGTGGTGTTTTATTAATTTGTTATTTGATGTTATTAGGGTTCTTTCCTGGTATTCAAAAAGGAAAAATACGTGTCGATCAGTTATATTTTTCAATTTATTAAACAATTTGGCCGCTGAATCTCTGATTCTGGTAGTGCGCCATCTGGCGAATAAAATTGTAACTAAAATCAATTTCGAATTTTTCATTATTTGCCATAAAAAATCCCATTGCATCCTGAACACAATGGTGTTTACCGCATTGCTCTAGCGCAAATATTCGCGGAGTTATTAATTTTTAAAATAGTGCGGGACTTTTGGATCACCCTGTATATATGGGTTAAACTTACACATATTCTATCCAAAGTTCGCACATGTTAAAGAGCCACATGAAGATGTCCATGCGTAAACAGAGGCACTTGTAGCAAAAGACCCACTCTAGCAAAGGTTTGGCCTTGAGCCTTATTTATTGTCATAGCAAAAGTCAACCTTAGTGGTAACTGAAACCTCTTCAAAATGAAGGGAAGGTTGTAATAAACCTAGCTGTTTGGTAAGCAATTCAGTACTTTATCATAAATCTCTAATGAGCTACCAACAGTTTCCAAGGGAAATGCAGAGCTGAGCAGTTAGGGCAGGCTATTTCCAGGCCCTCAATAATATATTCGGTGGGAACAGGATTAGGGGTGTTGTTCCTGCAGCGAGTCAAATAAGCACGCCTAGCGGTTTATGGAGTGAGTCTTCCACGGCCTTTTCGAGGCATGACAGAAGACGCTGAAAAAAAAAAGGTAAAATAAAAACCAAGCAGAGGAAAACTATAAAAAAGAATGTCAGGACAGGTATAAAAAGAAAATCCCAATCATGTGAGGAAACAATTGATTGAAAAAAAAAAGATTCCAAGAAAATACTGCAAAAAAGAAACCAGACACAAAAATCAACAATTGATTACACAAATACAGCATCAGCCTATTTATGAGAAAAAAATAGATGCAAAATACATTAAGAAAGATACAGCAAAAAAAAAAACAGACACAAAAATGGAGCTAAATACAAATGAAATATTATGACAAATTAAGTAATCAAAATTGATTATACAAATACAGCATCAAGCTATTTATGAGGGAAAAAAATGATGCCAAAGACATTAGGAAAGATACTGCAAAAAAAAAAACAGACACAAAAATGGAGCTAATTAAGCAATTGCTTATACAAATACAGCATCAGTCTATTTATGAGGGGGAAAAAGATGCCAAAGACATTAGGAAAGATACTGCAAAAAAGAAAAAAGACACAAAAATTGAGCTAAATTTAAATGAAAAACTATAACAAAGTACTCACAAAAATATAAATATAATCAAATGAATCAGAAATACGAAATATATATTGGAAATTAGTAAAGATTAATAATACAAAAGAACGTGTTTTAAAAATAAACAATTCGATGATGAAAAATAACAAATATGATAAGATAAACAACATTTGAAGGCAAAAAATCTACGTTTTCAAAATCAAACAAATTAAAAATAAAGAAATCTATTAATATTTGGAAAATAAAAATAAAACGGTCATGTGAAACAAAAATGGACCACATGAAAGTCTTAAATTTTGAACACTCGCTCAATCCAACCACCATAGCAGATGTACAGATTTTCAGACATCTGGCTGGCCGGGAAAACTGTTGGAAGTAGCGACTTTAATTCTTCAGGGATTATTCAAGACTTCAAAAAGAGGAAGAAATCTAAATATTCAGGTTCTTATCTGAAACATTCTTGGAATTAAAAGTAATAATCTGTTATAAATAAAATACATTAATAATCTGTAATAATTAAGTAATTGGTTTCCAACATCATCATGCACACATGCATCATGCACATATTCATATTAAATATACCTATATATAGGTAACAACGTGTATAAAATAGATGTATATTAAAAATAATGAAGACATATCCTGACCAGAAGCATATGTGCTTTTAAGATGGCAGAGCGCCATCTAGTGGAACAGAAATCAACTAAACATTAATTTAACCTGTTCCTGATATTTGGCCAACCCATTTTCTTGATAAATCAAGAAAAGCCATCCACGAACGCGTTAACAAGGGGCTTAGAGTGGTTAGAGAAATATTTTGAAGGCCTAAGGAACCTTGCTAAATTACATATATATTCTAAAATCATAGTTTATCAATGGTTTTATTAATATACAATAATACTGGGTTTAATATTGATGTGCATATTTATTAATATTTTGGCGAGATTTCATATATATTTCAACTTTTGAATATAAGTTTTGTAAATTCATTGTTAAAAACTAACTATATGCAACAACAATAACAACAAAGCCTTTATTTAGGGCCTCTCGCCCTATACAGGATTCGCCAGTTCACAAGGGTTGGGGAGAACACTGTGTGGCCTTTTTCCGGGATATAGTCTTGTGGAATCCAAATATCGCCATCGCTATATACCTGTTCTTTGATATTTCATTGATTAGTGCCGGAAATGAAGGACAAAGTTGCCCCGTTTTATCATTTAGTTTTCGTCTTTCCTTAGACAGAGCAGCACAGTCAAATAAGTAGTGCAACATCTCTCCGTTGTTATTCCTGATCCACAGAAAGTGCATTTCAGGTCTTCACGCCTCAATAAAATCAGATGATGTTCTCTGAAAAAAATTAAAAGGGTTCTAAATTGTGCGATTAATCTGATGACAGGAAAAGGGAGTTCACTTAAAAAATATTCTTCGGTGGTAAACGTTGTATATATATCTCTATAGTGGGAATATAACTTTGATTGGGTTATTATTGTTAAGTCGTTTTGTATTGTTTTCTCTATCGCAGTTCTCAATATTCCTGGGATAGCATTCCTTAGTGAATCAGGATCATTACAATAAGTAAGCCACGAGGATCTGTTATTATTGAGTAAATTGCTTAATTGTTTTATAAACCCGATGGGCGCACCTGTAAAAAACTAACTATATAATTAATTAATGAAAATGCAGTTCAAAAAAAATAATTTAGTTAATTGCACTAAAAAGGAAAAATAAAATCTTAATTCTTATGTCATTGAGAAATTAGATGTATCTGAGTGAGAATAAAAGCGGCGAGGGACGATCATATTTAGAGAAGAGGTTAAAAATTTAATAAAAACTTATAAAAATCGCTAATCAGTAGGATGATCGTCCTCCGCCGCTTTTATTTTCACTTATATACATCTGATAGCTAAATGATATAAGATAAAATATTTATATTTTTCCTTTTCAGTGCATTCAAATAAAGTTTTTTTTTTTATTTATCTTTCACTTATTAAATATATGAATGAATAACTTACGTGGGCCTCTATTCTCAAAATCATCTTTAAATTATGAGTAGTTGAATACTTTAAATGAACAACCAATCTATTTAGTGAACGTAATTATTACATCTTCCTAGAACACCAAATGGGGATTCACAAATACTATTAGATTAGTTAACTATTAAGTGGTACATTTTAAATGAAAATAACTCTAATGAGACCGCCATTGTGTTATAATTAAGTGGTCTGACAGGTGTTGGAAGCCCTGTGGCCTCTCCAAAATGGCGGAGTTTAGGAGATTAATTAGGAAGGGAAAGAGAGAGAAGAACAGGGGGCAATTAACGAATCGAAACCGGTTTAGTTGGAATTTTTTCAAAAACAAAGCTGGGCTTTCTAAATTAAAATGTAATTAGCTTGAGTGTAGTAAATCCACGGGAGTGGTGCACCTAATAATTGTCCGGGTTAATGGAACTGGAGGATAAAAACAATTAGTAAACACATTCATAGAGGTACAATTTCACCATTAAATCGGTTTTAAATATATTTAAAGTCGTATGATCGGTGTTTATTTCAGTCGGTATATCCTCATAAGGGCAAACCTTTTATCACAAAATGTAAGAATGTTGACAATCCAATTGGTATTTGTTGAAAAATATATTTACATATAAATAAATGAAGGTGTAAACACCAGGATTCTGGAGATATGTTTTTTCGAGATTCTCTAAATTTTAAACCTCATGTAGAAAGTTCTTTCAGACCCTAGAGAATCCATTCTAAATATTTTAATATGGAGCTTAAATCCTCTCAAGTCTAATGTTTCCACTTAAATTTGATGCGAAGGATTAATATATTGAGTAGTAATACCACGATACCATTAATACCCTTTTACCACATTATTCATATATACTTGGGTCGAAAAATAATGATTAAATTTTAAAATTTCACATGTATTAATTGATGGAAAATTCATTACAGTTATATTACATTAATATATGCTTATCCTCTTAGTTTGCTGCTTTCCAAGGGATGAGATTTAAAAAGCTATATAATATACATATAATTGCTATAATAGGCATATAATGATATATTTATATACGTGTTATATAAAGATAGTATTTTTATCTCAAATATATTTCATAGATTAAACTATTCTGTAAATTCGACCGCCAGATTTTGCGATTTCCCTTCATATAAACCTATTGTTGTTGTTTCCCGTTGGCCGGCTCAAACCTTTTGTAATTATGTAATTTGTTTTGTCTTTTGTTTTCCTTATTCTACTTGCCTTAAACCAGGCACTACTTTCTCAGAGATTAGGTAATTTATATTTTATAAGCTTAATTAAAACAAACTAGCAAATAATGACTTGAGCAGTTTTTTTTCTACCACGACTGTAAAATCACATACAAATGGATTCCAAGATCAAGCAAATGACCAATAATTCCTCTACAAAAAAAATCTTACCTCAATAATATTCAAAAAACAGCAGAATGTTTCCTGAATAATTTGCGTATATACAAAAGTAAGAATTTAAAAATAAAAATCATGGTTGTAGAATTCACAAGAAAATGAAGGCTGGTAGGCAGAGAAAGAAAGTTTAAACTCTGATAAAGACACCCGTTATAGAACGAATCAACTGACTTAATCAAGCCCTCACATTTCCACTAACTACAGAATTAAAGAGGAAATTGCTTTTGGAATAATTCGTCTCTATAGCCAGTTTCTCCCTTCTGTTTGCTCTCCCACCAAACACTACGCTCAACTAAGTCATTTCTAGATCCTATTTTCCTTCTGTAAATTCCAATTTTATTTATATTTTTCTCCTCAAGATTTATATTCTACCGTAATTTTTAATAATATTATTACGAGAAAATCTCTTAAGAAAATCTTTGCGCTGGTGTTGTAAATAGAACCGATTTTAGACCCAAAATATTCCAATACATTTTAAAGAGAAAAGTGCCTCTCTTATATATCGTAATATTCAGAAATATATGAATAAAAAGAGCCTCTGTGGTTGAATGAGGAGAGTAAAGATAAATTTCTCTGGTCATAACAACTCTGGGTGACCTTATCTATGTCCAGTTTTCTAAATTCAAAAGGTTCTGGGAGCTTCCTGTCTCACCCATTTCACCTGGGAAATGATTTATCCTACCCAAATGTGTTTAAAGTCACCTAGATTCGATTATTGGGATAGTCCTCATGAAGGACGATTCCACGTTGAGGGTTCCCAGGGTAGTCTTCGGACCTTCTCTTTTTCTCATCGACCTACTGTCCTGTGCCTCCTTACCAATTGTTACACAACTACCACGATTACTCGAGAATCAACACATATATTGTTGCACCAAGTTGCAGCTCTGCAGGGTCGTCGACCTTGGTTTCTTCCTTCTTGGTGTTATACACGTTTCCCGAGCGGGTTTCCATATCAAAGCAAATAAATAGAAGTAAAAGTGAAGAAATAGAAGTAAATAAAAATAAATTACCTTTCGAATTTATTGTGTTTATTTATTCGTGGTCTTTCTCGTAGGTCGTGATCCGCAGTCTCCCTCTAGGTCCTTTCTCGCTCCAATAACCAATCAATATATATGTACAATAAATATTACAAAAGGAATGATGATAATCTGAATATTCTGTTTTAAATAATTATTAAATATCATAGAATATTTTGAATAAATGTAAGGCGCATTAAAATTGATGTAACAATATACATTGAAAACAAAAAGGTCATTTCCTGTCCGCTTTTTTGTTTTTTTAATATCAACATCTGACCTTTTTTTTCTATCTATTTTTTCACACACACACACACATATATATATATTAAAAATAAAGAAGGCATCTCTTGACCACGAGCATATATATGTCATAATATATGCGCTACCTGGAACATTAGAGTTCCATCTATGCTTCCTTCCTGTGATGAATCTGTATAAGACCGATGGTTTTAATAAAACTTTATGTGGGCTGTGTGTAAATATATATTTATATTAAAAATTTCCCTCGTGTAATGTAAATAATAACTTTAAAAAAATAAAACATTAAAGTACGAAAGGTTTTTACACGCAAAAAAACTACTATTCTTACACCGACGTATAAATTTTGCCTAACTGGCTCTTTTTATTATTTACGGATGAGCATTACTCGATGCAAATATTAATGTAATTCTACTGTCCTAAAAGCTCATGTTCATAGTTTATTTGAATACTATTTCTAAGATCCCCCCTATAGTGGAGCATATATGAGCAGTATCGTCCAATACAATATTAGAGCTATAATAAGCGGTCTTGTATATTAAATTGGTGATCCGCTGGGAGGGTTCAACACTGATAAGCAAAGTCATCCTAATATTTTTTCATCGCAATGAGGACAGTAGAAGTCTGTTTCGCCTGTAAAATGAACTTTCGTTCCTAATTGTTTTCTTTTTTTATATATAGATGGCGCGTTATATTGCCCCCATAATTAATAATTAATATATATTCAATTATATTAATGCTTTTCTCACAAGAAACAATGGAAATGTTCAGTCAGTTAAACCCTATTTATTTTCTTAAGGTCACTCACATAATAGGAAATAGATTTAATATTTATGAATACTACAGAGAAGTTTGTTGAAAACATATAGGCCTCAATTGAAATCTCAAAATTTAATTTATATATATAAATATATTTTTAAAATTTTTCTCCCCATTGAAAATTCACAAAATATTTTAAAAACTTAATGCTGTTGACGTTATGTGGCGCTGAGTTTGTTGTTGACACACTTTAAAATGTTATAACACCTTGATAAAGGTTGGCGTTCAGCCAGCTGAAATATTGGTAAAATAAATAATTTTTTGATCCAATATATGCCTTTTTAATTAACAATATATAAATATATTTTCAAAGAGAAGTGATGAGGAATTTCTTAAAGTAATATATATAATTGTGTGCATTCACATTCTTTATTTGATCTCTTCAGACAACATGTGAGTAACTACATGAAGAACTTACATAGCTAGTTGTAAACGTTTGTTTGGCGAATGGCACTATATTGTCCTATTGGGCTATCTGATTAAATACAAGCACAGGATATATGAGAACCCAGCACAATAGTAAAGCGGTCTGGTGGTTCGAATAAGCAAAATTGCACTGATGTGATCCAAGAAGTCTTTCAAATATTTTTTTTAATCGTATAAGGACAATGAGTCAGTTTTATATTCATACAATAAAATCTGCATTAAAATGATTTCATATAGATTTCATATTTATATGTGAAAAAGAAATAAAGGTCGGGTGTTGGTATTAAAATAAAAAAACATATCCTGACCACGAGCACATGAGAATTTTATATGGCAGAGCGCCATCTAATGGAATAGATGGTGCACTAGATGGCGCTATGCCATAAATAAAAAAGATCATGTGCTCGTGGTCAGGATATGTCTTTTCTGTGATAAAATTATGAAAAAGTATTATAATTACAATTATATATGTTATATATATATAAGATAAAAGTTGATAATTTTTTTTTTGTGTTTAAGTTAGATGATTAAATAGTTGTTTATATGTATTATATTTATATCTTATTTAGGAGAGAAAAATGTAATAAAAGTAATTTTAGTTAGAACAATATGTTTTATTTTAAATAGAAAAAAAATTTGAAAAATAAAAAGAAAAGTATGTCTATATGAAGGGTAAAAGATGATGCTAAAAGACGTTACGTTGTTAAATCTTCTTTTCTTGTTAAATTTTCTTTTTATTTTTCAAAATTTTTTTTTTCTCTTTAAAATAAAAACATATTATTCTAACATATAATTACTTTTATTACATTTTTCTCTCCTAAATAAGATATAAATATAATACATATAAACAACTTTTTAATCATCTAACTTAAACACAAAAAAATTATCAACTTTTATCTTATATATTTAATTTATATTTAGCTTGCTAATCTAATAGAATTTCCTTTTTATATATAAAATATTACTATTATTAAAAGTTTTAAATATAGTTCTATCACACAATATATAAATCCATGTTAACTTACTCTATAATATCAACTTAATTTAAATTATATTTAAAATTTAAATTTTTATTTGATAAACTTTATTATTTACATTTCATATATATATATGTATATATATCAGACAAACAAAACAACCTAAATAGTGAAACAAAATTGCCATCCCACAATACAATAATATTAGATCCTGAACTATGATATCAAGTTTAATAGAAGATTGGCCCCATAATATTTCAAACTGTCATAAACATCCACACTTAGTTAATGGAATTTTATCCTAAGGAAAGCTATTATTTTCTATTATTTATATGTAACTAAAAGCAATATATTATCATATAGTATAGACAATAGTACTCTTTAAGTAGAAATTTGAAGGAGGAAGATATATTTTAAAAGTTCTGAGATTAAATGTAAATAAATTGAGTTATATATAGATGTCTTTGTATTATTATCTCTTGTATGTATATTCAGGTAAAGTGCCTGAGGAATGTCCTGTAATTTGAAAGCTCTATTTAAGATTTTAATAACACAAACCTGTCGCCACGTTGAATATTTTGGTATAAAATATTAAACCTTTGTCTTTAGTACAATAGAAGCTATATAAATATGATAATTTCTTCAATATAATAAATACCATTGTCGGAGCTGTATATTTTGAGAAATGCATTATATTTTATATTTATACACAGGTTTCCAGTCTAATATATTTTATTAATGTATCAACTATAGAATATAAATTCGCTAAAATAGGTTCAGTATTAAATATAGAACCGCCCAGAAGTCCAACCCTTCCTCTACGTGTCGGGCTGGAGAAGCAGCACAAGTGAGGGACTGTCCTGTAAGGCGAAGTACGGTGTCGAGCCGATACTGTAACCGTGAAGGCCTACAGGGAACTCTGAAATATGGCTGACTAACGGGGCAATGGTACCCCCCTTTCCATAGAGAGGACAAGACATCACAATTAAATATATAAAAAGTAAACTATTTTCTGAATATTTTAATGGCATTTCTCTTCTTATATATGTGTACTTATATTCCACAAATTGGTTCATCGTTAACATCCCACACAGACAATTAAAATATAGATTTTTTGTCTCATCTATAGAGATAAATCAATCCAAAGAAATTCGTATCTATATTCGACATGTTCAGCTATAAAGTTTAGTCTGAGGAGGGTTCTTTTAACCAGTAAATGACGAGAATGAGAACAAAACTTCAAGAAAACTGTCACCAATCACTGATCTAGCCAATTAGAAGGCGCGCCAATCATTTATTAAGTCAGTCAAACAAAGAAGTTCTTATTTCTACAGACGCGGCCTGTCATTTCCTCACGACAGAGTCAGTTTACCTCGTATCTACCATATTATTGTGACCCTCTGGCTATTCTGAAATAATAAAACACCATCTAACTATCATGTATTATCAAGTTTATAATAGCTGTTTACTCTTATTTATTCCAATTGGTCGTTGTTTACGAATGCTTAGTCAAAATATTTAATATTTTGAAATCCTAAAAAGTTGTAAAAGATTCATTTGGATTATCTAACAAGAAATATATAGAAAACGTGTTTTTAATAATCTAATTTTTACATATCTCTATATTAACTTTGAGAATTATTATTCTGGAATAGGTAGCTGTAAATCATATGCATGTGGAGTTTTAAAGATTGCAATAAATTCTCTTTAAATCGGTCAAACAGAGATTTGGAGTTTTGATTAAAATTTAAATGGAAATATAAGTGTAAATATGAATTAAAAAAAAATATATTTTAAATATTTAATTCAATTTGAAATAGGAAGAGTGCCTTTTATAGCATAAATGCGTGTATAAGAAAATGAAAGATTTGAGCACGAAGGTTTATTTTTACACATAAATCGAATCTCTACTGTCCTTCTGGAATAAAAAAATGGGAGGACTTAGCTCACACACACACATCAGTGGCGAACCCTCTCAGGGGTTTCGCCAATTTAATCTACCAGACCGTTTTTTTTTTAGAGCTCTAATACTGTATTGGACGATTCTGTTCATATATACTACACTAAAAAGTGATATCTTTGAAATGGTATGTAAGTACACTATGGACATAAACTTTTAGGACAGTAGAATAACATATAAATATTTGCATCAAGCAATTATCTTCTTTTTAATTTTTATTTCAGTGAGGACAGTAGATATTTCTTTTATGTGTAAAAAATAACTTTGGTGCTTAAATGTCTAATTTTTTTTTACATAGATGGCATGTTGTTGTCCTATGTTTTATACATGTTTGTGTATTGAAAAGGCGCTATTTTAAAATGCATCAAATTTGTTATATTAACATAACTGTTGCTGCATAGTCCCCGCATATTCAAGTCAGTAATATAAACTGTTGTGTATTAATATATTTACTTATATTGTATCTGCCCTATATTTTCCATAGTTGGTATTGCTATTAGAAGATAGCATTGTTTTGCATAGTTGGTGTTGTTATTAGAAGATAGCACTGTTTTGCCTAGTTGACAAAGTTGGTGTTGTTATTAGAAGATATAGCACTGTTTTGCCTAGTTGACAAAGTTGGTGTTGCTATTAGAAGATAGCACTGTTTTGCATAGTTGACAAAGTTGGTGTTGCTATTAGAAGATAACACTGTTTTGCATAGTTGGTGTTGTTATTAGAAGATATAGCACTGTTTTGCCTAGTTGACAAAGTTGGTGTTGCTATTAGAAGATAGCACTGTTTTGCATAGTTGGTGTTGCTATTAGAAGATAGCACTGTTTTGCATAGTTGGTGTTGCTATTAGAAGATAGCACTGTTTTGCATAGTTGGTGTTGCTATTAGAAGATAGCACTGTTTTGCATAGTTGGTGTTGCTATTAGAAGATATATATATAAAAGTTGATAATTATTTTTGTGTTTAAGTTAGATGAGATTAAAAAGTTGTTTATATGTATTATATTTATATCTTATTTAGGAGAGAAAAACAGGTAGAGAATTGAAAGGGTGTTAGTATTTTTTTAGTTAATTAATAGTTTTTGTAATTTTTTTATATAATTTTTTTTCCTATATAATTTTAGATTTTTTTTTTTCCTAAGAGTAAGAATAATATGATATAATGTTTTTGCCTAGTTAAGGATAGATAAACATATTTTAAATCTTTGCCTATTAGAAATTATTTTTTGGAACCCTAATGGTAGACCAGGACATTACACAAAAGGAGATTGGAAAATCTATTGAAAAGAGAAATCTGTGGTACCAGGGCTCTTCAGATGAAAATACCACATCCCATTTCACCCTTACTTATTATGGATTGATTTCTCTTCGACCATTAAACTGTATAATTAAATTAATATTAGATAACATAGAAGGAGGTTGTTTACTTACTTATTCAAAGTGGCGTCTGCCGCTCCCTAGAGACAGCGCACATGTGTGGATGTAACATCTGTCTGCCAGGGACCCGCCAACATTGTTCTAAAAGTAACCTTCCCTCTTCTAGTAAATCTTATTTTTAAAATTGTTTGAAGTTAGAAAAGCTGTCAGAAAAGAATCATTAGAAATTTTAAAGATTGTGAAAATATGTATTAAAATTTTGTTTCCATTGATATAAGTTACATTTTTATTAAAATTATAAATTAATTGAATAATAAAACATTTATTATGCTTCAAATTCATTTATATTTGTTTTCCAGTTCCCTCCCACAGTAACTGGAGATCAAATTGAATGAATTTAATGCTTTATAATCGTTATCATATAGTTAATATATTTAAAGTCATAGGAAATATATTCAGTAATTCTATCATTTGTTTTAGTATAAGAGTAGAATATAAGTTGTTGGTTAGATTAATTGGAGAAGTTTGAAGTTTCAAATTTATAATTATATTTATTATTGCTTAGGTATTTGTGTATTGACAGCCTATTGTAAAACTTTACTGTTTTATATTTAAAACCATTGTTTAAATACTCTTTATTAAGATTTTTAATGTCTTTAATAAAGTTTGTTTTAATGTTGTTGATTCTATAAAATCTTAAAAATTGACCAAAATATATGCCTTTGCAGCAATTTGATGATATGTTGGAATTGACATTACAGAATTTAATAATTTTAAAATTATAACAATTTCTTTTGTCATATGTTCCAATTGACTTGTTTGCAAGGTTTATATTTAAGTCTAAAAAGTTAACCTCTTTGTTATTAGTTATCTTTTCATTATTTTTAAGTTTCAAATATTTAGGGTATATTTTGTAAATGACATTATTGAATTGTGGGTTATTCAAGATAATGATGTCATCTACATAGCGGAACATATGCCAATTTACATCATTCTGTAGGAAGAACTCTCTTTCATACCAAAAAAGTAATAAGTTGGCTAGTAGAGGACTGGATGAAGTTCCCATTGGAAACACCTTTAGATTGAATGTATATTTTGTTTTTAAAATTAATATAAACAAAATCAATCCATAATGAAGTAAGGGTGAAATAGGATGTGGTATTTTCATCTGAAGAGCCCTGGTACCACAGATTTCTCTTTTCAATAGATTTTCCAATCTCCTTTCGTGTAATGTCCTGGTCTACCATTAGGGTTCCAAAAAATAATTTCTAATAGGCAAAGATTTAAAATATGTTTATCTATCCTTAACTAGGCAAAAACATTATATCATATTATTCTTACTCTTAGGAAAAAAAAAATCTAAAATTATATAGGAAAAAAAAATTACAAAAACTATTAATTAACTAAAAAAATACTAACACCCTTTCAATTCTCTACCTGTTTGAAATAAAAGTGTATGGTTCTTTCTTTATCTCTTTTCTCTCTTTTACTAAAAAATAAATATATAATCATTATAAATCTCTTCTTTATTCCTATTTATTTTAAGAGTATGTCTAAATGACGGGTAAAAGCCGATGCTAAAAGACGTTACGTTGTTAAATCTTCTTTTCTTGTTAAATTTTCTTTTTATTTTTCAATTTTTTTTTTCTATCTAAAATAAAAACATATTATTCTAACATATAATTACTTTTATTACATTTTTCTCTCCTAAATAAGATATAAATATAATACATATAAACAACCTTTTAATCTCATCTAACTTAAACACAAAAATAATTATCAACTTTTATCTTATATAATTAATTTAGATTTAACTTGCTAATCTAATAGAATTTCCTTTTTATATATAAATATTACTATTATTAAAAGTTTTAAATATAGTTATATCAATATATAAATCCATCTTAACTCACTCTATAATATCAACTTAATTTAAATTATATTTAAGATTTAAAATTTTATTTGATAAACTTTATTATTTACATTATATATATATATATAGCACTGTTTTGCATAGTTGACATAGTTGGTGTTGCTATTAGAAGATAGCACTGTTTTGCATAGTTGGTGTTGCTATTAGAAGATAGCACTGTTTTGCATAGTTGGTGTTGCTATTAGAAGATAGCACTGTTTTGCATAGTTGACAAAGTTGGTGTTGCTATTAGAAGATAGCACTGTTTTGCATAGTTGGTGTTGCTATTAGAAGATAGCACTGTTTTGCATAGTTGGTGTTGCTATTAGAAGATAGCACTGTTTTGCATAGTTGACAAAGTTGGTGTTGCTATTAGAAGATAACACTGTTTTGCATAGTTGGTGTTGTTATTAGAAGATATAGCACTGTTTTGCCTAGTTGACAAAGTTGGTGTTGCTATTAGAAGATAGCACTGTTTTGCATAGTTGGTGTTGCTATTAGAAGATAGCACTGTTTTGCATAGTTGGTGTTGCTATTAGAAGATAGCACTGTTTTGCATAGTTGGTGTTGCTATTAGAAGATAGCACTGTTTTGCATAGTTGGTGTTGCTATTAGAAGATAGCACTGTTTTGCATAGGTGACATAGTTGGTGTTGCTATTAGAAGATTGCACTGTTTTGCATAGTTGGGGTTGCTATTAGAAGATAACATCGTTTTGCATAGTTGGTGCTGCTATTAGAAGATAGTACTGTTTTGCATATTCGGTGCTGCTATTAGAATATAGCATTGTTTTGCATAGTTGGTGCTGCTATTAGAAGATAGCACTGCTTTGCATAGTTGGTGCTGCTATTAGAAGCTAGCACTGTTTTGCATAGTTGGTGCTACTATTAGAAGATAGCCTTGTTTTGTATAGTTGGTGCTGCTATTAGAAGATAGTACTGTTTTGCATAGTTATCAATTGTGCTTTTGTAAGATATAAATACCGTTGTCAGTTTTAGAGCGACAGTCCTGTAGCACGTTCAGTCTTGTACCTTATCTTATGTTGGCAATAAAAGCATTATTTGACCACGCAGTCGTGTTGAGAGACACAACATAAACCAATCAGTAAATCAAGACAAAATAACCCAATCTGTATGAAATAGTAACAGCTTCAGCCTTCATCAGTAAAGGTTTGTTACATTTTATAACATCTTACAGGAAGAGATTTTTGACTAGGCATATCTACCAAAAAGTGTTTTATCTTATCAAATAGTGGGAAATATTTTAAATATATTGCATTATAATAAACATATGATTGCTAAATGAAGAATAACTGGAGAAATTATTGTTCTAATGTATTTTGAGGCGGAAGAGGGGGGGGTGCCACCTTTGAACATTAAGGATAATATATGAATATATAAAATCATACTAAATATAATCAACTGGAATTATATAAAGTTGAATGGCTCTATTAAATTTACTTTATTATTGAGATAGCTCATACACACAAATACAATCTCATGTTTTTTTTTTTTGCTTTTCCCTAGGACACCTGGTACAGGTCATGATAATCATGGTGGCTAGTAAGTGACCACATATCTACACATGTGAAAAGCAGTTGAACTTTGCACTTACAAATGTTCCATTTCAACGAATTTTTAAAATTTATTTCAAGGAGAAATAACGATTCTTTCTAACCTTTTGGATGAGGTATGAAATGGTGAATTGTGAAGAGTAATGATAAACGGAAAAATAAAAGTGTCCAGGGTCCAGTCATCCCTGGACACTTTTATTTTTCCGTTTATCATTACTCTTCACAATTCACCATTTCATACCTCATCCAAAAGGTTAGAAAGAATCGTTATTTCTCCTTGAAATAAATTTTGAATTTTCGTTGAAAATAAACACATGCGGGAAAGTATTTCAAATGTCGTTTTACCTTATATTTTAAAGTTTTATTATCCGATTTCATAGCTCTGGTTTTATATTTTTTGGCCCGTGTTGTGGTTTTGACGACAATTGCGTATTTTTAACAATTTGTTCGCCCTATATATGTAAATATGGACAAATATTTTTCAACAACGTTATATGTTTTATATTATTATATGATTTTATATTTATAATCTTTTGATTCACAAAATTCTCTTATTTTTAAGCTCTTATCTATTTCTCGATATATGCATATACGTGCCGGTTTACATGTATTCTAGAAAATCGTGTACGTATATAAGTAGTACTAGGTTTCCAAATAATCATTCCCTTGAGGAGATGGACAGCAGGTCACTGAAACGTCGGGTGTTAAATAAATTATTGGTTGATATGGCTGTGTTTTTCCAAACGAAATAACAAGTAGTAGAGTGAGTGAAAAATGTTATAATATAAATAAAATGTTAATATTTTTATTGATACTTTTCTTTTGTTTGCAGTGATAACATCATCAAAGAGGGAGATAAACATATCTGAATGAACCTTTTCAGAATCATTCACATATATACGTTATCAAAAATAGTAAGTAGAGAGGTATATTAATTGGGTTAATATTATATAATATAATAGACGAATGACCCTGCTTCGCCCGAGAACTCCCCCGAGTGCAATTTCCTTCATACTGAGAGTACATCAATAATTAATAGTAGACGTGCTATAGAATAGCAATCAAATTTCAAAATCACTATAGTTCAAATAGATGGCAGCTTTTCCACCCAACCCCCCAGGTACCCGCCTCAGCGCATTTACCCTTGAAATTGCCTGAGTTGAGCGAGTGACTGCGATGCCATCTTAGTAAAAATAAGGAAAAAATAGGTTTATAAAAAAATTAGTCTAAAATACTTGAATGTAAATATTTTTTTGTAAAAAATAAAAGAACACATGGAAATTAGGCAACCATATGTGTTTGCTAATGACTGCGACTGCATTTTAAACGATTTTTAGGAGATAAAAAAACAAAGGCCAGAACAAAAATTAATTAAAAAGTACGAAAGCCATTATTTACATACAGTAACGCTAATTTTGTATAGAGTTTTTTTTTAAATTGCATTGTGTGCACTTACCGTAACTTAGTAATATAAATTTATCTCTCATTACTCAACACTTTTATAAAAAAAGTAACATTCGTATAAAAATATATTTCAACAAAAGTACGCAAGCAACTTTAAAAAAAAATCAGAACGCTCATTGGTCGCTTAATTGGCCTGGTGTTGTTCTTTTGCCTCGTATTTACTCCGCCTAAAAAATTCTTCAAATGAAAATAAAATAGCCAAAATTACTAATTAAAATGTAGACGAAAATTTCCCTCAGGTTTATAAAAAGCGACATGCAAAATTTGGTACTAATTGGTTCAGTAGCTTTTGAGTTTTCGCGAACAGAAAACAGACATTGACTTTTATATACAAGAATAGAAGCAAAGGGCGCTTCTCCCATCAAAATAAACGTCAAAAAACTGACGCCATCTATATTCCATCAATATATAAGAATATATTAGTAGGAGATGTATATTAATTGGGTGAATATGATATAAAATAAATGAATATTAAGATTTTTATCGATAATCTGTTTTTGCTGTCAAGTCAAAATAAAAAGAGAAATCGCATCTAAATCTCTATTTGATTTAATTGTGTTAGCTGATAATAATTTATATAAAACAAATTAAATAGTAAGAATTAAAAGAATCTTGAAAATTAATTACATCAAGATATTTCAAGATATAAGGTAATTTGAAAAATAAACATACCTGACTTGGAGACGGGTAGAAGAATGGAAATAGTTATATGTTTGGTGATTAATTTACATATTTACGAAAAGTTTTATGGCTGCCAAAAGAAAACAACAACAATGAATTCATATAATGCAAAGCGGCGCCATCTGGAGGTCGACTTCATAAAATATCTAGGACATATATTTTAGTATAAAATTCAATTTTCGTTTTATAACATATATATGAATACAGATCATATATATATGTATATTTATTTATTTATTCATATTATTATTAACCGTTATTTGAACAAATCTAAATATTTGCAATTTATATATCTCCAATAATTGTGAATTCAATTGAATGTAAAAAAAATATAAATAAAACCAAATCAATATACTTAAATGAAATATGAAATTGAAACACACAAAGGGATCTTAGATTCCGTTTTCTCAGTCGTCTGTTGATGAATTTTTGAGACACTTGTGTGCCGGCCACACGTTGAATAGTAGATAACGTCGAATCCGGTGCTATGACAGCCGTTCTTACAATCACTCTCTCCTCCCGTTCTGTTGTGTCCCTTGGTCGACCGCTGCCGTCCTGACGTTGCATTCTTCCGTTGTTGACCCACTCTTGCCAACATCGTCTAATAGCCGCATCATTTCAGCACATATGTCGCGCGTTTTGTCGATTTGACCAACCAGCTTCTTTCAATTCAATGGCACGACTTATTTCAAACTCTGTCATATGTTCGTAATAAGCACGAATTTTTCGACCAGGCATGGTACAGTATAACTAGACATACAGAAAAATAATAACCAGATATTTTAAAATCAGCTCGCGTCGCGCCGAATATTGAGTCTAGAATTTTCGTGCTGGATGCGCAGTTCAGATGCGCTATAGTTCTCGCTTGCATAAATCGACCACTAATTTTCAATCATTTGGATGTTGGGTATTCTTAGGTATATTTTAATTCCAGAAGTGACAATGATAATAAAACATAAATTTACAATACTGTGACGAAGAAATATTTTATTATTTAATTTAATATTATTCAATGAAAATATTCAACAGATTATAAAAATATATATTAAACTGTATTTGTGAAATCATCTTTAAAATATTTCTTTGCTTGCTTGCTTAAGATTCTCTAGCTGTAAATAGTTTTTTTGGGGGCTGACTTGTTAATAATTGTCGACTCGTGTCGCTGTGACGTCATCAATAAATACTTTTACATCTTAGGATATTTCAAGGCTTGATTTCTACGCTACAATACTATATATAATTTATTAGTTTTAAACAGCAACAAATATAAATCGTTTTAAAAGCTCACCCTATTCGAATATAAAATAAATTATAAAATATGTAACACTATATATATATAATATGTTTTTAATAAAAAAAAGGCTAGGAATTCTCTCTATGATTGGTTTATTAACTCAAAACTGATTGGCTTATTTGGTTTCGAAAAGTCATGAAATGATCAAATATTAAAGAGAATAAAAGATGCCAAATATATAAACTAATTATGACATATATTACAATGAAAAAACAATAGAAAAAAAATAATAAAAAGGTCAGGTGTTGATATTAAAAATAAAAAAGGCATATCCTGACCAGGAGGACATGTTCTCTTCAGAAGGCAGAGCGCCATCTGGTGGAACAGAAATCAACTATTCATTGATTTACCCTGTTCCCTGATATTTGGCCAACCCAATTTCTTGATAAATCAAGAAAAGCCATCCACATTTTTTTAATTTTTTCTTCTATTGTTTTTTCATGTGTTAAGCGTATTTACGCAAGTTTGGCCTTAAATACCCATTTCATGGTTTTTCAGGAAGCCACTGGGACCAAAAATATTTTTGGTCGCACTGATACAGCCTACTCCACGCTGACGAGCGCCAACAGCGCGAAACGCGTTCGTGGATGGCTTTTTATTGATTTATCAATAAATTGAGTTGGCCAAATATCAGGGAACAGGTTGAATCAATAAATAGTTGATTTCTGTTTTACCAGATGACGCTCTGCCTTCTGAAAAGCACATGTGCTCCTGTTCAGGATATGCCTTTTTTATTTTTAATATATTACAATGTTTGACAAAGAATTCTAGAGCTAAATTGATTACACAGATAATGAACTATTTTTCCTATGAATTTCTGAGATGTAAATTAAATTATGCAATAGTGTTGAGTCTTACGAACAATTAGTCTTAAATACCCGTTCCTTTATTTTTCTGGAAGCTCTAGAACCAGCAAATTGATCTTTGAAATTCAGCCTGAATACACGCTGGCGAGAAATTTAGGGTATTTCAGAAATTATAGAAAATTATTAGTTACATATATTCCGATAGATGGCGTTAGTCATCAACAAATGTCAGAGCAGATATTTTCCACATAAATAAAAATAAATATAAAATAAAAGGATTTAAAAGCGCGAATGTTTCTTTTATACATAAAACGAACTTCTACTGTCCTTACGGCGATGAAAAAAAAAATATATATATTTATATTTTTTTTTTCATCGCAGTAAGGACAGTAGAAGTTCGTTTTATGTATAAAAGAAACATTCGCGTTTTTAAACCCTTTTATTTTATATGTATAGATGGCGCGTTATTGCTTTGTGTTAATAAAAAGAAATGTTCAAAAAATACATTTTGTACTTTTTTCCTATATTTTCACACAAAAACCATTACAATAACCCCTCTCTAAGGATTCGTTTGAAAAATATATTCTACTACAGGTAAGGAGCGACGTGTATAAGCGCTTAAAACAAATGGAATTCTGTTATAAAATAAAGGTATGCTTTTCATTAGATACCGATTTCTAGGCGAAATACCATTGTAAACCACATACTTGTGAATGTTCCTCGCAAAATCACTCATTCTTTTAACGATTAAAAATTCCGAGAAATATCTCTTTTTCATTCGAGACGCAAATGAAATCGTTTATATACAAACAACATAGTAGTCATCTTAAGACCATTTATATGTGTAAAACTATATTTATATCTTACTAGACGGGTGCCCGGGCTTCGCCCCGGGATTGACCCGTGTGCATATCTACCCGAGTGATATATATTTAGATAATATTTTTTTAAATAATTGTTTGTTATAAGCATTATCTATTTGTTTGCATCAGCATAATTTAATCTAATCTTTGATAGAGGGCGCTGTTCGTGAGCTAAGTAGAATAATTTGAATATATAGTTTTAATAATTTATTTATATATATTTTTAAATAGTGTATCGTCTTCCCCGTATTTTTTTACCTATGTATGGAAATTTTGGTTTGAATTAGTGAACTACTGCGAATTTGTATACCGGACATACAAACAAACAAACATACAAACATTGATTTATATATATATTTGTAATAAATGGAAATTTATCGAAAGCATCAAAAGTTGATATAAAAAAACTCAGATAAAATATAAACGCTAAACGGTCAACCTGTTGCTTTATTGTATGGAATCTAGCTTTCAGACATGTATCCACAGTCCTGTGGAAGTACAACAACACATGTCCGAAAAACCTAATTTCCGTGCAATAAAAAAAACACCTGAGTTAAAATGATGCAATTGCGCATCATCTGTATTTGAAAACATCAGCTATTCATAAGACGCTTTATTTTAAAAAGAAACAAGCCTTTTTTTATAAACAGCATATAGTTCCAAAGAGAGAGTTAACCTTTCATGGTTTCATTTTAGCTAAAGTTCATAACAAATTGTATGCTCATTTTAAATGAATTAGCCATTTAAAGAAATTTCTAATATTGTTTAGTTAGTTTACAAAGAGTTCTTCGTAACCCCATTCTAACTAGATTAAATCCAAATATATCCACACACAAGAAGACATTTAAATGCCTCAGAATAAAGAACTGTGGGGCCAGTCCAATCGATCAGAAGAAAGCTGAAGAAACAGTTCCAATGTTGCCAATAGGGAGAGCATGGTGAAAGACTTCCCATTTTCTATTTACAAATACGAAATTGTTCCTTTCCTATTCAGTAATTTTATTGTAACCATACGTTTTTTAAACTCAAATAATGAGTTTTTAATGATATTTATCTGAATTGAAATTTTGTTTAGGTTCTTTGTACGAATGGATAGGCAATCTATTGTACCTTTTATTTGGAACTGCATTTGAGGCAATCACTATTGAGATGGTCGAATTATTTCATTAACAATCCTACTGGCTCATTGAACAAATAGGAACTGTAGTCTCCTTTGTCTATATTACATATGCCATATTTAGATACATTTAAATTGATGAATTTTATCTGACCAAAAATAAAAGCACATATTTTGCTTTCAATAGTCGTGTCATTTTAAGAGCGAAACATTTACCTATATTATTGAGATAATACATTGATATTTCAGTGTGTTATTAATCTATTCAATAATTTTTAGTGTGGATTCCTCGAACGCTAAAATAATTTGTTATGCAGATAAAGTCTAATTTTTTAGAATAGTTTTATATCTGCGTAGATCTTCAAATCGGGTAATAGAACTAAACGAACGCTTGTGCTCTAGAAAATATCAATTTACTATGTCAAAAATATAATCTTCCACTATATACACTATATTATAAAACGATATATTATTCTTAGGGTACAAAGAATATTTCAGGCTTCACATTCTCAATGGTATATTTCGAAAGAATTATATGAAAATTTGTTCAGAGAGTGTAGCATATATCAAGCTAAATTACTATAAATTTATTTTCTCTGTCCTGAGAAATCGCATGAATTATTATCATATTAAAGTTTTAATTAGACAAAAATTAAGAAATTTCCGGAATTCTCAATCAATTGAAACATGAATTTCGGCAATAGCCCTCATCACTATATGGAAAGCTACAGTATAATAAGATGAGAGTAAGACATTTGACGCTTATGCCAAAAGAGCACTACTGAGCATAAGGTTTTTTCTAAAGTCGAATTGTTTTCCACATGTGTAGATGTTGTTACATCAATTTTAATGCGCCTTACATTTATTCAAAATATTCTATGATATTTAATATTTATTTAAAACAGTATATTTAGATTATCATCGTTCCTTTTTATAGTTTAATTCCTTTTGTAATATTTATTGTACATATATCTTGATTGGTTATTGGAGCGAGAGAGGACCTAGACGAAGACTGCGGATCACGACCTACGAGGAAGACCACGAATAAATAAACACAATAACGTTGAAAGGTAATTTATTTTTATTTACTTTTATTTATTTACTTTTATTTATTTGTTTTGAATATGGAAACCCGCTAGGGAAACTTGTATAACACCAAGAAGGAAGAAATCAAGGTCGACGACCCTGCAAAGCTGCAACTTGGTGCAACAATATGTAGTGTTCAATATAATCAATATAATGCATTTAGGGCTAAGTTTCTTGTCGACATTTTTATTCCTCAAACTTTCGAACTTATCACTCCTTCAACGGGAGAATTAGTTAGCGTGATACACTCCCGCCAAAGGACTGAAAAGTCCGAAAGCTTGGTAAATATAAGGTTATGCAAGAAACTTATCCCTGGATGCATTATTGATATCACTGAGGTAGGGGGAATAATACTTATTTTAAAACATGTAATGTATTTAAAGTAATAGCAGCCATCAAATTCTCTCACCATGATTGTATTTTGTGTTTTTTGAAGTGACGAGTTTATTGAGTGTTCTTTACCACCATTACAATTCTCGTCCACACACGGCCAAACACACTATGGAAACTTTAAGAAAAAATGGTTGGGAAGTTTTGGTACATCCTGCCTATAGTCCCGTTCTTTCTCCCTGTGAATTTCGTATTTTTACAAACCTTACATCTGCTCTACGTGAACAAAGATTCTTGACGAATTTGGAGGTGGAAAGGTTTTCCCAAGATTGGTGTAGGGAGCAACCGCAAATCTTGTGTTCTCAGGGATTTGACAAGCTAGATAAAATATGGAATATATTCATTTTTATTTTGGAAACATCTTTGAAGTTTTGAATAGATAATGAAGCTTGAGGAACTACGCTACTATGCGACTTGATTTACATCAATATAAATATTTAATAAGCTTTGACAATTCTGTTACCTACTTTACTACAATATGAATTATTGTAAATAGTTTCACGCGAAATTATCCAGATCGGATATAGCGTGTTTTATTTGAAACTTGTAATAAATAAACATGTGCATAGATCTATTTTCCTTTTTTTTTATCTCCACTTAGGGTATCACACTCGTAAAGCTTTAGACTTTTGATTGTGTCTGCCGGGAAAGAGTAGAGCTCATCAACGGAATAGTCAACTTGATCAACAAACGATTATAATTATTACAGATAACTTCATTAAATCAACTTCCATCATTGCTCAACATATTGTAAATAACTACCTTGAGATTTCTTCTATCTGCTTATTTGCTTATTTGTTTAATGTATATGTTTATTGAATGCACTTTTTATTAATTTTTCATTTTATTTTTGACAATTCTGTTACCTACTTTACTACAATATGAATTATTGTAAATAGTTTCACGCGAAATTATCCAGATCGGATATAGCGTGTTTTATTTGAAACTTGTAATAAATAAACATGTGCATAGATCTATTTTCCTTTTTTTTTATCTCCACTTAGGGTATCACACTCGTAAAGCTTTAGACTTTTGATTGTGTCTGCCGGGAAAGAGTAGAGCTCATCAACGGAATAGTCAATACTGTCAAAGTGTGAATAGAACTATAAAATTTTCTAATTCATTCAAAAATATATATATATATATATATATAGATTTAGGTATTCTCTTATTCATATCAATCAATAACCAATTCATATTTCGAAGTAATGTGAAAGACATAAAATCACCAATTCTATATTATACTTGCGCGCGGTATATATGGTAGCAAGAAGTACAGATTCTGAATCGCGATAAAAAAAAGAAGATCGGTTCTAAACGACTCTCTAATTATGTTTGGATTGCGACCCTGGAATTGTTTACTCGCGCTTGCTCAATCCCAGGAAATCCGCTGCTTGTTTTCCCTTTTTATTTCAACTTGTTTCACTTTTTCTAAACGATCTCTTAATTGAATTTGTGCTTTTTTTTATATTCTTCGCATTATTGTCGCGGAAATAGATTTAAAAAATTATATTAGATATATCCAAAAAAGAGGTGTTTGTTCTAAATAGCAATTTATGGTACAACTAGCTTTAAGTGACATTAAATATTAAATCAACTGCATAAAAAATATATGCATTACTTTTTATTAGATTTATAAAGTTTAAATATAGTTATATATATGTAGACAAATATATATTTAAAATAAAATATAATGCGGCTTAAGATTGTAAAACGACATTTGACAATTATCCCGCATGTGTTTCTTTTGAACGAAAAATCGAAATTTATTTTAAGGAGAAATAACGATTATTTCTAACCTTAGGGATGAAGTATGAAAGGATGAATTGTGAAGAGTAATGATAAATATATATTTACCTATTAACACGTTGCATAAGCGTGCCATCTGTTATATTATGTCACTTGTCGAAAATAGTTTAAATTCCTTTTATTTGAATATATTAGAATCAAAAAAGGCATATTCTGACCACGGTTCACATAAACCTTTTAGATGGCAGAGCGCCATCTAGTTGAACAGAAATCAACTAAACGTTGATTTAGTCTATTCTTTGATATTTGGAAAATGTTCATGTGAACGTAGTCAGGATATGCCATTTTTATTTTAATACTAATACCTGACCTTTTTTATTATTTTATTGTTTATTATTTCTCACAATTAAATATATAATCATTGTTAGCACGTTTTCTTTGATGTTTCTTCTAGAAAGAACGAGCTGACTCAATTCTATTCAATTCGATTTATTTCACACAACAAAAGAGAATTACACTACGATTTAATGCGATTTAGTTGTATTTCAACACAAAAGAAAACAGAAGAAAAAAAAAACAACAACAAAAAGAATGATGATAAGTGACAATAAAATTCTATGAATATGAATTATAATTAATTAATAAAATACAATAATAATAATAAAAATAAAACCTAACATATAGATTACTATAATAATTGTAATAAAAAAACCTAACAATCATACCTTAGGTTAGTGACAAAATTATTAAATTTTGACGTGACAACGTCTTAAATTAGGTTGCGGCTGGGAGTCACTTATGAAAAAATGTAACGCCCGGTAACGTTACGATGAGTCACCGAACGAGAGTGCTGCGCGCGCAGCTGCGCGCGCAGCGCTAGAGAATTAGGCGCATTGAATCGGCGCATGCTTGTCTCTGTCTTTGTCTTTCTCGAACGTTCTTGGCGTTGGAAAAACAAGAAAGCGTCATAATACAAGTTCACACGTGTGGTTAAAGTATCGTCAGCTGTGTCTGTAGTGAAAATGTGGAGTGCTTAGATTCGTCATTTACAACAACTACAACAATAAAGGTAAATAATTGTACACTGATATTTCATTATCGTAAACTATGATTGATTGATTAATTGTTAGATTGACACAAAAGTTGAGAAACTGAGTTTATAGGTTATGTCATACTATTGATAAATGTTGATAGTGTTAAGTAAATTATTAGTTTAAAATTAATTAATTAATTTATTATTATTTTACAAATTTTAAATAGTTTCAAATTTATTTAGCAAAAATTTGAACCTTCGATCTGAATAAATGTTTTGATTTTCGAATTGATTCTTTAAAATTACAAATATTAAGAAAAAGTGGCAGATATAAGAAAACTTTATTTAAACTGTGTTGAGCAAGAATTTTAACATCTAATTTAAGTAAATGTTTTAATTTTCAACTTCATCATTTACAATTACAAATTTAATTTAATTTCAAATTTATTTAGCAAATATTTGAACCTTCGATCTGAATAAGTGTTTTGATTTTCAAATACCAACGCGGCTGGTGGAGTGGCGATCTATCGTAAATTATCATCGACATCTACGGCGGAAGTGTTCCAAGTTGCGATTACAGACGAAACTCGTGTCATTAAAACCAAGGGTGACATGTGCATGACTGAAGTTACTTGCTTCGCCGCTAATACTAGCTTCAGGTTTATACTCGGTGCTGTATATATTCATCCAGGAGCTAGTATGCAGGATATTGGAATGTTACTATGGCAAGGACTCGGTCCGTACATTCACAACAGCCAGTACGTGCCACCGTTCGTGCAAGTTGATTCTAGTATACCGATTCTTCTGTGTGGTGATTTTAACAAAAACGTAAAGCCTGACAACTCGTTTCTTAATTTCATGAAAAATACGTATAATCTTGATTGCGTATCAAACGTTTCTAAGTCAACTACGTTAAAAGGAACAACTATCGACTTGACTTTCGCAAGACACATTACAGCAGAAACACTTCCTTTCATTTCATATTTCTCCTATCATCGTCCTATCCTCAACAAAATCACTCAAATAGGAATTAGTTAAGTTTAAGTTTACATGTACAATGTTTTAGTAAACAAAATATATTTCTATAGTTAAAATTTGTGCAATTCTTATTTTCATTCAATTCCTTGTTCCTATTGTGCAATTTAATTATATTCATATCAATAAATATTCTACCGTTGTCACGTAAAATCTTCGCCCGTAAAACCGACTTTACAGGCAACCATTGTTTTTTGATAAGCGTTAATGTTTGTTTACATAATCTATTGTAACTAAGATTGTATTTACAGAAATAGAAAGTGTGTCAGCTCTCAAAAGCAGAATAGTTGATTAAACTGACGAATCCGCTGGGCGAGATCACCACTGATGGGCTAGGCCTTTCCAATATTTCTTAATCGCATTAACGGTAGATTAGGATGTTTATTTTATTTAGAGATGCAATTTCCGTGTATAATATACCACTTTATAATATTTATTCTCAAGTGTAAATTATGTAAAAATAGAAAATAACACTGCACACAGGAACAACCCGAAATGTTAACAACACATAGGGAAATGGGGCCATTTCTAAACGCACAGGTAGTTCGCAAAATTCCGCGATGGCGATGTCATCTTTGCAATTTACGAGAGTCATAGAAAGTCTTCAGCGGTTGACAATGTTCAAATAAATCAAGTTCGCAATTCTACTCGAAAGGTCGCAAAACTCAACGTCAACTATTCTATATCTCTGCGCCTTCTGTGTCGAAATAAATATATAATATTGGAGTAAGATTTGTTGGGAAGGTGTAAAGAAATAAACACTGTGAATTGTTAACAATAAGTTTTTTTTTTTTTTTGCATGAAACTTAGTTTCCGGACATGTTTGTTTTTATTCCGCAACACTGACTATATTTTATAATAGCCTATAATCTCCTTGTCGACCATTTTCTGCACCTTTTTTTGAAATATTATTCTCTGGTTCCTTTCGAAAAAAAAACGAATTAATTTAGGACTATGATGAGACCCAATGGAATTTATTATTAGCTAATATATTTTATTTATGTACACACACATTTGAATCAAGTTATTCTCAATTATGCTCAAAACTCAAGTATTATCATCACATAGCACACATATTACGCACTACACACAGAAACAGCGCTTTTAATCGGATAAATATGATGGGTTTTTTTTAGCGAATATTCCAATTGAACGATAAACATCTTCACTTTGTTCAAGACTCTTAAAATGTCAATTTTATTCACAATTTTGCATTTACCTGAGACCACTTTATCGACAATAACACAGAGGGATTACAGTCTTCGAACAAAATATTGTTTATAGCTATTTACTGTAGCTGTAATGGAAAAGTGAGAAAGATGCACTCGGATCAATATAAGAACAAAAAGTAAAATATTTTGAAATACATTTAGAGAAAAATATCCATTTTTCTAGTATTTTAACCTGTATACGTAAAAACCTGCAAAATATAAATCATTTTTACCGCTAATGGTTTTGTTTTATTTTTAAAAAGGGATCATTTTTAATCTCAGTGAAGAAAAGATGAAAATTTTGTTGGGGTTCGGTTCTTCAGCAGTGAATCTTTTCATTGGAAAAATGAGTTATTTAATAGTCGTTACTGTCTGGCAGCTCAAATTGGCGAAACCGCTAAGAGGGTTAAACGCTAATTAGCCAAGCACTCTCATTTTTTAATCTTCTATTTAGAGGGTCATGGGAAGGTCCTTCTAAACAGAAAAAAAGGTAAAATTGATTTTCCTGAATTTTATATGTATTCACAGAGATATGAGGCTATGTGTTATGCCCTGAGAGAGTGTGTGTGTGTTTAGTTAATTTTTTATCTCTCATATCTAGAATCACATTTATACAGGGTGATCCAAAAGTCCCACACAACTTTAAAAATTAATAACTCCGCGAATATTTGCGCTAGAGCAATGCGGTAAACACCATTGTGTTCAGGATGCAATGGGAATTTTTATGGCAAATAATGAAAAATTCGAAATTGATTTTAGTTACAACTTTATTCGCTAGATGGCGCCCTACCAGAATCAGCGATTCAGCGGCCAAATTGTTTGATAAATTGAAAAATATAACTGAACGACACGTATTTTTACTTTTTGAATACAAGGAAAGAACCCTAATAATATCAAATGATAAATTAATAAAACACCATTTCGCCAAAAGTTAGAATAAATGGTTAACGATTTTTTAATACAATCTGAGATATGTAAAATAGGTATATGCAAATTAAAACATGTATCAAAAAAATATTTATATTTTAGATGGAGTTTTGTGAAATAAATTGAATGTTTGAAAATAATTACTGATATCAATACACGAATTTTGAAATGTTAATATAGTACCAAAAATTATGATGGCACTACTAATAGGATTTCGTGCTATAAGGAATGTATAGTTTCTTGACTAATTGTCGACACTTGACTATTTAACTGGATATTTGTCATGATCCAAAAATGAAATATAGAGGGGAGTGACAAAATATATTTGTCGTACTTTATTCCAAATATCCTATGGGTTTGTCAAATGTTATCATTGTTTATTATACTGTACATAATTTTGAAAATGTATCCCCTAAAAATATTCATTTTTAAATCGACCTTTTGCGTTGAAAAACGTGGTAGTAAAATCATTTTGTATTATTTTTTGCGCAAAATATCTAAAGTTGGGGGGGGATAGAGAGATTATTCTTTATGCTATTTCTTCTAATGAGCGAAAAGCGATAAACTAAACATAAGGGGTAAAATTGTGTATGCCAGTGTTATTCGAGAAGTTATAACACTTTGGCCTGCACGACATAATATAAAATGTGGGCAAATGACAAACAAAAAAAAATACTGTTTACAGAAAAAAAGATTCAAGATGTGAGGACAGTATTCATTATTCCCATAACCCAAAACAAAGAGCTGCAAAATATAACACATGAGGTAACTGCCTTCTCTCTTGTATTAGGTCACAATCCTTGCTCAATGTGGCGCCCTTCATTCTCAAACACCGCCTGCAGACGATAGATGACAGAATGGTCACAATTGAATAGTTGAAATTTATAAAACGTGCCATCTGATAGAAGCCTTCAACATGGCCAATGTGGTAGGCCGGCATCGATAAAAACGCGACTTAATGTACCCCCATAACCGAAATTGTAAGGCGTCAAGTCTGGTGATATTGGAGTCTACTGGTATATAAAGTGGCGACTTATCAACGAATTCTACCGAACGTATCCTTCAGCAATTGTTTGGCACCGCGGGAGATATGAGGAGGTCCTCCATCTTGCATGAATGTTATTTCGCTTAGTGCTTGTCTGTCCTGCAATATGGGAATGACCTTTTCTCTCAAAAGTTGAACATAACGTTCACCAGTTACGAAAACGGTTTTAAAAGTTCTTCCATTGATTTTTTTTCAAAGAAAAATGGCCCAATAATAAAAGAAGAAGTGAACCCACACAAAACTGTAACTCTGTGCTGATGAAGTGGTATTTCTGTAAAAATCCTAGGGTTTTCTGTTGCCAAAATGAGGCAGTTTTGAATGTTAAATTCTCCCTTTAGATAAAAGTGAGCATCATCTGTTCTTAGAACATTTGACAGCCAGTTTTATTCAATATCAATTTGCCGGAAAACCCATGCAGCGAATTCTTGACGCTTCTAAAAATCGCTGACTTTCAACTCGTGAAAACTTCGAATTTTGTTAGGATATTTTTATAGAAAAATTCTAAATGTGTGTTCTCTCCAAACTGTTCCATACGAAATCCCCGTTTGTCGAGAAACTTGTCTAGCACTTACTTCTCCATACGGGGATAACGTTTTAATAGCTTCAGCATTCTGCAAAACCGTAACAGCCACTGAATTGCATGTCGATGGTCTTCCACTCCGAGGTTTTGCTTCCAGAGATCCAGTTTCCTCAAAACTTTTAATCAATCGCTTTAGAGAGTAGCAACTCATTGGTCCTTTCCCGCTTCGAATATCTTTAAAGGAACGAAATGCCGTTAAGCTTCAGTGGCAGATTCTGAATCACAATTAAAAATTTCACCAAGAGTGCTTAATCCTGTAGTGACGGCATTCCAAGTGGAAGGGGAGAAGTTCGACCACACCTTCTTGCGGTCCCCCCTGGACCCTTGGAATATTTGACCAAATTCTGGTTCGTTTCCAAGATGACTAACGTTGCAACGGCACCCATTTTCAAATGAAGAGCAAAACTGATATCTCCAGTAATGCTACCGCTTCCGGGGTAACCGCCGCGTCAGGAGCTGCAGCTCGAGCTCATGATGAGAAATCTACTACGAGGACACAATTCAATCTACTACAACTCAATATAAATGGTACCCAGAGGAAAATAAAGAGCTGACTTGTCTTCTCTGTGACAACAATGTACATATTAATTGTCCTCAGGAGACAAAATTGAATCAGAATCTGAGATTCAATATCAAAGATTATACAACACTAAGAATGGACAGACCGGGAAAATTCAGAGGAGGGCTTGCCGTTTTGATTAAAACTCTAGAAATCAAATTCAAGGAAATCGCATATAATCAGAGTAAGCCTAGAGAAGGCACGACAGAAGCTCAGGCAATAGAAATCTATCTTACAGGTAAAACAATTCCAATCATAAATGTTTATCACCACGATAATATTAGCATCAATACAGGCCTGATAGAGACATTAAGTAAAGCGTCTTCGGATATAGCAATCATACTTGGTGATTTTAACGCCGAAAGACCAACTTGGGGATCACCTGTCCAGGATAACAAAGGTCAGCAGGTTGAGGACATACTAACCGACCTCGACCTTACGCCGTTAAATAACGAAAAGAACACCTATATTTTCAAGTCCACAGGCACAGAATTCGCAATAGACATCACAGCGATAAATTACAATATCGCACCCACAACACAATGGAAATTTCTGAAAAGTGCAATCAGTGACCACAGACCAATTTTAACAACCCTAAAATTAAAAATTGAGAATTTCCAACAGAATAGAAGAACACTGGGAAAAAAAAATACAGAAAAGCTTGAAGAATTGTGCAACGAAGAATTAAATCACAGAACGATTGACAAAAAATTGGAAAAATTCTCTTTGAACATATCCAAAGCTAAAAAAGTATCGATACCTAGAGGTAGACGTAAAGACCTGTGAATACTTTACTGGAAGGACCACAATATCGAGGCAATGATTGCAGAGAGAGACAATAAAAATGAACTTCTTAAAACAAATAAAACAGAAGAAATCATAAAGGAACTCATTGAAATTAGTCACAAAATATAGAACAAGAAATTTGGATATTCAAACAAGAAAAATGGGCAGAATTCTGCGAAAAAAATAGATACAAAAAAGGAAAGCCATCACTGGAATATAATTAGTGTTATAAAACAATAAAAACCAACACTAATCCTCCAATACTCTAACCGATATGAACAGCGAGAACGAACAAACAGATGGCTGATATAATTGCTGAATATCTTTCAAGCACTTCCAGACTCAGCTATAGGAATGAAGGCAGGACTCTAAAAAATAATATAAACAAGTTAGTTAAACAAGCAAGAAATTACCATCAACAAGATATTTACTCGAGAGACTTCACACTGAATGAGCTAAATTCATCAATAGGAAAGTTAAATCCAAGATGTCACCTGGAGATGCTCTAATCTTTGGTCAAATAATTAAACACTTTGGAGACGAAGCTAAAAATCAACTCCTACGAATACTGAACATTTCATGGCAAACTGGTAAACTACCAAAGAATTGGAAGATATCAATTATAGTGCCAATACTGAAACCAAACAAAGATGCTAAGGAATGCAAGAACTATCGGCCAATTGCTCTTACCAGCATACTTTGTAAAATAACAGAATGAATTATCCACTCTAGGCTCATAGTCTGGCTCACTAACAATAATAAAATAAACTTCTACCAAACTGCCTAAAGATCCAGACACTGTACAATTGATAAACTGTTCTACTTCTGTCAATCAATAATAGATTTCTAGGAAAAACCGCCAAAGAAGACAACGGCCGTATTCCTGGATATGACCTCAGCTTTTGATCGAGTGTAGAAATTATTTGAAAGGCTGCACAACATCGGAGTAAGAGGAAAAACCTTAATCTGGATTGCAGACTTCTTAAGGGGAAGAAGGATAAAGGTTCGGGTCAATGGAACATTTTCCAAGGACCGAAGAACATGGGCTGGTGTACCTCAGGGATTTGTGCTCAGTCCTCTACTCTTCTCGCTATATATTAACCGTTGTTTATGCAACTAGATGAATATTATTTGTATTATTTAAAGCCTCATTATGTAAAAATATATGTATATATAAATTGGACATTTGTTGTTGGCCATGGTCAAGTTTGAGCTCTTGTACGTCTAATTATGACACAACAAAAGTGGCGACGAGGATGCGCGATCTACAGAGCCAGTAAAAAGCTGAGGAAAACGGCGTCTATGCAAGTTTAACAACTACATCTTTTAAACAAATCTGACTTTCGGATTATGGAGAGGAAAAATAGGAAAATGGGTTAAGATTACATCTTTTAAACTATCTGGATCAAGAAAACAAAGGATAGAAAAGATCAGCATGACAAGTTCAAAGTTAATAGTACCTTTTAGATGCTATAGCCCAGTGGAGGACACTTCGATCTTTTTGTACAAAAATTTGAGGCTTTCTTTTTGGCATCTGAAGGAGGAGATTAAAGTGCTGATTTTTACCTCGCTACCAGATTCTGAAACTTTGAAGCAGGGAAACGACATTTTCTTCCTGGTCTAATGAAAGATCAACCCTATGATACTATCATTCAAAGAATTAAGCTGCATTTGGATCCAAAGAAGAAAGTGATACCACAGCGATGCAGATTTTTAAAGAAAATTCAACAGGAAGGAGAATCAATTTCGGAATATCTTAGAGAATTGAAACTTTTGGCAATAAATTGTAATTTCGTCGATATGTTGGGAACCATGATGCGAGACCGTTTTGTGGCTGGAATCAAGTCGGAAATCCTGCAAAAGAAGCTACTACAAGAGGACGACGATGTCACCCTGGATAAAGTTTTTGCAGTGGCGATCTCGTTCGAATTGGCGGAGATAAATACAAGAGAATTACAAGATAAATTAGTGGCCAAGATATCCCCTGTGAATTGAAAGGATAAAAAGGGAGAGTACAATAATAGTACGGCGCAGTATAGGCCTTTCAGGCAAAGTGGCAAAGGCAAAATAGTGTGTTATAGATGTGGTGAAAGACATTCACACGTGGCATCTGTTTTACCTCATAGAACAAAGACTTGTTTTAAAATGTAATAAACTGGGTCATTTAAGTAGGGTCTGCAAAGCTGGTAAAAAAATATGGGGATGTAAATTTGTACAAGAGGACTCTATATATTCTGTACAGGGCGAAACTGATGCCACAATAAATTTAACAGTAGATGATTATTCTTTGTGCCTTACAATAGATACAGGAAGCCCAGTTACGTTAATACCTAAAGATATTTATAAGAATTATTGGCAAGATAAAAAATTATTTAAGATTAAAATCCTTTTGTGGTAAATCAATAGAGATTATAGATTAAAGAAATGTTTTGTAAAAGAAGCCAACCAATATTTACGATTAATAGTTGTAAATGAAACAATCCAGGTAATTTTATTAGGAAGAAAATGGATTAAACAGTTGAAACTTGATTATTCTATATTGTTTAGCATTAAAATTTTAAATAATGAATATAATAGAAATATATTTAAATATATAAAAATTTGATGGATAGGTATGCAGACTTGTTTAACAAACATTTGGGCTGTCTAAAGGACGTTAGAATACATTTTAATTTAAAAAAGGATGTGACTCCTGTGTTTTGTAAGGCCAGAAGTTTACCTTTCTCTCAAAAAAACAAAGTAGAGAATGAAATTGATCGTTTAGTGAATTCTTGCATTTTATAACCTATAGTTCATGCATATTGGACCGCTCCAATAGTACCAGTATTAAAAAAGGATGGTAGTGTAAGGATATGTGGTGATTTTAGATGTACAGCTAATAAAGCAATAGAATTAGATAGGTATCCCCTTCCATCGATCGATGAGATCTTTTTAAAATTATCTAGAAGCACCGTATTTTCGACTCTAGACCTATCACAGGCTTACTTACAAGTAATGTTAGCGGAAGAAGCCAAAGCTGTTGTTGATATAAACACAACAAAGAGGTTGTTTTCTTATAAAGACTACCATATGACGTAGCGGTAGCACCAAATAAATTTCAGAGGATTTTGGAAGGCCTATTTTCTGATTTGCCAGATGTGGCCTGCTACATAGATGATATTTTGGTTGCAGGAAAAGACTTTGAAGATCATGAACAAAAGTTGGATCTAGGGTTTAGATGATTGCTAGAAAAAGGTTTAAAGTTAAACAGATATAAATGTAAATTTAAAAAGAAATCGGTGGAATATTTAGGGTTTAAATGGATAAATATGGACTGCATCCCTTAGAAAATAAAATTAAAGCAGTGATAGAGGCGCCTGAACCTAAAGAATGTTTCGCAATTGAGATCTTATATAGGACTCTTAAATTATTATTTTTGATTCATAAAGAATATAGCAAACATTTTAGCGCTATTCTATCAACTTTTGAATAAAAATTGTAGATGGAATTGGACGAAAAAATATCAAATGTTATTTTAAAAATGTAAATCAATATTAATAAACTATGGACTAGGCGTAATTCTGAGTCATAGAAATGATAGAAAGGAAGAATGCCCTATAGCTTTTGCTTCTAGAACATTAACTGAAGCGGAAAAATGTTTCTCTCAACTAGAAAAGAAAGCGTTGAGCATAACCTTTGGCGTTGAGAAATTCAGACAATACTTACTGGGACGAAAATTTGTATTGGTCACAGACAACCGACCCTTAATTCATATATTTTCACCTCATAAACCAATTCCCATATGTGCATCATCCAGAATTGAAAGATGGTCCTTAAAATTAGCTGCATTTAATTATACTGTGGAATTTCGAAAAACTAGTGATAATTCCAATGTTGACGCATTGTCACGTCTTCCTTTAGAATCGAGTGTCAGGAAGTCTCTTGATGAAGACCAGGTACTTCTTCTTAGGAAGTCGAATGAGGTACCGTTCTCTTTTATGGAGGTGGCTAATGAGACGCCCCAAGATAAAATACTGCCTATAGTATTAAGGAATGTTAGAGAAGGCAACTGTGTGTGGAAATTCACAAGGGTACCGAGGGAAACCCCACTAGCTCCTCATTATAAGATCAATAAGGAATTAAGTTTGGAGTTTGGTTGTCTTCAATGGCGTGAAAGAGTGGTAATTCCCCAAAAATTAAGATCTTTAATTTTAAATGACTTGCATGAAATACACATGGGGATTGTTAAAATGAAGATGATTGCCAGACGGTATTTTCTGGTGGCCAGGCATAGACAGTAACATCGAGGAGTTAACTAGAGAATGTAGAGTATGCCAAGAATCGGCAAGCTTGCCCCCGGCTACCATCTCGGAATGGACTTGGCCCGAAAAACCGTTGCATCGACTTCATCTTGATCTAGCGGGTCCGTTCATGGGAAGAATGTTTTTGGTTCTCGTGGACGCATACTCAAAGTAGATAGAAATTTTTATCATCAAAGATATTACCAGAAAAACGATTATAAGTCATCTTAGAGAAATTCTCGCCAGAATTGGATTGCCTTAATTTTTTGTTACAGATACCGGAAGACACTTTGTCTCCGGTGAAATCGAGCAATTTACCAAAATGAATGGTATACGGCACACTAAGACCAGTCCGTATAATCCTAGTACAAATGGTTTAGCTGAGAGATATGTAAGAGAGTTTAAAAACCTTTTGAGAAAGAATAATGGGAAGGATGTTTTAGAGACGAATCTACAAAGTTTCCTATTTGCTCATAGAGCATTCCCCCAAACTGTAATAAAGGAATTCCCCAGCGGAACTGCTAATGAAGAGAAGTTTAAGATCAAGATTCTCGAATTTAATACCAAGATGGGAAATCCGCGAGAGGTATTTCATGAGGCCGTAAGAAGGCAGGAACAGTTTACTACAGGTTGCGAGGTTTATTTCCGCAACTATGCAACTGGACCTAAACGGTAAAAGGGTACCATTTTGGAATTATTGAGCTACCGTCACTACCTTATAAGTTGCGAGGGCGTCGTGTATAAGAGGCATATCAATCAATTGCGACCTGTGAGAAAGAAACAAGTGGAGACAAGAAATTTGATACTTCCTCGAACATCAGGAGAGAAGCCTGTAGGTGGAAGTCAGAAATAAAGTGAAGAGGAGGTTCCAGAGGTTACATCAGGAAACAAGGAGGAGATTGCTTCTGTGCACGTACCCTCTTGCACTCCTATACCAGGGCCTGTTGCTGTGCACGTGCCCTCTTGCACTCCTAACCCGGAGGCTGACGCTGTGCAAGTGCCCGTCCGCAGTCCTAGACCTCAGAGAGCCAGGAAATCCCTAGACCGACTGGAGTATTATTAAGGGGGGAGATGTGTTGTGTATGTAAATAGATGAAGATTATTTGCAATCTTTAAAGTCTCATTATGTAAGAATATATGTGTATATAAATTGGACATTTTTTGTTCGCCAAACGAAAATAATCTGAGGTTCTTTATTGGACACGACAAAAAACAAAAACGGCATTCCAGAGTAAAATAAATCATCAGAGATAGATAAATATTTTTCAAATGAATTAAAATAAATATAATCGATACTGAGAGAGAGTTGAATTTTAAAAAATAGAAAATTATTATTTTCGAAATATAAATATCTGAGAGGATTCCAGCAAACCGCATCTAAAATATCAGGTTTTTTTTTGCTACATGTTTTAATTTGCATATACCTATTTTACATATCTCAGATTGTATTAAAAAATCGTTAACCATTTCTTCTAACTTTTGGCGAAATGGTGTTTTATTAATTTATCATTTGATATTATAAGGGTTCTTTCCTGGTATTCAAAAAGTAAAAATACGTGTCGTTCAGTTATATTTTTCAATTTATCAAACAATTTGGCCGCTGAATCGCTGATTCTGGTAGGGCGCCATCTAGCGAATAAAGTTGTAACTAAAATCAATTTCGAATTTTTCATTATTTGCCATAAAAAAATCCCATTGCATCCTGAACACAATGGTGTTTACCGCATTGCTCTAGCGCAAATATTCGCGGAGTTATTAATTTTTAAAGTTGTGCGGGACTTTTGGATCACCCTGTATATTGTTAAATTCAGTGGATTGCTAGTTCTGCTGTGATTGTTTATGTCTATTCACATGGTTATTATATTTATGCACGTTTTCTCGGCAGAAAAACTACTAAAATACAGAGTAGATTATCTTGGCCCTTGCGTAAAGATGATTCTCAAAATTGTGAAGGGTTTTATTCTCACGCTTTTACACTCCTATACTATTTATCCATACTGTTTCAAGCAAGCAAGTCTATTTGTGTTTTTATGTTCCTTTTCTATTTTCGACTGATTCTGTTTTAATCTAAGTATACCTTTCATACCAATCTGTAATAGATTTGCTTTACGAAGATCCGTAAGTTCACCTAAATACATTTTATATACAATACATCTGATTGTTACTTGATAAAATTGGCATCATTCTGTTTTAAACAAAATTTAAAAGTAAAATATTCAAAATATCAAACATATGCCCATTATTTGATATCTTTTTTAATAATAAACATTCTCTAAGAATCCTTTCTATAAAGAGTTATAACTTTATCATATTACACATAAACGATCAACAATTGGCCTATAAAACGGGACAATAAATAGCATCTTAATGGCAATATCCATCGACAAATTAAGGTGGCTGTTCGGACCCCAAATCTGTGGAGAGGTGAAGGAAGGGGATGTTGATGGAGGGCTACAGGGCTAATGGCCTTCCGCTCATCACGAGAGAGGCCACTTCCGTCACCTTCTAATGGCATCGACGTGCTATCAATGTTGACAGTCTGAGTGTCTGTCAGGGATGTTTCATCATAATCATATTCTCTAATATCTTGCATATTTTGATTCGAAAATATTTCTTAAAACTTTCTTCAATCTGTAAATTGTCGAATAAAACACCACTTTACAATTTGATTTCATTCAACTAAATTTGCATACCAACCCTTTGTACATATTCCAATTTTGTTGATATTTTTTTCTCTTCTAATCCAACTAACTTGCATACATTAGTACATATTTCAAATATATTTATTTCTTTCCTTTCTATGTTTAGTTTACCTTTAAAGTGCAAATGTCCCTAGGGGTACATAGCGCTCTGAGTCGAAATAAAATAAAAAAGAGAGGTATGATTTGACATTTTATTTTGTATATACACAAGTATTTTTTGTGAATATGGTGCAAATCATTGGCTGAATAGGATTCATAATAAGAGGTAATTTGGGTTTGATTCAATTAAATCTAAAATACGTCGTATTATTAATCAAATGAACAGACATACGATGCTCTGTTTTTAAAATTAAAGGCATTAAGTTAGCATTTTTACCAAATTAGTTTAGAACTTTAAAAAGATGTAATGGGGGTCGGTAGTAGCATGGCCTAAACCGTTGGTTTCGAACGCTACGACCCGGGTTCGATTCCCGCATTAGGTACTTTTTTTCTGATTAGAAAAAACCAAATGCTCCAATGGCTCCCTATTCTTGAAAAAGTCTAAACCCACCAACAAGTGCAAGCAACTCAAACGGGGCTCTGGCACATTTTTAAAGTGCAATGTCAAACTGCTTTTCACATGTGTAGACATGTGGTGTACTTACAGTAAAAGCAGCGGCCTACTTCTACTCAGCATGATTATTATGGCCTGTACAACGTGTATTAGGGATAAGCAAACAAAAAAGTCATTTCGGAGAAATTCTTTAATTTACATCTATTATATGATGGACAGGTTTTTTTTTTCTTCAAAATATATATTTCCATAGTTCACAATATAATTGAAGGGATTTTTTGAAAGCTCATCTTTTTCGTTCAACAAAAAGAAAATATTTGTTAAATCAAAAGAAACTGCATGCCAATTATATCATTTCGTGTGTCTTATTGCTTTTCTATAATCGTTCTGAGTAAAGTTTGTGTTTATCAATTCAAAGAAGAGCTCGTGGTATTCTACCATTTTAAAATTAAAAATATAATCCTTAAGTGAAGTTTAATAAAGGCAAATAAATAGAATATTCTTTAATTCATATTCACTTTTTTCGATTGTTATATATAGCAAGAAAAGCAGGAATGGAGATTATGCACATGAGACACTTTCTTCCAAAAATATATATATAATACAGTTTTATATATTCATTTTTATTGACAAGAATGGAGACGGGGCTACATCACCATATACTCTCATGTATGGGGTTGAAAGACGAACGAGAAGTGCTCCTCAGTGAAATAGGCATTATGGGACTCTCTTTGGAGTTCCTGTTGAATGAGGTGGTGAGAAACAGAGCTGGAGCGTTTGCGTTGTTCAAATTTTGGAAGACGGCTGAAGAGAAGGGAAAGCTATATACATAATCTAATTGATGTAAATAATTATATGTAAATAATCTTTGTCAGGATTAGAATGACGTATCATGTAAGGGACTTTGAACCCAGTAAAAGGCTTGTTGCTTCTGTTGTATATAGTCACAGTGTAGAAAATACTATACTATACCTACTACATATAGGTTTCTCTCTGTATTCTTAGTTCTCTTCTCTTCAATTACCCTGTAAACTGGCAAATCCCTTATAGGACGAGAGGTCCTCAATGAAGGCTTTTGTTGTTGTATATTCATTTTATATATGTATTTTCTAATTCAAAAAACTTGTACAGGGGTTTCTGAGAATGTTAACATGTTAAAATTCTATTCTAATTATTTATACATTTTAAAAGATATTTGCAAAGGACTACTTGGAAGTTTGAACTCGTTGTTTTTTTTTTTTATATACAACGGGAATAAAATATATACGAGTATATTACACTCTCTCAACCAAGGTTGTTGACCTAAGCCAATACGATGATAAAAATACGTTGCCTTTTGGTCCACACACACGTTAAACCATTCAATTGAAGATTTTCGTTGAAAAATAATGAGTTCGCGTCAACTTGCCTACCACATCCATATGACCAAATATTTGTTTCTTCAGGAATCCTTTCCAATTCCAAGATGATGTCTTTTGTTGGATATTATATCATTTAAATATTAGGCTTTTTTACAGTATTTGACGCTGATGCTTTGGAAAAATATAAGATAATGGAACAACAAAAAAAATCAAATATGCGAGAAAAACTCTGAGAGAAAAAATACAAAAAATATAACAAGACTCAGAATGAAGCACTATAAAGGAATGACAATACATCCAGATGGCACAAGAACCTATAGGATATGCAAAAACTGTCCTGGTGTGGAACTAACACCTACCCACATATTCTCATGCAATGGCCGCAGCCTTGCAGAAAATTGACATGGACCCAGAACAGCAGCTTTACACACCCAAGATAGTGGACATTGCGACTGCTGTTATAGAGAGATGCATTGAGACATCTGAGGTTCTTCATTGGACACGACAACAACATTATTATTTTTTTAATTGACTATAATAATCTGTGATTAGAACATCTGTGGTATTGTCCTTACTGTGATGAAAAATATATTGGGAGGGCTTGGTTCATCAATGGTGAACTCTCCCAGCAGTTTCGCAAATATAATCTACCAAACCGCTTCTTTTGAGATCTAATATAGTTAGGGGATCATTCTTCTTATATATGCTAAACTGAAGGGTGAAATCTCAGAAATGGTATATTGGCAAACTGTGAACATATGTTTCACGGCTTATGATGGCGCGTTACTGCTTTGTATTAATGAAATAGATATACTGTGAAATTAATTGTGGGTTTAATAAATTACAATAAACTATTATATGTATTTTAAGATATAAAAAAGTGATATTTTGCTTTAGATATACTTGACCAACCCCGTCGCTGTGCGTGTGACCAATGATCTCATTTTTCACATAAATATCAAACTATTCTAAAGCACAGGGAAAAGCTAGGATACGTTATCTATACCCTAAAATCATTCTTCCCTACTTTCTAGTATCTATACCAATGTTTTAAAGAAAACTCTCTTTGTCGTTTAAAACCTAAAGAAGTTTATTCGAGGTTAGTGGATAAACTTTTAAAAGGGGAATGTTTAGACATTATTTATATGGTACACAGGACCAAGTAAATACACCACAAACTTAACGCAGAAAAATTGACAGATTATGCATAGTAAGAAGCAAGGGATAGAGTGGAGATTTAGGAGCGCATGGTCCGTGCCCTGATAAATGATACGAGACAAGAATACGGACTTCTGGGATCAGTGAGAGGACTCGTTAACGGACTCATCAATATTTAAAGGGATTTATCCCGTTCCCTGGACTCCTCTGGGCGGCATCTAAAGTTGCGAAGGATCTTCGGACAATAAGCCGGAATTGCTTTTAAAATGGAGGGATCTTCTGGGAACTGTTTGGTTGTGGAAGCTATTTTAATGTGGGTTGAATGTAACTTTCTTATATTGTATAATAGTCTGATTTCAATACCTATATATATATGGATAGTGAATCGGTAAATTATATTTGAGTTTTATAAGTTTTATGTTATATACGAGGTGTGTTCAAAAGGTATCGCGACTTTTGTCTTTTTTCAAATATTATTTATTTATTCATGAATACCTATTTTGTCCCCTTCAAAGTAATCCTCATGAGATATTATACACTGGTGCCAACGGTTTTTCCAATCTTCGAAGCACTTCAAAAAATCATTTTTTAAAATCTTTTTCAGCTCCTCCTTCGATGCCGTCTTTATCTCGTCAAGCGTAGCATAACGTCGTCCTTTCATGGGCCTCTCCAGTTTAGGGTACAAGAAAAAGTCACAGGGGGTCAGATCTGGGGAATACGGTGGCTGCGGCATCATTAGTGTGTTGTTTTTGGCCAAAAGGTCGCGCACAAGCAACGATGTGTGAGCAGGGGCGTTATCGTGGTGCAAAAGCCAATTTTTGTTCTTCCACAAATCCGGGCGTTTCTGGCGGATTGCTTCGCGCAAATTGCGCATAACTTGCAGGTAATATTCCTTATCGACCGTTTTACCCTGTGGCAAGAACTCATGATGCACCACGCCCCTGCAATCGAAGAAAACTGTCAGCAATACTTTCACATTCGACCGAACTTGGCGCGCTTTTTTCGGTCTTGGTTCGTGCGGCAGCTTCCATTGAGATGATTGAGCTTTGGTTTCCACGTCATAACCATAAACCCACGCTTCTTCACCAGAGTTGACCCTCTGGAGAAAATTTGGGTCGTCGCGGACAGAGTCCAACATCTCATTACCAATGTTAATGTGATGCTGTTTTTGGTCGCAATTGAGCAATTTTGGTACGAATTTCGCGGCGACCCGTCTCATGCCCAAATCATTGATAAAAATCGAATAGCACGAGCCAATCGATATGTTTAGGTCCTCAGCAACTTCTCTAAAGGTGATTCGACGATTGGCCAATATCATTTTCTCCACTTCATTAATTTTTCGTCTGTTGTTGAAGTGCTCGGGCGTCCGGCACGCTCTTCGTCGTTCACATCTTCTCGGCCTTCTGAGAACATTTTATACCACCGATAAACGTCGCTTCGGTCCAAGGTAGCTTCTCCGTATGCCACAGTCAACATTCGGAATGCATCCGCGCACTTAATTTCGTTTTTCACACAAAATTTGATACAGGTTCTTTGATCCATTTTTTTTAATGGGTAAAAATCGAAGACGATCCAAAACACCTGCAAGCAAAGCAGCTGTCAACAATTAAGTGAACATTCAAAATGGCCGAGCTTGTCGGCATAAGTGAGAGACATGAGTACCAACATAAAGCCACAAAAAGATCGAAATTCGAATATACTTAACCCGCGAAAATTCAAAAGTCGCGATACTTTTTGAGCACGCCTCGTATGTGGTGCAAATTTGCAAAATTTCTTTGAAATGGAGGGATCTTCTGGGAACTGTGTTTGGTTGTGGAAACTATTTTAATGTGGGTTGAATGCAGCTTTCTTATATTGTAATAGGCTAGTTTTAATATCTATATAGATAGTGAATCAGTAAAATATATTTGAGTTTTATAAGTTTAATTTTTCATATATGTGGTGGAAATTTTGTTCAATGGAAAAATAATAAAAGGGAGTTCGTTGCCTGAAACGCTTACTAGAGTTGGGCTTTCTTTATTTATTTTTTATCAAGAATGGATATTTATCAGAGTGTTTTGAGAAAGTATTTAAAATTAACGATTAATTGATATTTATTCCGATAGATGGCGCAAGCCACATTCGGTTTCCAGATTGAGAGATTCCTTTTCTTAACTTAGAACTTTAAGTTTGGAAATTTAGTCGTTAGCACGAGAGAAAAGGTAAATAAATATTATTTGAATCTAATATTGTGTTTTGAGAATTTTTTGGTGGAACGTATCTACCGTGTATATCGGGGGGGGGGGGGGGGGGGGATAGGTGTATTGTAAATATTTAATACTAAGTTTTAATTTGTTTGTGTTTTGTTTGTTTCTTCTGTAATAGGCGCAAATACTTCAATATCGCGCCTTGTTAAATAATAATTAAAAAAATAATGATAAAGATTAAGATATAAATAAAATGTTTACGATAGAGAAGTGCTAACATAGCGTTATGTGACTGATTCTGATTCACCAAGTATGTCACCATAGATTATTTTGGGGACATATTCACATATACGCTCCTTCTTTCTTAAATTTACAGTAGGCTTAAAGCTTAATGAAATGTTTTAAATATATGCATTATATCGTGAGATTCTTTTGTCGATTAAGTGTTTGGATAAAATGAAAGGTATTAAAGTAGAGAAAAGTTGTGTTTAAATATTATAATTATATGTGTTCAAATATCATAATTATGCGTATTTAAATATTATAATTATACGTGTTTGAATATTATGATTATACATCCCCTTAAGCAACGATTGTTGCCAAGTAAAGCTACATATAATGTACGTGTGCCCAATAATACTGGATAAAAGCCACTGCGGCAAAAATAACTTATTATTGGATCATTTATTCAATATCTTTTGTTATATATCAAAACACAAATGTATATTAGATATTGAAAGGCATATATTGGATTTAATAAAATATTTATTTTGCCAATATTTCGGCTTGCTGAACGCTAACCTTTATCGAGGCATTACATTTTTGTATACACAAACTCAGCGCCGCATAGTGTTATAATATCACTCGATAAAGGTTGGCGTTCAGCCAGCCGAAATATTGGCAAAATAAATATTTTATTAAATCCAATATATGCCTTTTAATATCTAATGAATTAAGTATGGACTGCTCTATTTTCAAAACAAATGTATATATACGCAAAGTTTTCAAAAATTATAAATAAGTAATAAATTTTAAGGGATTCTCTATACCATATTACAAACACATATAACAATATATAACTCACATAATCTCATTACGTATGAAAAATATAAAAGTGAAAATGTCTAATTTCTCTTTATATATAATAAATATTTGTGTGTGATCTATAAACCAATAATTCATTGAATATTCTCATAATATTTTTACTTTTTTTCAAAAATGCATCTCTCAACAAAGTAAGCACATCAATAAATGATCAAGCGATCCAAATTCTATAGATATAAAAAATGCCATTTTAGTAAATAAAAAGGCAGTTGATATTGGAAAAGTCTTCTGTAAGGAACCAAATCCATCGTCTGAAACCAATCTTATTGAGATTCCTGAGTGTCAGTTAGCTAATTAAATCAAAGTTTAATTAGAGTTTTTCCTCGGGCGATATTGGCTGGTTTATAGCGGCAGACGACGTCTCATCCATCACACCAAGGTGTCGGCTGCGAAAGAAAACCTGCCCCAGGACATTTACATACAACAAGATCAATATCCTTAATGTCACAAAGCTGTTATTATCTCTCTCTTTTGGTTAGAAATTGAAAAGATTTTTGGAAGCTATCCATATTTTTTATATCTAATTAATCGACTCGACACAGCGTTAAAAAAAAACTTCTGATAATGCATTCTCAAGAAAAAAGAAAATGTTATCGTTTGGTAGAAGTTTATTTTAGTATTTTATTCCGTGTTCCAATGATGTTTTTGGCAAGGGTTAAAATTGACGAAGTAAATTTGCCAATTTATTCTCACCGAGTGACTTTATTCCATTTATAATGGAAGATTTCCAAAATTTTAAATTTGACGAACTGCTCTTTTAAAAAAAATATTGAAATATTTAAGTCTACGTATTTTAAAATATTCTTTATGGTTTTTTTTATTCCAAATTTTCAAAATAAAAATGGCATATTCATTTTATAATTTTTTTTCCAGTTATAGAGAGAGAGAGAGCAAAAATGTGTGTTAACAACTATGATTTTCACACACACAATATAAGAAAATATTTAATTTTAAAAAGTAAATCTTTTACGCGTTGTGCAGCCTCACACTTATAAATTCATAATCCATTAGAAATATATTTTATATGATTAAAGAACTTGTTTTTTAAACTTCTATTTTAAAATTTATAAACTACATTTTTATATATATAGTTCAGAAACTAGGGCTTCAATTTATATGCGATGGATTTTCATTTTGAAAAGCATTATATTCCGCCAAAGATTATTCGTTGTTAACCAATAATTTTAACTGTTTCCAGCAGTCTCTATGGAATCGGTTATGACGTAATGTCAAAGGAGCATCACACCTCAACCATTGTTAGAAGAACCATGCAACCATTGTTAGAAGAGACACCAAAAATGTTTCTAGAAGAGACATCGTAACCATTGTTAGAAGATCCACCACAAATATTGTTAGAGTAGATCGCAACCATTGTTAGAAAATCCACCACAATTGTTGTTAGAATAGATCGCAACCATTGTTAGAAGATCCACCACAATTTTTGTTAGAATAGATCGCAACCATTGTTAGAAGATCCATCACAAATTTTGTTAGAATAGATCTCAACCATTGTTAGAAGATCCACCACAAATTTTGTTAGAAGAGACATCGTAAATGCTCTGAGAAGAGACACCAAAAATTTGTCAGAAGCGCCTCATAACCATTGTTAGAAGAGACATCGCAACCAATGTTAGAAGAGACACAATAACCATTGTTAGAAGAGTCACCGCAACCATTGTTAGAAGAGACATCGCAACCAATGTTAGAAGAGACATCGCAACCAATGTTAGAAGAGACACAATTACCATTGTTAGAAGAGATACCGAACCCAATGTTAGAAGAGACACCAAAAATGTTATTAAAAGAAACACCGCAACCATTGTTAGAAGAGTCACCGCAACCATTGTTAGAAGAGACATCGCAACCAATGTTAGAAGAGACACAATAACCATTGTTAGAAGGGATACCGGACCCATTATTAGAAGAGACACCAAAAATGTTATTAGAAGAGACACCAAAAATGTTATTAAAAGAAACACCGCAACCATTGTTAGAAGAGACACCGCAACCATTGTTAGAAGAGACACCTCAACTATTGTTAGAAGAGACATCGCAACCAATGTTAGAAGAGACACAATAACCATCGTTAAAAGAGATACCGGACGCATTGTTAAAAGAGACACCGCAACCGTTGTTAGAAGAGACACCGCAACCGTTATTAGAAGAGACATCTTAACCAATGTTAGAAGAGCCACCACAAATGTTGCTAGAAGAGACATTGCAAATGTTGTTAGATGACAAATACAATCGTGGTTAGCTGAACCACGACAAACAATGCTAGAAGAAATCCAGAAACCATCATTAGCAGAATATTCGCAATAATTTCTAGAAAATTCACCGCAACCATTGTTATAGTAACAAGAGCAACCATTGTTATAAGATACCGAAGGCATTGATAGATGATTCACCACAACCATTGTTCAGATATAAGAATATTGCGATATACTCTTATAAAAATGTCAAAAACCTTACGCAATAAGTTTCTTCAATTAAAGAAACTTATTGCGTAAGGTTTTTGACATTTTTATACAACCATTGTTAACTGAACAACGGAAACAATTGTTAGAAGGACAATAATAACCATTGTCAGAAACCCAACGCCTATATTGTTAGGAAACCCTCCACAACAATTGTTAGAAGAACCACCTCAACTATCGGTAGCGCGCTGCGCCGCCGAAAAATTGTTCGAAGAACCACGGCGACCATTGTTAAGAGAACTTCAGAAACCATTGTTAGAATAAAAACCGCACCGATTGTTAGCCGAACCATCACAGCCTTTGTTAGCAGAACCAACCCCACATTGTTGGAAGATCCAATGCAAACATTGCAAGAAAAACTACCGTATTTATTATAATATATACACAAATATACGAGTGTATATACGAGGGGTGTCCCATTAGTCGGTGGACCGACATATAAAGAAAATGACTAATAAAATGATTATGATTTATTTTTCAACATAATCCCCTTTAAGGTCTATAAACTTTTCCAGCGATGTTCTAATGCTTTTATGCTCTCCAAAAATAACGATGTTTCAAGTGACACAAAAAATGAGGTTACAGCATCATTGACCTCTTCATCTGACCTAAAATGAATGCCAGAAAGTGACTTTTTCAAATAAGAAAATAGGTAGAAGTCAGACGCAGCTAGATATGGTGAATAGGGTGCATGTGGTAAAAGCTAAAAGCTAGAATCATAAATTGCACCCATGGCTTGCAGCGACCGATAACTCGGAGCATTGTCTTGATGGTAAACAATCTTCCTGGACAACTTTCCTCTTCTCGTTTCTTTAATAGCTTCTCGTAGTTGCTTCACAAGATTTTCATAATAATTGGCAGTGATGGTTTGACCCTCATTCAGAAAGTCTAGAAGGAGTACACCCTCGGAATCCCAAAAGACAGACACCATAACCTTCCCTGCTGATGGAACTGTCTTGGCTTTCTTGGGGGGAGGAGAACCGGAGCGTCTCCATTGCATGTATTGTTGCTTGGACTCTGGTGTAAAGTGATGGGCGCAAGTCTTATCCATGGTAACAAATCTATTAACAAATTCCTCTGGATAGGCCTCAAATAACGCAAGATTGTCCGAAGATAACTTTCTCATTACAGCCTTTTGATCTGGTGTCAAAGTTTTGGGAACCCAACGGGCAAAAAGTTTCCTGAGGCCCAAATGTTTTCTCATGATCCGATCCACTGTTGTTTTTCGAATACCCAAGGTCTCCTCTATCTGACGAACTGTCATTCTTCTGTCCAACACAACCAAATCATGTATCTTGTTGATGTTTTCTTAGGTAACTGACTCAACAGTTCGTCCTGGTCGATGTTCGACTTCGATGCTGATCCTCCCTAATTTAAAAGCAGCTAACCATTTTTTACTGTGCTATAGGAAAGAGCATCTTCCTTTTATGTATCCACCATATCCTCATAGATTTCCCTAGGCGACATTCCTTTCTTACAAAGATATTTTATAACAGCACGAATCTCGTTTGTCTCCATTTTAGATGATTCCTGTTTCTTGTCCTCTTTCAGAACCTATAACAAAAAAATGTTTAGTTGTAGAAACTTACAAATTTACATATCTTTATACAATGTTTTTAAGGTATATATGGTAAAATTTATTAGTTCCTTATATTTCCTTCTCATGGTCGGACTTATGGGACACCCTTCGTATTTAAATTTAGAATAATCACCGCAATAATTGTTAGAAAATACTGCATACATTGTTAGAAAAATACCGAAACCATTGTTAGAAAAATACCGTAACCATTGTTAGAAAATACCGCAACCATTGTTAGAACAATACCGCACAAATGTTAGAAGAACCACGCAACCATTTTTAGAAGAGCCAACGCAAGCATTGTCAAAAGAATCAGAACCTTTTAATTCGAAATCAGTTAAAACTATGAAAAATTTATACTCTATTAATATTATAGATAATATGTTTTATCACTAAATTATATAGATATAAAAATCAAATTGACATTTAATATAGGAAATATATTTCGCACAAAATACATCTTGCAACAATTGACTTGCTAAAACCGGGTTTATATACACCAGGGATTAGAAAATTATTAAAATTGAACGATAAGTCTATTATTTTTATATTTTAGAAAGATATTCCAGAAAATAAACATTTCATTGGCACGAGAGAGAGAAATAGAATAGAGTTTCAAAAATATATATTTTCTACATTTAACTTCAATAAACTTTAAGCACAGCATGTTTTGTTCGTATTTTCCTTTTTTATCAATCTCTTACAAACTTTAATATTCGTTTTATTTTTATCTATTCTAAGTAAACGCGGTAGAAGACATTATAATCATGGTGGATAGTTATCTTCTGTCTTTTGAATGTATGTATTCTACGAGCACTAAATGTCTACACATGTAAAGTAGTTTGTCTTTTTTATACCTACAAAGAGCAAGAGCCACGATTGGTTACTTGAACACATTGGTGGGGTTGGATCTTTTCAAGATTCGGGGATATTGAAGCAAAAAAAAAGGTGCTCAATCCGGAATTCGATCCCCGGTAGTACAAGTCGAAAATCGGCATATATGAATCAATGCCCTATTAACCATCCTTATATATATGTCCATATAAATGATATTAACTGTGGAATTTCTTTTTAAAACATCTCTTAATTGTATATATTTGTGGAGAAATTCTTCATAAAATACCTATCTCAATTATTGTAAGAATAATATAGCCAAATATATAATAACTTTATTAACATCCTATAAAGCGATATCCCAAACTCAGGGCTATTTGGGTCAGTACATTTCTAACATCATATCAAATTTGCTATATACAAGAAGAAAGTTAGCCAAAACTATTAGTATTTGTGTCTATATACATATATAGTATGTATATAGTATATAGTATGCTATCTTACTCAAGAAAGTTATATATATTGTTGCACCAGGTTGCGGCTTGGCAGACTCTTCAGCCTTGATTCTCTCCTGTGCTGGGTTTTGCATCTTACCAGAGCGTGTTTCAACCATCCTACAATTTTGTATAAGGGAATAATGAGATAACTCTACTTTAAGTAGCCTCCAGAATAATTTATTTATTTTTCACATCAAAGAGAGCAGTGAAGTCACACAGTTTACCTAAATACAAATGATGATTCTATAATACATATATTCTGTTTATAATACATATATTCTGTTTAATAAAATAATTAAATATAAAATATAATTTTGAATTTAAAATATATGAAAAATAATATTACAAATTAAAATAAAATAGGTTCATTAGTCATGATACAACACTTCCCCCTCTCCAGAGGTCGTCACGTCCTCGTGAGTTACCTCATCAATTCTCTCAAAATAGGGTTTGAGTCTCGAGACATGGACAATCAATGGGTCTTGGCCAGGATTATCTTTCGGCTCAATTAAGTAATTTACGTTAGACAGCTTCTTTAATATTCGATATGGGCCAAAATATTTTCTCAATAGTTTTTCACATTTTCCGATTTTCCTGACTGGTGTCCAAACTGCCACTAAATGTCCTGGTTCATAGATTTTCTCATTGTGTTTTTTGTCATAGTTTATTTTCATTCTTTCCTGAGTCTTCTCTGTGTTGTTAATGACTACCTGTCTCGTCCTTGCTATTTTATCTAAGTAGTTTTCTATATATTCGTCGTAATCGTCCATGTTACTGTCCGTTGGGATATTCTCGTCGTCTAAGAGGGACATGGGTTCCCTTCCAAACAACAGGAAAAATGGAGAGTAGCCTGTGGTTTCTTGAATCGTGGTATTATACGCGTGGGTGATAAAAGGGAGGATTTCGTCCCAGTTCTTCTGGTCTGTGTTCACATACATGCTGATCATATTGACTAAAGTTCTATTTAGCCGTTCCGTTAGTCCGTTAGTCTGGGGGTGGTAGCTCGTTGTGAAGCAGTGTTTAACTTTGCACATTTTCATTACCGCCTTCATCAAATTGCTAGTGAATTGTGAACCTCTATCGCTAATAAGAAATCTTGGGGCCCCGTGACGTAAAATAATATGTTCGATTAAAAATGTAGAGACTTCTTTCACGGTTGCTTCTGATACTGCCTTTGTTTCAGCATACTTGGTATAATAATCAGTAAACAAAATTATCCACTTCCTTCTTCTTTTCGTTGATGGCAAGGGGCCAACAAAGTCAATTCTGATTCTTTCAAAAGGGTAGTTAGCTGGGGGAATAGGTTGTAAAAGTCCAGAAGGCAAGTGATTTGAAACTTTCCGACTTTGGCAAAGGTGGCACGTCTTTACAAATTATGAAACATCTTTCAACATGGAAGGCCAATAGTATTTATTCTTCAATCGGTAAGTGGTTCTGGCGACGCCCAGATGGCCATTCAGCATATGGTTGTGGTATTCACTCATGATTTCCTTCCTTCTCTTCTTTGGCACTACCAGCAACCATGCCCTACCTTCAGGATTTGGATTTTTCTTGTAGAGACACCCATTTTCTTCTTTGAAGTTCTGTGTAATTGAACGCTTGTTTGCACTAAGGTTCTCCTTAATATTCTCAATAAAATCATCCTTTTCGTCTATTATTTGATTCAGAAATAGTCTTTCATAATCTTCGTCCCATTCGTTTTCCGGTAAGGGTCCTCTAGATAGACCATTAGCGTCCAGATGTTTTTTACCCGATTTGTGTATAATTTCGAAATTATATTCCTGAATCTTCAGTGCCCATCGTGCTAATCGGCCGGTCGGATCTTTCAGATTCTTAAGCCAGCATAGTGCGTGATGATCAGTTACGATTTTGAAGTGCCTTCCGTATAGGTAGGGTCGTAACTTGGACATTGACCACACAACAGCTAGACATTCTTTTTCGGTAGTCTAATAATTTTGCTCAGGTTTGCTCAGTGTTCGACTTAAATATGAGATCACATTTTCTTTATCGCCGAACTTTTGGACTAATGTTGCACCCAGGCCGATGTTAGATGCGTCAGTATGAATGTAAGTAATTGCATTCGGATCAAAGTGCCCTAAGATTGGGGGATTTATCAATGCTACTTTAAGGGTTTGAAATGCTTTTTCTTGATTTTCTGTCCAGGTAAAAGGTGCATTCTTTTTTATAAGACTGGTTAATGGATCGGCAATTTTTGAAAAACCTTTGATAAATTTTCTATAATATGAGCACATTCCTAAAAATGATTGAGCTTCTTTTATCTTTTTGGGCCGAGGAAAATCTCTAATAGCCTTGATATTATGCTCCGCTGGTTTTATACCATGTTGATTAGTTATATGGCCAAGAATCTCCAGTTCTTCGAAAGCAAATTGGCATTTTTTGTTGTTCAATTTTAAATTAGCCTCGCGAAAACATCTTAAAACAGCTTCTATTCTTTTGAGATGTGTTGAAAAATCCGAGCTATAAATGATTACGTCATCTAGATAACATAAGCAAATTTGCCATCTAAGATTACCAAGCATATTTTCCATATTCCTCTCAAATGTAGCAGGGGCATTGCATAGACCAAAGGGCATTACGTTGAACTCATATAGGCCAGGTGATGTAGTGAAGGCTGTCTTTTCTTTATCTTTCTCCTCAACCTCTACTTGCCAATATCCTGATTTAAGGTCAATTGCTGAAAAGTATTTGGATCCTTGAAGTGTATCCAATACTTCATCAATTCTGGGAATTGGGTAAACATCCTTCACTGTTACATCATTCAATTTTCTGTAGTCAACGCAAAATCTGTACTTACCATCTCGCTTCTTGACCAAGATTACAGGGAAGGACCATGGACTCGAGGATGGTCTAATTAAGCCGTCTCTGAGCATTTCATCAATTTGCTCTTTTATGATTTCTCGCTCTTTCGCGCTCACCCTATACGGCTTGTGTTTGATCGGTTTCGCGCCTTCTGTATCAATCCGATGTTTCGCTAAGTTGGATCTTCCTAATCCCGACGAAAACAAATCCGCGTACTTTTCCAAAACTTGTTTCAATTGCTCCTTTTCCTTATATGATAAATTTTCGTTTATCTGAAATTGGGGTTCTTCACGCTCTTTAGGTTCACTTTCTTCTATAAGATTCACTTCGGCTGGCTGGCTTCCAAAGCACAATGTTTGGTTTTTCAATATTTTTAATGGTCGAGGGTAAGGGTTTGTTATCCAGATATATGTTTCCTTATTCACAACATTTATTAAGCTTCTCGCTAGTCGAAGTCCATTTGTTTGAAACATTTTATGGTTCTCCTCGATGATGTATTCGCCATCCTCTGCTTCTACAAATGCATTAATCAATTTAATAGAAAGTTCTGGTATAATGGCATCCTTTGCACTTTTTATTTTCTTCTGTTGATATTTGATTACGTTACGATTTTCTGTCAAGTCATATTTGATTATTTCACGCTGACAATCAATTTTTGCGTTCATTTTCTTAAGAAAATCTCGTCCAAGTATAAATATTCGCAAATGTGTTCTCATTATCACAAATTGATGTGTAATTGTTTTGTCATCAAATTTTATATTTAAAATAATATTTCCTACAATATCTAATTCTTTGCCATCGGGTCCGGAGCACATTTTATCAGGATTTATTATTTCAAGACCTGTGTTAAGAGCTGTACTAAGGTCGACCACTGAAAGATCGGCGCCTGTATCAATCAAAGCTTCGCAGATACCGATTCTATCCACGTTAATGTTCATTTTATATTTGGGGTCCAACTTTTTAATTCCATTTATGGTCGACTTGCTTTGATTGACGGACTCAGGCGCGATGCTTAGTTTAAATCTTATAATGCGGCATATCTATTCCTTGTAGGGATACCAGAGTACGTGCTATTACTTACGTCAGCGTAGAGCAGAGGTCTTGACTTCTCAGTTCCATTATCCATTCGGATTTCTTCTTCGACCTTGTCTTGTATAACTATGGGGTCCTCTTCCACAATTCTTACAAACCTGACTCTGCAATACCGCGCTACGTGTCCTGGCTTGTTACACTTGAAACATATTGGTATCTCGTCTTCTGTCCTATTCCTGTTTGAATTTGGACTCTTATTGTATGTTTTACTTGGGTAAACCGGTTTTGGCTCAGGATTGGGAGTGTAAGATCGTCTAGGGGCAGATACCTGGGGCAGAGGCTTGTTCTGGTAGTACCTCGGAGTGGGGGCCTGGGGCTTGGAGGTGTTCTGGTAGTACCTCGGAGCGGGGGCCTGGGGCTTGGAGGTGTCCTGGTATGGTCTTCTGAACGACAGAGCGTTCTTCCATTGCTCTTGATGATGGGGACGAGGAGAGCGTGGTCCATTATAAAGAGCTTTTGATTTTTCCACACGTTCTTGGTAATTATTTTCGAACAAATCCAGCTTTTTACAAATTTCAAAAAGTTCATTGGTATTTTTAGGAGGGTTTAGGTGAAGGGCAAAAGAGTATTCTTTCTTTAACCCTCCAATAACCCAGTTTATTTTAGTCTCTTCTTCCATTTGGGGGTCGACCTTGTTGCACAGTACAAGGATATCTTCTGCGAACCTGATTGCAGGTTCATTCCACTGTTGCATCCTGTTTAATCTCATCCTCATTTCTTTTTTGTTGGCGTCTGAGGCAAAATCCTCAATTAGGCGGCCCTTGAAATTTTCCCAGCTGGTGAAACTTATCTTGTGTAGGTTCAGCCAGGTTTTGGCGCTACCAATCATATTCATGGCAGCATACCGCGAGATAATGTAGTCTGCCCAATGGTACAGGAAGCCAATTTCTTCAAGAGATTCAATCCATGGGCGAGGGTCTTCTGTTCCATCATACTTGGGGATGTCGATGTTGGGATTCAGGACAACTGGGTCGGAACTAGCATCTCTACCAATTGTTGCACCAGGTTGCGGCTTGGCAGACTCTTCAGCCTTGATTCTCTCCTGTGCTGGGTTTTGCATCTTACCAGAGCGTGTTTCAACCATCCTACAATTTTGTATAAGGGAATAATGAGATAACTCTACTTTAAGTAGCCTCCAGAATAATTTATTTATTTTTCACATCAAAGAGAGCAGTGAAGTCACACAGTTTACCTAAATACAAATGATGATTCTATAATACATATATTCTGTTTATAATACATATATTCTGTTTAATAAAATAATTAAATATAAAATATAATTTTGAATTTAAAATATATGAAAAATAATATTACAAATTAAAATAAAATAGGTTCATTAGTCATGTGATGCAACAATATATTGTTTGTATATATTTATTATTTGAACATCCATTTAAAACATTTACATAATCATTGGTCGTAATTAATGTTAGCTTAATATTACAGCTCAAAGCTTTTTTTTAAGTTATCCATCTATATTAAGCCATGAATAATTGAAATTATTTTCTAATATCCTAATTTGTTATGCAATTACCCTATAAAATCTGTTTAATAGTCTATTCGCAATATGGGTACAGAAAGATATGCCTATAGGGGCTTAAAAGAACTGACAATTTTCTACGACACATCAGTAGAGAAATAATGGTTGTAAAAGAATACAGAACTATTAAAAAGTACGGAAAAAAACTTTCATCAAAATTGACACGACTTATGAAATTCGAATGCCATTCTAATACAGTCTCAGCAAAATAGCGGACTTAGGTCGGTGACAAAGCAACAACACCAGCTTTGGCAAACTGAGAAACGTCCACCTAAAGACCATGAATTCGGGCTAATGGCCCTTTTTAATCCAGGGTTGACGTTAGTTCACGTTTTATAAGAATAGCAGAAACAATTTCTCTTAAAGTGTATTTATTTTTTTGCATGTGAAATAAATAAAAATATATTTTTAAAAACTGATATTAAATTAATATGTTTATTTGAAGTATTAATACATTATTTATAAAAATTGATGTATATAATTGAATTAAAATATACAAAAATGTTATCATTATTCAAAAACCGAATATAAACAGCTATATAGATTGCTTTTGTGTTCGCAATATTTAGCGAGAAGCATTGTTTATGCCTGGATAATTGATATAAGAAATGTTAAAGACTTGTTTAAAAGTTGGATCCTTATTGAGGGTACTTGCATCAAAATGTGGCTCTACAAATCCACATACCGTTTTTTAAAGCTATGACCACGATAACTAGCTATCCACTTTCGACCAACACTTCGACCGCCCATCCCTTTTTTAAATCCATTTCTGTGATATGAGGCAAGTTTGAGCTGACGATTTTCAACTCCAACAAGTGAAAGATTATATAAATCAAAGATTGATTGTGATGTTATTCATAAAACAATTCTGATAAATCTGAAAAAAGACCTAAATATACCTAAATACAATCTATTTGTTCCAGCCTAATTGTGAAAACTTCGAAGATTTTCGTTTCGAATAGTAGCTATAGACGATCCAGGGTGTTTATGTGGAGAGAGAAGGAAGGCTTCCAGTCTCCTGCTTATTAAATGTCCAATCTTCCAGTACTACAGAAATCGGGAAAACATTGAATACAGGGATCTTCTTAAATTTAGAAAATTCTGTAAATATATCTATGATTTTCTCTCTTGGTTAAAAAAACCATAATTGCCAAACTAGGTATATTTATTTGTATTTATTTCATTTGTTGGTTGTAAATTCAAGCATGATTTTAGTGTCCTTTCTTTTAATTTCTTTTTTAAACTCTACTCAAACCATGTAATTATTCAATTGTTTATGTAATATAGTATCTATGTTTAGTGTTGTTTCTTGACGCAAGCATCCCTTGTGAGGATATCGCGTCTGATTTGATAATAATTAATAAATATGCTGATGAAAACGGGTTATTATTAAATAATTTCTGTATATTTAATACCTTTTTTACCTTTAGTTTAATTAACTATTATTTCTCCTAATATTAATTTCCCTACCTATATAGGGGCTACCGTTTATTTATGTTGAGAGATGAATTTATATCTTTAAAACCTCATTCTAAACAATAGTATGCAAGTATCGACTTCAGAGTTTTGTATAAAATACTTTATTAATTTTATTGACTGTAAGGTTTAATCAAATATGCATTATCTATTTTTTTTACTTTTTATAGGTAATGATATCACGTTCTATCCCTTATAAAGAAAAAAACAAATGTTTGGAATTATTTTTTGTCTTAAAATAAAAATATTATTCGCATTTCTATATCTATAATAATCGTATAAATATTGATTCATTATTTTAGTAAAAGATAAACCTGAATTAATAGACTTCTTTATGAATAATTAATATCTTTATTATATATATTTTTATTTTTGATTTCCATTTATTCGAAAAACAAATAGAAATATCTTAGTAAAATTGATTCTAAGCAGATGTTTCAGATGAAATACAAACATTGAGATATATTTTGACTGGTATGTACAGTATAAAGCGATAAAATAGGTAAATTTCAGTCAGCTATATGCAAATTTAGCATTTTTGTTTTGGGGAAGTTGTCTTCTCGATAGGCTCTTTTCGGTAGGCTCCTTATTTGCCTATTTGTTTATTATTCATAATTTTGTTTGAAGTTTTATAAAATATGGATCATAAAGTGCCCTTTCTGTATTTTTCAAATAACGATTATTTTGATGCATTGAGGCAGACAGTCTCTGGACGATTTGTTAAAGTTTTATTTGTGTTCTAGCGTTTGATGTGCCCTCTACCAATGTGTCCATCTCTTTTCTTCGTAGCTGCTCCTTCGGGGGCCATATGGCGGATAACACGATGCAGCTGGTCCTTCATGCCCTGCCCCATCCGGAGAACTTGGCGTCGAGTCAGCCTATTTGCATCGCCTGCGGCTCTAGTGACCTGTCGCTGGCCCACCGCTACTATCCTGCAGCGCCGTCCGCCCTGTCATCCGAGAGGTGTTCTCCATCATCGGCCTGCGGCCGGACCTGCAGTAGTGGATCTTTCCAGTTGGTCTCGAGGTCTACGCCATCACTCTCTATTCAACGGTGAATCAGGCGATCTACGTATACTTCGTAGATAGCGAAATCCGTGGTGTCGCTGAAGTCCTGCTGATGATTCTCCACCAAACTCTGCAGCGGTGGTAGAGGCGCCACGTGCATATTCATTGTATATAGTTGTGTATATATATCTAATGATTATTTTAAAACAATAGTACAGACTGTGCACTTAGCATCTATTGACAAAATGTCAATAAAATGCTGTTAATATTGTGAAATTATATAGCGTTCATCGTATTTAGAAAAGTTTCAATAAACTAAATTGGTATCTAGAAAACGTTTTATAAACGATAGAGGTCGATAGCAGAAAATAAATACCAATATTTACATTCAACGTACTTAAGGAAAAGTTAATAAACTTATATACGCTTATAACTATTCAGAAATGTTTTAGGAAATTTACCATATTTCAATCATTGTTGATGGATTCGTGGCAATGACCTCAACGCTTAGTGTCTAATTCACTATGTGTGACAAGATGGTCCATTTAAATAGATGAAAGCGTAATGTGAAGGATTGAAGATAAAGGACTTGTGTATATTTGTGTATTTTTTTTATTTCAGCTAAATAAAATGTCGTCATATTTTTAAGTATATTCCCAAAATAATTGAAAATACATTTATTAATTTCTATTTTTCATACAAAATATTTACTTTTAAATACCAGCAAGAATCAAAATGCTTATTAAATATATTTCTAAAAAATAATGATTTTAAACTTATAGAACCACCAATTGGTTTGAAAACTCGTAGCGCAAAAATAATATTAAAAAATCTCATTCTCTATCTTCGACACTCTACGTTATATATATAAGGTTTAAATTAACACAAAGCAATAACGCGCCATCTATACATATAAAATGAAGGGATTTAAAAGCACGAATGTTTCTTTTATACATATACATATAAAATATACATAATATATAAGGTATATTAATATATTAATTATATAATTAAAAATTAATTTTAAAAAATAATAACAAAAACATATAGTTTTTGAAATTTAAAAATTATCATAGTTTATAAATTCGAATTCTAAGCATGCTATTGATCACAAAATGTTGATAAATAAAATGATGATGATAATATTGCTGTATCATGTTTGATAATCAGATACAAATTTATATAGGTAAAAATTCCAAAAAGTAGAGACCACGGGTGAAGCCATTCATTTTTAGTATGCAGGAACAAAATTCTAACAGAAAAATATTCATTCGAGCAGAAGACACAAAGCCAGATCATTTCTCTATAAAAATATTGCTTCTCAGACACAAAGTTTGAAGCGGAAAGTTTCACAAGAGTGACATCCACGGCGCCAATTTATAATTGTAACGAATAGAATTTTTAAAATTGTTGTGAAATTTACATTTTTTTTAATATTTTAAAAATATACAAAGTTTGAAGCGGGAAGTTTCAAAAGAGTGACATCTACGGCGCCAATTTATAATTGTAACGAATAGTAATGGAATAAAAACAATTAATCAGGTGAATCCCGGGCGTTGCCCGGGTCATTCGGCTAGTCGTCAATAAATCATGATTTAGCACATACCTTATATTCCCTAATCACATTCAGTGTCGATTTATCACTCCAATGAATCAGGAAAGTGAGGCAGATCATCAAATGTTTCGAAAAAAAGTACTTTAAATAGTTTAATTTACTAAATATTACCTTTAACATGGTTCGCAATCAAATACTGATTCGACAAAAGCTGCCCTGTCTTGCAGGACTTTGGAATTCAGACTAAATATTTTGTGCAAAATTCTAGCTTCAAGCCAACTTTTTCGTCCAACACCGCGTTATTGAAGACAAGAATTTATTTTATATGTATTTTATTTCAACACATAACGCGATTTTACCGCTAGGGATATTTGCATGAAAATATTTACATTTGCCATCTGTATTTACATATGTAACTTAAACTCTAAACATAAATTTGTAAGTTAAATCTAAATATTTTAATAAATGAAAAAAAGAACAGTAGACTCTCCTATAACGCGAGTTTTCACAACGCGATTTCGTACAACGCGATAAAAAAAAATTGCGGCAAATTTATTTATACAACGCGAATTTTCGTATAACGCGTTATAAAATAAAATGCGGAAATTTCCATATTGACAACTGTACAATACATTTATTTTTTATGCACACGCGTTTAGGTATTAAATTAGAATTTACATGTAAATATTTTGCAAATATAAAAAATTACGAAACTTGCTCCCCAGGCATGATGAATAAAGTTGGAAAAAAAGTAAAATTGAAAAGGAGATATACTGTATCATGTAAAAATGTATTGTATAAATGATGTATATAGGAAAAATATTATATACTAAAACAAAACTAAATGTTATATTATTTTATATGCAAATGTATATAAAAAAACAAATTATACGTAGAGAATAAACTTTAATTCCTATAACGCGATTTCATATAACACGGAACACATTAATAGCGTTATAGGAGAGTTTACTGCATATTCACACATCTTGAAATTGAATCACACATTAAATTTAACAAATATTTTTGTTAACAACAATAGAATTAAATTCTACTATTCAGTGCCTTGTTATCCTTAATAACGCAGTTTTGATCATTCTGAGAGATGTCTAGAGGAAGTAATTAATAGAATCAAATCTAAATCACATTTAAAATTAGCATCCCTTTATAAAATTACTTTCATACTTACAAAATATTTTTATATTCTTGTTATTATTTTTATAGACACATGGGTATGCGTGGTGAGAGAAATGTACTGAATATTAACACATAATGCCCCGATTACCAAACGTAAAGTACGCTCCTACGTATATTTTCCTACATCTGGCTTCCCTACCGGCAAATAAATAAACTAGGGTGGGGGCCTTTGACATGTGACATGGCATGGGGGGTGTTTGGACAAGTGTCCTGACACCGGATATCATGACTTCTACGACACTTCTTGTACAGCTGCTGTCGTACAGAACAATCTTTGTTTCTTATGTCAATAGAATATCCTTATAATTAATAACGTTTATACTATTTTGTTGTATCAGAAATCTCCGTATTTTATTTATATTGATCAAAAGCTGATGTTATTTGAACTCTATTGTTTCCAATTAAATTTATTAATACTCCCATTGTAATAAAAATATTTGAGAGGCCTGATTCAACATTGGTGAACTTTTCCAACATATTTTCCAGAGTTCAAACTAATAGATATCGCTACAATTGTGATAACTTTTCTATTTATCCAGTTATATTAGTAATTTATATAGTTTTATGATATATACAAGTATATGTGAGTTTTGAGGGTATAATAAATATATAGAAATGCAAGCCTCAATCATATTTTAATGCTTAATTTAAACATAAATGCTAATATATAATACTAAATAATGTCAAAGCTTTCGTCAGAGTAACATGGTTGTTGGAAATTTTGTGAAGCTAAGTCATTCTATATTTCTATACACATTCGGACACGTTTTAAGAGTCCTTGATGTTCAAGATTGGTTTGCACGTTCAACAAAATATTTGAGTAATTTGTATGTTCTCTAAAAATATATACAATATTATTTATTCTTGAAATAAGAGACACTTCTTCCAGAATAATTTTATATTTCGACAAAATTCTTTTGTTCTCGTCAGGAAATATATTCCATGTGATAGTCTTTTCCATGTGATAGTTTTTTCCATCTGATAGTCTTTTCCATGTGATAGTCTTTTCCATGTGATAGTCTTTTCCATGTGATAGTCTTTTCCATGTGATAGTCTTTTCCGTGTGATAGTCTTTTCCATGTGATAGTCTTTTCCGTGTGATAGTCTTTTCCATGTGATAGTCTTTTCCATGTGATAGTCTTTTCCATGTGATAGTCTTTTCCCCTAAGGAAAGTAATAGTGATTTACTGAAACGTCGAGAGGTATTGGTTGATGTAGCTATATACTAATGATTAGGATAATGTTATTTGAAAAAAAAAACTATTCACATTTGTGTAAAATATTTACAATATTAACCAAAGATTTCCAACTCAATTTGTTGTTCAATTTTGCACATCACTGGATATTCATATATAACAAATTATGCATTTGAAAATATTATTTAAGAACAATTTTGACAATGAGCAATCTATAAATAAATATTTAATTAAAAAGACATATTAATCTCTATTCATGATGAAATTGTGAAAAGGTTTTATAATTACAATTATATTCTCACAATGAGTACAATTCTTACAAAATTTTGTAAATATTTCTGGTGGGATCAAGTCGATATTTTGGTAAGCTCGTTGAAGAGCGTTTAACGCTTGAAAGCTAGCGTTTTTTAAATAAAAAAGATACTCATTGTGAGAATATAATTGTAATAAAAAAGACATATATTGGTAAAATAAATGATATTTTGATCCAATATATGTCTTTTTAATTAAAGATTCAAAAACATGTTATTTATAGAATGTTTCTTTACACCAACTATAATAAGTTTACCCACAATGGTTCAAACAAACTTACTTTTTTGTAAACAATATCATTACTATTTATTCTAGTAAATATTTACTATGTTAATTGTAGTTTATCACATTATCTGCATTACTAAATTGGAATAAATTATATTTAAACCACCATTATAAACTGCATTATCAAAACCTATCTCTCTCTCTTGACGACGTGCAATACCGTCGGCTAACGGCAATTTTTGGTGACCTCTCTCTCTCTCTCTCTCTCAGCCTACTTTCTAATAATTAAAATTGGTTAGTTATCGACTTTTTTAACTATTGTATTATTGGATTATAACAGCGTTAGTGAAGACTTTTTAAAAGAACTTGAGTATATAATAAGTCAAAAGTAGTTATGAATAGAAGAATCAACCAAAATATTACTTGTAATTTAAAAAATCACACATTAGATATGTAAAATGTGTTTCAATTTTATACAACATAAAATTATCAAAGACGAATTTATATGCATAAATTAGTTAGCGAGAGATTCTATCACTTTTTTTTTTTAAAGGCTCATACACGCCAGTGGGTGAAAGAGATTGTTCTTCACCAATGCCTTAATGTAGATTTCTCCATTTTTTTCAATATCTATTATGTGAATTGTTTAAAAATTAAATATTAGCATTAGGAAGTTTATTTCATAAAGTTATATAAGAATAAATTTAAATATAATTTAATACAAAGCAATAACGCGCCATCTATTTTATATTTAAATGTAATTCTACTGTCCTAAAAGCTTATGTCGATAGTTTGCTTAAATACCATTTCTAATATTCCACCCTTCAGTGCAGCATATAAAAGCAGAATGATCTAATACAATATTAGAGCTCTAAAGAAGCGGTCTGGTAGATTATATTGGCGAAACCGCTGGGAAGGTTCACCACTGCTGAGCCAAGCCCTCCCAATATATTTTCATCGCAGTAAGGACAGTATAAGTTTGATTTATTTGTGAAAAGAGACTTTCGCGTCTTGATATTTTCATTCTATAAATATATTTATATAGAATGAAAGGATTTAAAAGCGCGAATGTTCCTTTTATACATAATACAAACCTCAACTGCCCTTACTGCGATAAAAAAATATATATATTGAGAGGGCTTGGCTCATCAGTGGTGAACCCTCCCAGCGGTTTCGCCAATTTAATCCACCAGACCGCTTCTCAGAGCTCTAATACTGTATTGGACGATTCTTCTTATATACGCAGCAATGAAGGATGGAATCTCAGAAATGGTTTTCAAGAAAACTATGGACATAAGCTTATGTCCATCCTTCAGTGCTGCGTATATAAGCAGAATCGTCTAATACAGTATTAGAGCTCTGAGAAGTGGTCTGGTGGATTAAATTGGCGAAACCGCTGGGAGGGTTCACCACTGATGAGCCAAGCCCTCTCAATATATTTTTTTCATCGCAGTAAGGGCAGTAGAAGTTTGTATTATGTATAAAAGAAACATTCGCGCTTTTATATCCTTTCATTCTATATGTATAGATGGCGCGTTATTGCTTTGTGGTAAATATATTTATATTTATGATAAAATATTCTGTAAAATACAGGGTGTCCAAAAGTCTTGCACAACTTTAAAAATTAAAACCTCCGCGAATATTCGCGCTAGAGCAATGCGGTAAACAGCATTGTGTTCAGGATGCGATGGTAATTTTTATGACAAATAATGAAAAATTCGGAATTTATTTTAGTTACAATTTTATTCGCTTGATGGCGCTCAACCAGAATCAGAGATTGAGCGGCCAAATTGTTTGATTAATTGAAATATATAACTGATCTACACGTATTTTCCCTTTTTGAATACCATAAAATAACCTTAATAATTTCAAATGATAAATTAATAAAACACCGTTTCGCCAAAGGTTGAAGAATTGGATGATAATTATAAAATGCAATCCGAGATATGTAAAATAGGTAAATGCAAATTAAAACATGTAGCAAAAAAATAATTATATTTTAGATGGAGTTTTATTAAAAAGATTGAATGTTTGAAAAACTCTGCTGATATCAATACACGAATTTTTGAAATGTTAATATGGTACCAAAAATTATGATGGCTCTACTAATGGATTTCTTGCTATAAGGAATGTGTAGGTTTTGACTAATTGACGACACTTGAGTTTTTAACTGGATATTTGTCATGATCCAACAAATGTAATAAAGAGGGGAGTGGCAAAATATATTTGTCGTACTTTATTCCAAACATCCTATGGGCTTGTCAAATGTTATTATTGCTTATTATATTGTACAAAATTTAAATATATGTCCCCTAAATAAAAATCATTTTTAGATTGACCTTTTGCGTTGAATAACGTGGTAGTAAAATTGCGCAAAATCTCTAAAGTTGGGGGTGTACATAGAATATTCCTCATGCAATTTTTTCTAATGAGCGAAAAGCGATAAACATAAGGGGTAAAATTGTGTAATATATAATAATATAATACATGGCAGCTTATATAACACATGAGGTACCTGTCTTCTCTCTTGTATTAGGTCACAATCCTTTCTCAATGTGGCGCCCTTCATTCTCAAACACCGTCTGCAGACGATAGATGACAAAATGGACAGCATTAAATAACATATCTGTTGAAATTGATGAAACGTGCCATCTGATAGAAGCCTTCAACATGGCCAATGTGGTAGGCCGGCATCGATAAACACGCGGCTTAATGTACCCACATAACCAAAATTCGCAAGGCATCAAGTCTGGTGATTTTGGAAGCCACTGGTCCATAAAGTGGCGACTTATCACACGATCTTCACCGAACGTATCCTTCAGCAATTGTTCGGCACCGCAGGAGATACGAGGAGGACCTCCATCTTACATAAATGTTATTTCGCTTAGTGCTTGTCTGTCCTGCAATATGGGAATAACCTTTTCTCTCATAAGTTGAACATAACGTTCACTAGTTACAGAAACGGGTTTAGAAGTTATTCTATCGAATTCTTCAAAGAAAAATGCTCAATAATAAAATAAGATGTGAACCCACACAAAACTGTAACTCTGGGCTGATAAAGTGGCATTTCTGTAAAATTCCTAGGGTTTTCTGTTGCCCAAATGCGGCTGTTTTCAGTGTTAAATTCTCCGTTTAGAGAAAGGTGAGCATCATCTGTCCACAGAACATTCGAAAGCCAGTTTTCATCAATATCAATTTGCCGGAAAACCCATGCAGCGAATTCTTTACGCTTCTCAAAATCGCCGACTTTCAGCTCGTGTAATCTTTGGATTTTGTATGGGTATTTTTAAAGAAAAATTCATAACGAGTGTGCTATCCAAACAGTTCCATACGTAATCCTCGTAGCACTTACTTCTCCATACATGGGTAACGTTTCAATAGCTTCAACATTCTGCGAAACCGTAACAGCCACTGACTTGCAAGTCGATGGTCTTCCATTCCGAGGTTTTGCTTCCAGAGAGATCCAGTCTTCTCAAATTTTTAATCATTCGCCTTAGAGAGTAGCAACATATGGGTCATTTACTGCTTCGAATACCTTCAAAGGTACGAAACGCTCGTAAAGCTTCAGTGGCAGATTCTGAATTGCAATAAAAAAAATTCATCAAGAGTGATTCATCTTGTAGTGACGGCATTCCATAGTAAAATAAATAATCATAGATAAATATTTTTCAAATGAATTAAAATAAATATAATCGATACTAAGAGAGAGTTGAATTAAAAAATTAAAAATTTATTATCTTCGAAATTTAAATCGCTGAGAGGATTCTAGCAAACCGCATCTAAAATATCACATTTTTTGCTACATGCTTTAATTTGCATATACCTATTTTACATATCTCAGATTGTATTTAAAAATCGTCAACCAATTCTTCTACTTTTGGCGAAATGGCGTTTTATTAATTTATCATTTGATATTATTAGTGTTCTTTCCTGGTATTCAAAAAGAAAAAAATACGTGTCGATCAGTTATATTTTTCAATTTATCAAACAATTTGGCGCTGAATCTCTGATTCTGGTAGAGCGTCATCTAGAGAATATATTTGTAACTAAAATCAATTTCTGATTTTTCATTATTTGCCATAAAAATCCCATTGCATTCTGAACACAAGCTGTTTAGCGCATTGCTCTAGCGCAAATAGTCGCGGAGTTATTAATTTTTAAAGTTTTGCAAGACTTTTGGATCACCTTGTATATTGAATTTACTTTGACTACTATAACGCACCTCACAGTCAAAATTTTCCTTTAAACAAAAAGAGATTTTTTTATATTCATTTATAAATTGCGCCAACTGCGCAATATAAAATTATTCATTTAATATAGTAATGATACTTAATTTTAATTAGGGTGTGGAATGGTTGAGTGCGTATTGGTGTGGCTTGTGGAAAGGCCTTTGATAAAATTATAATTATTTTTATAAAAAAAAATAAATTTAATTAAAGCCCCGAAATATATAAAGAGGAAAAAGGTAACGGCCGCTAAAAGCAAGCTTTGTTGTTCGAACGACGCGCGTGCCAAGAGTCCCGGATGCCGCCTGCGCATGCGTAGTGAGGTGTTCTCCCAGCTCGCGCTTCCCGAGGGGTAGTGAGGCCGCCACACTACTGCCCGAATGTGTAGTGAAACTTTGTCCGCGCTAGCTGAAGCAAAGTGTGGTCGCCACAAAGGTTAAAAATCAGGGGTTTCCGGGGATGTTTCTTTTTTTTTAATTAAAAATTGATGAAGGGTTTAATTTATTCAATTTTGACCGCGTGATTGGGTTAACCCGAAATTCTCGTAGCAATTTCGATATAAGTTGATAGATGATAGAGATTTCGATTACTATGTGGAGATGATTTGTTTCATATAAAATTATACACAATTCATCTCTTTATATAAAATTATGCAATTCATCTCGTCAATGGAAGCATACCCCATATTTTGTTCTATCTTCAAATCTGAAGTGCAATAATATTTGCTGAACGATGTTGTAAATGAAGAATTTCCTTCAAAAAAAAAAATCTATTAATTATTTAATATAAATGTTGAACAGGAAATATCCATCTTTTCAATAGAATTCACATTTAGTTAATTGAATAACGAAATAAAAAGCTATATATTAATATATAAAGGTCACTTCTTCAGTTAAAATAGACGCCAAATCAAGGCGCTATCTATTAGCTGTCTTCACAAAATAGTAGACTCAAGTCGGCGTCAAGGCCACAATACCAGTTTTGGCAAATTGAAAAGCACCCACCTGGAGTCCATTGCTTCTGACTAATGTTTCTCGTCAGTCCAGAAGCAGGTTTGATTTCACACCGCAGAGGTTTAAACACAATCTCAATTTTCCAAAAAGTTGCTCAGATGGTAAATTTGATGGTAAAATTTACTAGTCCATATCCATGGCCAAAATAAAGATGTAAATTTTGCCGGGAGGATAAAGAAATAAAGATAAACGTTGTCACTTTGTCACCGAGAGTTTACGGAGACGGTCAATTGATGGCGCCTAGGTTTGGCGTCTATTTTGACGAGAGAAGCTATCTTTATTTTTATAGATAATCATATTACCGGCATAATTTCTATAAATAGTATTATGTATTAGAATATGATATCACTCTATCCCTCTCCCCAACGCCGTTAAAATGCTTTTATTACTTCTCTTATAAATATTTTATCTTTCATTTCGGGACATTACTACACTTTGTCTTTATAAGCTAGTTCTAGCATATTTACAAGCGAATATTCGGACGATTCCAACGTTTGGAATCCAACACAACTTCCTTTATCAACGCCTAACATGACCATTTAGAGTTGGCAATGCGGCTCTTCGAATGGTTTTTTAAACTATAAAATGAAAATTGTCTCATTGTAGCCATCAAGAAGCCATTGGAATGATTTAATATTTATATCATTTTCTGTTTTGTTTGTTTTGCTAAATATATGCCATGATGGTATCCATAGCTCGTAACCTATATACAGGTTGGTTTTCGTTCAGAATTTCTAAAATCTTACTAATTTAATGGTTTAAATTTGAAGGTTTTGGATATTTATTGAAAGCAATGTTATTTTATCCGATGAATACTATGATTCATACATTAATTATATAATTTTAACTGCCTTTTTAATTTTCTATTGCCCTTACTGCCTTAATACAATATAAGGAGGGTTTTGCCCATCAGTAGTGAAACCTCCCAGCGGTTCTCCAGGTTAACTTACCATACCGCTGTAATAGTAAATTGAGCTGTCTGTCTTACTTTATACTGCCTTCATAGCTTTATGTTCCTAGAGTCAATTTAAAATGCCTTTTCCAAAAGTTTAGCTTCAGTATCGGTATAAAGGAAAACAGCCCAATTCAATATTACAGCGGCATGATAGATGAACTGACGTAATCGCTGGGAGGGTGAACTACTGATGAGAGAGGATCTTCTTTTATTCCATCATTATAGTATGAGCAATAGAATTGTTTAATTTAAAAAAGTAACATTCTTTCAAAAATAAGTTTGAATTTCTAATATTTATATCATATACTACTTGAAACACCTCTTGTGCATATCTAGAAAATATTATAATTCTATTTTTGGTTGTTATGAAATAGAAACCGCCAATTTCCTGACTAAAACATAACCCGAAACTATGGTAAACAGTCGTCATATTCGTTTGAAATATCTGGAGCTGTTCATTTGCCATATTTTATATGAATATATAAGTTCTGAGCAATTAATATAAAAATATGCGAGGGTTTTAATTCCTTGTATAAAGGAAGAATTGCTTCTCTGAACTCAAAGGTTTATAGATACCGGCACAATGGTCAATTAAAGTGGCACCCAAGTATGCCATAAAATATCCCATGGGAAAAGAAAGTGCACTAGAAACATGTTGCAATCCATTTGGGCCCAACAAGCTAGCAGGAATACTGGAAGGTATGTATCACGTGACACCAGCTTGCGTGCAAGCCCCACTGTAATACCATTTTAACGAGATCCTTAAATTGATTCTGTGGCAAAAATACCAATAGAGTTGTATAAGAAAGCCTTTGGCGTGATTGCAATAAATGAGAACGCTAGTTTTTTTCAGTATTTCCAATAAACGATTTTAAATTATATACTCTAAAACAAAAAACGAATTTGTTAATTTAGGAGGAAATAGATTTGTTTTTCAGAAATTATCTCTATTATCTCAAGTTTTTTTTCTGTTTGCTTGGGATTATTTAGTGGTTAAGTGAGCACAGAGAACGAATGGGTCAGTAATGGCATTTTCTTTACCAGGATTTCTAAAGAGACCCGTTATTTGGTCCCATTCTTGTAAGTACTCTGCGAATAAACGAGGACGTTTTGTAAATGTGAGTGGGGAAACGAAATGGATTCCCATTTCTTCCAATTCAGGTTCTAAATGAAAATCTAAAGGACATAAATATAAATTCAATATTTCAGGTTTTCAATTTTCCATATATATATGTTTTTCAGGGATGTTACTTATTTAAAAAGCTATTTTACCAATTTTAAATTTTATATGCATTTTTAGGCAATTCAAAATTATTAAACAAAAAAAACTCAATTAGCGACATCTCGTAGAGGCCACCTATTCAGTATCAACAATGACTTGAGCTTATATGACCCAAACTAAAACAAGAGACCATCTCACTCAGCGACCTCTTTTTTAATATCAACAATGACATGAGCTAATTTAAACTAAACAAAAACAAGAGACTACTTCCCTAAGCGACTACCTTTTTAGATAAAAAATGATTCAAGCTAACAGAACAAACTGAAACGACATGTCACTTCCCTAACCGCTCATATTTCAAGATAAACAATGACGAGCTAATTTAAACCCAACTTAAATGGGAGACCACTTTCCTGAGCGACCACTATTTTAGAGTCAACAATGACTTGAGTTAATTTAAACCGAATTAAAATGAGAGACGAATTTCCTGAGCAACCACCTTTTTAGAGTCAACAATGACTTGAGTTAATTTAAACCGAATTAAAATACGAGATCACTTTCCTGAGCGACCACCTTTTTAGAGTCAACAATGACTTGAGTAAATTTAAACCGAATTAAAATACGAGATCACTTTCCTGAGCGACCACCTTTTTAGAGTCAACAATGACTTGAGTTAATTTAAACCGAATTAAAATACGAGATCACTTTCCTGAGCGACCACCTTTTTAGAGTCAACAATGTCTTGAGTTAATTTAAACCGAATTAAAATACGAGATCACTTTCCTGAGCGACCACCTTTTTAGAGTCAACAATGACTTGAGTTAATTTAAACCGAATTAAAATGAGAGACCATTTCCCTGAGCGACCACCTTTTTAGAGTCAACAATGACTTGAGTTAATTTAAACCGAATTAAAATGAGAGACCATTTCCCTGAGCGACCACCTTTTTAGAGTCAACAATGACTTGAGTTAATTTAAAACGAATAAAAATGGAGACCACCTCCCTGAGCGACTACCTTTGGGGTTAGAAAAAAGATTACCTCCAAGAGAGATATATTGACCTCATGCGTTCTCTCTTGGAACTTGCTCTTTATTCACAGTACTATGTAAGTAAACAATAACTTGGAGATAAAACCACGTAGTAGAGAATGCCTACATTCAAATATTTTATCGCGTAAAATATATACAGAGTAGGCTATGTGTATGTCCACTATAAAATTGCCTAAACAGATCTTTGTTGGCTTGTCCTTCAAGCGGAAGAGCTGTTCTCGGAACAATAATATCTGGGAAATTTATACAATTACAAAATCATCCTTTGATAATTTGGTTAGAAGGTCCTCATCCAACAAGAATAAACCTTCAATTCCAGACAATATGCGCAGAATTAAGAATACAATAGTTGTCTGTGGAAGTAGTATGTACAAGTATATGCTTGTATTAAATTGTCAAAATTTATAGGAATTCCGATTGAACTAATCCAAGTTTCATTTGTATTCTCTCATTATATACCTTCTAATATAAATCTTTAATATTACGCGGAAAAGTGGGAACACAACAATTGAGATTTAAGATTACATCGAAACTCTCTTGTTTTATAATTATACTAGCGGATGTGCCCGGCTTCGCCCGGGTTTTACCCGAGTGAATGTTTGTCTAACGAACATTTGTTAAAACAATTCTCTATACACTTATAAAACGTACTCGGCTTCGCCCGGGGTTTTACCCGAGTAAAGGTTTGTCTAGCGAACATTTGTTAAAACAATTCTCTAAAAACTTATTTAAAAAAAAAAGATATATTTTGATAATTTGAAACTCGTAAATTTGAATCTCTCGATATATTGTTATCATCGTCACAATGGGGGCGCTGCTTGCGAGTTAAATCTACAAATCTGCAAATAACTCTAAGGATATTCAAGATATTCAGGAAATTATTTTTCAAAAACCTTTCCGGTGATATACCTAATAATATCCCAAAATTTCACGGCGATTGGATGTATGGTTTTTGAATCTATAGAGTGCAGACAAACAGACAGACAGACATTCAATTTTATATATATAGATAGATTCACTCTTCATTGTTGGCTTTTTATATTACATTCACTCTTAATTGTTGGCTTTTTATCTTACATTCATTATTCATTGTTGGCTTTTTATATTACATTCACTCTTCATTGTTGGCTTTTTATCTTTATTTCACTCTGTTGGCTTTTTATATTACATTTACTCTTCATTGTTGGCTTTTTATCTTACATTCACTCTTCATTGTTGGCTTTTTATATTATATTTACTCTTCATTGTTGGCTTTTCATCTTACATTCATTCTTCATTGTTGGCTTTTTATATTATATTTACTATTCATTGTCTGCTTTTCACATGTGTAGACATGTGGTGCGCTTACAGTAAAAAGCAGTCGCTAACTACGCACCATGATTATCATGGCCTGTACCAGGTGTACTAGGGATAAGCAAAAAAAAAAAACTATTTATTGTTGGCTTTTTATCTTACATTCATTCTTCATTGTTGGCTTTTTATATTACATTTACTATTCATTGTTGGCTTTTTATCTTACATTCACTCTTCATTGTTGGCTTTTTATCTTACATTCATTCTTCATTGTTGGCTTTTTATATTACATTCACTCTTCATTGTTGGCTTTTTATCTTACATTCATTCTTCATTGTTGGCTTTTTATATTACATTCACTCTTCATTGTTGGCTTTTTATCTTACATTCACTCTGTTGGCTTTTTATATTACATTTACTCTTCATTGTTGGATTTTTATCTTACATTCACTCTTCATTGTTGGCTTTTTATATTATATTTGCTCTTCATTGTTGGCTTTTTATCTTACATTCATTCTTCATTGTTGGCTTTTTATATTATATTTACTCTTCATTGTTGGATTTTTATCTTACATTCATTCTTCATTGTTGGCTTTTTATATTACATTTATCCGAGTGAAAGTTTGCCTAACGAATATTATATATTATGAAGTATAATAAACAATGTTAAAGATTAGTTTTAATTATTAATCAAGATTGTGTGTGAATATGTGAGAAAGATGTAATATCGTTGTTGTTTTCTTGGCCGACTGTTTTACATATGGTGTTATCTTAAAATTGCTTGTTTTGAATATTTTTTCAGATTGAGTTGAATGAATTGCTGAATTTTTTTTTTTGTATTTATATATAAATAAAATTAACTCTGTTGATTTTTTTGTATTTAATCGATAACAGCTAAGTTACGCATGTTAATGTTAGGGAAAAATATTTTGATGTTAAGCAAAACCTGCTCCATCTCGTTTTACATAAATGTTGAAAATTTGGTTGAAATTGATGCATTGTAACGAAAGTTTTTAGTGATGTCCTCTTATGAAATTTGCATTTTATTAATATAGATAATTATAATTGTGTATGATTTTTCATTACTCTTAAGTTACTTTATTATTTTTTCGCAAAAAGTGTATAAATGTCAAAATAATTTTTGAAAACTTGAATATATATCAATAAAGTAATAAAACAATATGTGTATGCTCACAAGAGCTTGAAGAATGAATGTCGAAAAAAACTCTATTTACTATCAAGCAAAACAATTTGAATTACCTCAAGGCAAATATATACAGGCGAAAACAAATATGATATGATTAGAGGTTATTATAATAAATGAAGTCTGCTTGTTTGTGCACACACACAAAAAGGAATAAAAACCAAGAAGAATGTATTGAAAAGACGTGATAAGGTGCGTTAATCAATACCTAATCAAGAATTAAAAGAAATTTTAATGTCTTTTATTGAAATTAATGAGAGAACTTGGTATAGTCTGGAACAAAAATAAATTTTGGAATTGATTGAAATAACACAAGAAAGGAGTGAATTAAAGCAAACTTGAATTTTTTAAAACAAATGAGGCAAACAACCTGGAATAAAAAGAGAAACTGGGAAGTTAATTTCGAAGAAAATGTGTTTCGTACGAAGATATTTTTCTATTGTTGCTCAATAATGAGGAAGAAAATATTTTAATTATAAGTATACAAATCGCTTGGTAATGAATAAAAGAAATACTGACTAATATCGAGGATAGTAAACATGTACTTTAGTACAGAGGCACTTGTCACCTTAACAATGGAGTAAAATCCCGTTTGGTATATAAATTAAATATATATAATTTATTTATTTCAATTTAAAGCTCTATGTCCCCCTAGAGACACTTGCGCTATCATACATGTATGCCCATACAATTGTCTTACATATTTACAATAAGTCTAGGACGTAAGAGAGAGAGAGAGAAAAAAAAAACGAGAACAGACAACTTTCTACAAAAGAAAGGAATGTCTGGCAATATATCTACAATTAACATAATAAATTAGAAGTTTCTTAAAATATATTTGTAGCTATATAATTTGAAATTAAACTAAAGAAGGTATTAAATTTTATATACACATTTCTTTACTGGAAATAAAAATACTTGGTTCTGTTACAATTAAGTTATTTCGATTCTATAGTCTTGGAAAACAAGATAATCCAGTAAAAGATGTATCGAGGTTTGTTCCTCATGTCCGCAAAAGCAACTCGAATCTTCCACTGCTTTAAATCTTTTTATAAAAATATATAATTATGAACAAAACTTAAAGAAGTGGAATATCTTGGTTATCGCTGGCTTTTTTTTTGAAGGAGACAGATGCAATCTTCTTTTTTTTTCATATTTGGTTATGTCGTTTTATTTCACTCGGTATCTTCATCTTCAGAGTTAGTGTATGAATACCGATATACATACTAAAAGATAATACTTCCTTGAAGTTTGTTCATGAATGTATTTCAAATATAATAGAAAGAGAAAATTATAACTTAAAAAACGTCTGCACATTTGTTTGACATATTCAACATTAATTAAATTAATATAAGGGGGTCGGTGGAAGGATGGTCTAAACCATTGGTTTTCGACCGCTACGACCCGGGTCCGATTCCCGCATTGAACACTTTTTTCTGATTAAAAAAAAAATGCTCCAATGACCCCCGATTCTTGCAAAAGTCCAACCCCACCAGCGAGTGAAAATGACTAAACGGGGCTCTAGCACATTTGTAAGTGCAAAGTCGAACTGCTTTTCACATATGTAGACATGTGGTGCACTTACAGTAAAAGCAGTCGCCAACTTCTACCCACCATGATTATCATGGCCTGTACCACGTATACTAGAGATAAGAATTAAATTGATATTTCTTTGTTTTTCACATAGATTTACTTATTTTCTAATTACTTGCGACCTAATGGAATACATTCACCTGTATTTTAAATTAAATTTACACCAAATATATGGAAGGTGACATTTTGCACCAAGCTCAGAGGCATATTGGGGTAAAAGTGTTATCATTGTAAGAGCAAGCAAACATGCTCACAAATCCCCATGTTTTTGGGTAAAAGGTTTATTTATTTTGAGGTGTTGCATTTTTTGAGCCAATTTTACTTTTCAACTGGCAAATCTAAAAGCAAAATTTGCTCGAAGGCTTGTAACAACTCAAAATAAATAATAAAACTCTATACCCACAAACTAGTTTTCCTTATTCAAATAATTTCTGGGTGACTATTAACCCGCGACACAAACCCATGTAACCAATAGCTCAGGCTTCTTTTGTTTTACATTTCTTGAGAACGTTTAAAATTCCCAAGAGATAACGCCAAAATTTACACCAGCTGCGATCAATTTATGAACATTGCATTTCACAATTTACTAAGCTACAAACTGAATATATATTTCCCCCTATTGTTGCCAGCTAGGAAATATGAATTCAAATAAGATTTCTAAAAATTATACAAATTATTTTAATCTGAATTTATGTAGATAAAACAGAAATAAAAGTTTTTTCTGAATATAAGCTTTTGTATTTTTCTCATTTTGAAAATTAAATTACACGACTTTTCCATTTTTATCTATTAATCAGATTTTTTATTAAAACAGTAATAATACCTTTTATTGTAATTATCTTTTCTAAATAAACTTTTTTCAACTACATAATATTAATACACTAAGAACAAATTTAAATTGAGAAATCTTGTTTATTAAATATTTTATAAAATTTGCAGACTATTAAAATAAATATTCACAATTAATAAAACAGAATTAACATATACGAATTTTATTTCTTAAAAAAATAGACATTTCGACCAGATAAAGGTTTATTTTCTCAACGTTTCAAAAAATGTAGTTTGCTTTCGTAGGAGAAATTCAGGCCAAAGTGTCTATTTTTTAAGAAATAGTAATGCCGGGTAGACAACCTCTATCTTGAAGCTATACGAATTGGTGTATTTTGAGCATATGCTTCCGTCTACTGTACATTATGCATTTGATTCAATTCTCTGTGTTTCAATTTCTAAGTCGATGTTCAATTCTATGCTATCAACTCGTTTAGAATATTTACTTTCAGTTATTTTCGTAATTTTCTGTCGTCAAACCTTTGTAATGACTACCTCTATTCGACAAAAAGATACCTTTAGTCGTAGAACAATTGGTGGCGGGGTAATCTACAGCAGAAATGGTGAGTTGATCCAATATATCAAGACAGTATGTTTCAAACCTTAGGAGGTAGTTTGAGGAGAAGCTACAGTTTCTTAAAGATTAAATCAAGACATATGGACAAGACCCAAGAAGATCGCTCCATAACATTTACAGCTAAGTGGAAAAATGATATTAGAGCTACATAAATATGTACGATGCTGACCTTTGAATTAAAAATTCAATTTTTACGAAAAATAGTGTCGAAGGGACTAAATGAATGGGTATCTTTAAAGAAAGTCAAGGAAATGCATTTCACTCAGGTTTCGTCACAGGAATTAACCGATTATCAAATAATTCGTTTTATTTCAGCCTTAAATCTGATATACGACATGTACTGTGATTTGAAGAGAACGTGGGACAAGAAATCAACCGGTCAGCATCAGGAAATTATACCGCCTTGGAGGGTCCATTATTTTTGGTGACATTACGCTGAACAACCGTACGACTGGAAAATAGAAGAACCCTAACTGATGTCATGTATCAGGATGAAATCAAAAGCCTCAATGTTAAGCCATACCAAAATAAATGTTGTCCTATATTTGTTAAATTTTCAATAAAATAAGCAGGAAGGGAGAGTTACAAGGCTTATTTGGCTCTTTTTACTTGTCCTTTGATATTTGTAATTTACAGCTTTCACATCAGGTATTAATTTTACTAAGTACATTGTTAATTGTTGTTTTTAGTTCGTCATGGCTTTTGTTCCTTCATATTATAGTTATGTCGTCAGCATAGCCAACTGTTTCACTTTTATCACCAGATTATTGTTTAATATTTTTTCAATCAGTATGTTCCATAATGTGGGATATAGTGGTCTCCCTTGTGGTCATTCTTTAGTTAGTTTTTTAGTAATATTTATAGAGGAAGAATATTTGAAATTCACTGCTCTTATGTTAAAGAATGATTGTATTAGTTTAATAATCGGAGCGTGGACATTGTCTTCATCCAGTCTCTTTATCACTTTTGGCCACCAGGCATTGTCAAAGGCTCCGCTTATATCAACAGTAATTATAGCTGTGTATTCTTTAATTTTAAGTTCGAGAGCTAATTTCACTATTTCAGTTAATGCCGTGGTAGTTGATCGTGATTTTGTGAATCCATGTTAACGGTTGCTGAGTAGATTAGAATTTTCATAAAACTCAATGATTTTGTTATTAATAACCTTTTCGAATATTCTAAAAATGTTAGAGTTTAAACTTACTGGTCTATAGTTCTTAAAGTTGTTCATATCAGATATACCTGGTTTTGGAATAATTATGCCTCTACATTTTTCCATTCATCAGGAAAGTATCCTACATTTAGTCACCTTTGGAATAGCTTTACCAAAATTGGAGCGATAAATTGCTTAGAGTGTTTTATCATATTGTTCGAAACATTATCTTTCCCTGGAGATATTTTAGGATTTGAATTATTGATTATATTATTTATTTCACTGATGGCGAATTATATACCTGTATCATTTAGAGGTCTTAAGCTGTAATTTCTTATATTTTTATGAGTATTTGTATCTTCTTCATTTTTGTCATCTGGAAATAAGTTGCCCAAAATATCCTCAGCTCTTTTCAATAAATCTATATTTTTGTTAGTATTTAAAATATCCAAATGTCCCTTCCTATTCTGGTTACATTTCAGATTTTTTTATATTCGGTAAAGGTTTCCATATGGGTTTTTGAAGTTGTTTTCTTTTAAGTATAACCTCCAGGATTTTCCTTTGGCTTTGTTAATCCCATTATTATATTTATTTCTAATAATTTTTAAGATTTGTTTGATATAATTGGGAGTTTTTTGTTCTAAAATATAAATTTCTTAGATAATGAACATAATTTTTCATGAGCTCCAGCTCCGCATTCCACCATTTGACTGTGACTTTATTTCCCTTTTATTCTTTGGTTTTAGTATAGAATAGGCTGATTCAATTATTATGTTGGAGAGTTCTCTTACAGTCTGATCGATCGTTGCCTTTGAAGTAGTAGCTTCTAAGTAGGTTTCAATATTTTTCTTTTCAGCCTCATTTACACTTTGAGTGAAATGTTCCCAATCTGGTAGTTTCTCATTAAATTTCCAATTTGAATGATGACAACTTGCTTCAAGATGATGGGTATTTATCGGATGGAATGACCAGCAGGATCAACTAATCTGAATCCCATTGAGAACGAGTGCGATACATTAGGGAGACGAATTGCTAAAATATTCTCCTATTACCTATGTATCCTTAGCAAAAGAAACTGTTTAGTTTAAAAGTCATATATGATACCCCAGCTGTTGTTAAGATCTTAAATAACAGGGTGGGGTCAACACTGTGAAACTTGTATTGCTGTCAAAGGTGATCAAAAACAATACTGATCCCTTTTAGTTGAAACAACTAGATCCTCTATTTTTAAGGAGAGTCTTTTTTCATTACCATGTAAATATAATTATAACAAAAGAGACCTCTCTGTATATTATAATTATTTCACGAGATATAGTAAAAATTACGTCTGCCAATTTAATTTAGTCATCTTTACATTATCTGTCTCATGATGGTTAGAATATTCGGACAAAAAATATATTCCTTTATAAAACTTGAAATATAAATAAAACATTATATTCACTCTTATAATTAATCATTAATATTGAATTTTCTAGATATTATTTTAAACAGAAAAAGGTATCTTCAGGGTCTTTATGTATTTTTTCTTATATATAATTTTCTAACAGCACTAATTTTAATTCTCTGAATTCTTCAAACTTTCATTTTAAAATCAAATCAAAAGAAACATACACACCACACCCAGTGCTATGATATATATTTAAACCAAAAACTAAAATGTAATCATTTCTCGTCCCACAAAAGAAGTCAGAGAGAGCGACTCAAACTCTGCCTTTAATGATATTTCTTATCAAAGATAATTTTTTTCGGAAGTCGGGGAACAGAATTGCTTCGAAGCCATTTCTGAAATGATATTCCGTTCTTTTATATTTGACTGTGCTCTTAGATAATTTTGTGAAATATATTGATATTCATTATTATCATACCTCTTAAATATATATTAATTTTAAATAAAATTACCTATATTTGATAATATCTTTAATCATTTTTATTTTATAATTTTTGTTTTTAGGTTGATAAGAATTTAATGTATTTTTTTTAGAATCAAGGCTTTGAAGATAATCTTTTAAAAAATATTTTCTCTCTCCCTCTTTCTCAAATGTTTTGAGTAGGGTTAATAATAGAATGATCAAAACTGGTTGTACGTATATATCAAAATTACCATTTTTGGGTAATTTTAAACCTCTCTCTCCCCCCTTTCACAAGATTGGTGTTGACTGTATTTTTGAAACTTAATTTTTTTCTTTACTCTTATTGAGTAGCTTGCCCGAGTGAGTTTACATAAACAAATACATAGAGGTAAAACATCTATTATATTATGAAATGATTACTAAAACCACAAAGCATTAAGTGTCTTTAATCTCTCTATATATAAAAGTCAATGTCTGTCTGTTTCGCGATGAACTCAAAAACTACTGAACCAATTGGTACCAAATTTTGCATGTCGCTTTTTATAAACCTGAGGAAAGTTTTAGGCTACATTTTGATTAGTATTTTTGGCTATTTATTATTTTCATTTGAAAGAACTTTTTTTTTACGCGGATTAATCCGGAATGGAATGAATACCCAAATATGGCCATTTTTTATAAGCATCGGTGGTTCAGTGGTAGAATGCTCGCCTGCCACGCGGGCGGCCCGGGTTCGATTCCCGGCCGATGCATTTTTTTTTTACAATTTTTAAAACTCATTTATATTATATATAATATAATATAAATTTATATTATTATATCAACTATATTAATTAAATCAAATTCCTAAACACTAATATAATACAATTTTTGCCATCACACACTTTTTTCCTGTAGTTTATGTGTTACTTCTGTATTGCTATTCTATGGCACTTCTAATATTTATTATTGATGTACTTCCAGTATGAAGGAAATTGCAATCGGTGAATTCTCGGGCGAAGCCGGGTCATACGTCTAGTTATTAATAAAAATACTACTATGTCCTTCTCTCTTTTATTGCGATTGAAACTTTCGCACTAAGTATTTCTATTTCTTATGTATGTATGAAATGTTATTGCCTTTTAATTAATATATGCCTAACTGGCCTTGCCTTATTCTTTACGAAATTTATCTATGCAAATATTTATATGTAATTCTACTATATCACCTAAATTTTATCCCCACTAGTTTGAAAAAATACCAAACTAAGATTCCATCCTTCAGGGTAGCATATATAAGCAGAATCGTACAATATAGTATTAGAGTTCACTTAGTAAATCTGAAGAAGTAAATATAAAACAATTATATATAAAGTTAAATGTTATTATAATTGTTATTAATACTAAAACGTTTTATAAGAGGTAATTCAGTTGAGGTTAGAGCACCAAACTGAATCCGAACATAATTAAAGCCACCAAAGTGTGAAATATGTAACCTAACCAAGAAAGTAAGGTAAAAAGCTCAGGATTAAAGCGGCGTTGCTAACGACCGCTGAGGGAATTACCTAATGTGCCAGTGAATCTACGGATTAGGGTTAATGAGCAACACGATGTGAGCAACGCGTCCGTGTTTTTCCTCCGGATTATTTATGAGAGGGATGTTCCTCAGGGTGGTTCTAGCCTGGCAGTAACAGGACTGTTGGAGATATCGTCCTGCAACTTCTACATGCAAATTTTATTATATTTACATATCCTGTCTATGTTCTTCTGACGATTCTAGTTATATATATTTAAAAAGATATTAATTGTGTTTACATACAATTTATTAGATCACACACATTTTAATTAAATAATTATTATTTCGAATATCAACATTTCGACAAGTGAATTGGGGGAAGGCTGTCTAAACCGTTGATTTTCGACCGCTACGACCCGGGTTAGAATCCCGCATTGGGCACTTTTTTTCTAATTTAAAAAAGAAATGCTCCAATGGTCCCTGAGTCTTGTAAAAGTCCAAACCCCACCAGAGGGGTGCAAGTAACCAAACGAGGCTCTGAAACATCTATAAGTGCAAAGGTCGAACTGATTTTCACATGTGTAGACATGTGGTGCTCCTACAGTAAAAGCAGTTGCCAACTTTTACCCATCATGATTATCATGGCGTGTGCCACGTGTACTAGGTGAAAAAATATATATTTCGGCAAGGTTTGTTGCCTATTTTCTGAGATTCTACTATTATGTAAACTTTATATCTTCTTATATATAAAAGTCAATGTCTGTTGTCTGTTTCGCAATAAACTCAAAAATACTGAAACAATTGGTACCAAATTTTGCAGGTCGTATTTTATAAACCTGAGAAAAATATTCCGCTACATTTTGATTAGTATGTTTGACTCTTTATTTTTCATTTGAAGAACTTTTTTTTTACGCGGAGTAAATACGAGGCGTAGAAACAACACCAGGCCAATGTATTCCTTCAATTTCGAACCATTCCAATAAACCCTAGTTCTATCTGCCTTCTATAAGGAATTCGTGTCAACTTTGTTCCACCCTGAACATACAAAAGTACACGAACGACGCTGACTCAGCAATATGTACAATTGGACTATATACACATTTATATAGTTTATTTATTTGAGTAAATATATTTTAAGTAGATGAAACTTGAAAATAGTTCATAAATAACTATTAATTAATGTTTGTTGGATTGATATTTTATATTCTGGTATTTCTTGGAATGTCCATTTATGGTAAATGGTGTACTTAGGTTTTAGACTCCATCGCAGCTATGGTTATATTTATATTGTCACGACAATATAAATATTGTAGAGAAACGAGCAATCCAATATCAATATATAGATGTTTGAAAACTGAGCAATCCATATTCCTTTTATTAAAGAATGCTCATTCTGGATCTATATCATCAATATAGGAAATAATCTTAATATTGATTCAAAATGATATTTGACTATTGTAATGTAATAAACAATACTTGAAATGTTTCAAAAGATTTTAAAGAAAAAAATGATAAAGTAGATTAATCAATATATAATTTTAAATATTAAAAGTCCAGCTTTCGAAAGCGAATCTTCTTTTATTCAGAGTCCGTAAACTCGACTTCAATATAAACATTTTTGTTTTCAATTTATTTTAACGTAGTTTCTTCAAATTTGTTTGCGTTTATGCAAATATTTTAATATATTTCAAAGTTCTATACTAATATGCATAAGGACCAATGAAATTAAATGTGTATTCTACAATTTGAACGTTAGTCTTTAATATTTTTTAATATGTTCAAAATATGTTTTTATAGAGTAATGGAAAAATCCTCTCTTAAATTAAATGTTCACAATTCCTATTTTAAACTTCCTTATCTAAGTTGCTAAGAACTAAATTTTATGCCATGAGTGTTTATAATTTTCATAAAGCTGATAAACTGTAAATTTGTTAAACATATTTTCTTTCGATTCTTCGCTCATTCTATCTTTATTACAATTTCTTTTTATTCTTCCAAAATTGGCGATTCCTATATAACGTATGGCCTAAGTAAGCTTTATGTTTGTATATATTTAAAAATAAATTGAATATATATTTTATATTACTGAAAGTGAAGACATTAACCTGTATGTATATAAATATACTATTTATATATTCTATATATAATTTTGCATATACCTATCCATATATGTATGTTTTTATTCAAACAATTATTTTTTCTCGGCTATAATTTTTATCATTACTAAAGTAAGCCAAATTAAATTTCAATAGAGGTGAAACAATGGGTCCAAACCTTTCTTGTCTACGAACAATATACAATTGATTGTTATATGCACAGCGTCAAATATTCTTTTTGAATATATATCACAATCTGGGAAAAATAGTATATCACTTATCATTCCATATTATATTATCAAAATGTATGTAAATTTACACAACTAATATCTCATCTATATACTGCATTGTTTTAGAAATCCTATTCCAACACCAGCTGTACAATAATACAATTTCCTCTCTGATATTTCAAATATTTTGAAGAAATTATATATTCATCACATTGGTCCTCTATAAATAATTCCGTTGTGTAAATTTGAACCTTTCTACCATCCGAGAGAATTTTATCGTAATATTTACTGAAGTTTCCTGCTTCTTAAAATTTTAGGAACTTTCTTTTAAAAGCTTTTTTAGAGTTACATTCATATTTTTGAGATTTATAAACAAGGAATTTCTTTTAAAAAAACGTCAAAGAATAGAGTTCAATATTTAAAAGACTTGCAAGGTAAATACGATAAAACTTCAATAAAAGATCTGAATAAAAAAAAATTTCATATAACCAAAACAACCTTGTATGTTTAAATTTTATATGAAAGTTGATTTTAGAATTCAAGTATTTATATAGGTAGTAATGCATTAACTTTAATAGTGAATGAGAGTAAATTTTGACTTTTTACTTATTCCAAGTACCGGTGATACATAACAATAAAATCTACCCCCTATTGCCCAAAATGTAGTTTGGCAACTGCAGCTCCAGAACAATTTAATTTGCATTATATTCACTAAACAGGCCCTCTGGTAGAGGCTGCTGCGTACCATAAAATAGCTCGAGGAGCATGTACTCATGGAATTCGTGTAATATTCACACAAGGGGATAAGAAACATTAACAACACATGTTACAGGCCATTATAATCATGATGGGTAGTTAGTTACTGCTTTTACTATAAGTGCGCCACATGTCTGTGCATGTCGATATCAGAATTTTGCATTTACAAGCGAGCCAGATATCCTGTTTGGCTACTTACATTCACGAGTGGGGTTAGACCTCTTCAGAAATTTGATTATTTTCATTAAATTATCGTTTTTTAATGAGTTTGTGAGGTTTCAGAGGACTTATATCTAGCTATTGACTCTGTGGTATGTTTGAGATTTCGCAAATAATATCCTCTTTGAAAGAATTTATTAAAATGTTCATTCACATATAATTTCATAACTTTTTGAAATCAAAGGGATAATCGGATGTTATATCATTAAAAGTCGCTCTCCATAAACAAGAACCGGAAAAAAATTCAGTAGGATTCATTATTTTAAAATGTTCCCAATGGGAGACATGTTTACTAAATCCCAGTAAACAAGTGAATGCAAGTGATAATACGAAACACTGAAACTTTGGAAGTGGTCGTACAAATTCTATAAGTTTAGCAGGCAATTCCCCAAATTATAACCCCTTTTTCATGGCATTCGGAAATGGAGGCAGTCATGGATAAGTTTAAATCCTTTAATATCAAAACTCTAGATTTCAGGCTCTGACGTCCTTCTACATGTAAAATATAATGTAAATGTAAAATGAAATGTAAATGTAAATGTAAATGAAATGTAAAAATAAATGAAATAAAAATAAATAAATAATAATAAATAATAAATAAATAATAAATAAATAAATAAATAATGAAATAAATAAATAAAAATAAATAAATAAAAAGAAAAAATAAAGAAAAAGAAAATAAAAGAAAATATAAAAGAGGTAAACGATGATCAACATACTGGGTGTCCAAGAACATCACGTTGCGAGGAAAACAAATTAAAGGTAAAGGAATTTATCAAAACTAACAGAATAATTTTTGGTAAAGACTATTCTTTTAAACAGACTTGGGTTATATTTGTGGGACTGGGTCATTAATATAGTGAAAAAAGGTTTGGACATGATCCGGACATCTTTGAAATTTGTTCCCCGAATTCTAACGGAGGAACAAAAGGAGGTTAGAATGGAACTCCGCCAAAACATGATCGAAATTACTCGGATTGGTCCAGAGTGGAGTCTAAAAGTCATTACCAGGGATGAGACATGGGTGTATCAGTATGACCCGGAAATCAAACGTCAATCCAGCCAATGAATTAAAAGAGGGTAACCGAAAACAAAAATGCAAAGTTTGCATAATCCAAAGTCAAGACATTGCTTGTAAAACTTTTCAATATTAACGGTTCGGTTCACCATGGATTTATTCCTTTTGGACGTACAATTAATCAAGAGGTTTATTGGGATAAGTGAAGCGTTTAAGGGAGGGAGTGCGCTTTAAAAGACCTGAAAGATAGCAAAACAATGACTGGATACTTCAGTTAGATAATTCGCGACCGCACACATCTCATATTGTCTTGCAGTTCTTAGCCAAACTTTCAACCACCAAACTCTTTCATCCACCCTATTTCCCTGACTTAGCCCCCAATATTAATTTTCCTCTATTCTAGATTGAAAATGAAACTGAAAGGAAAAATATGACAAAGTTGATATGATACAAGCTTAATCGAAAGCAACCTTAAGTAGCCTTTCGTAAGAATATTCTATCTCCTGCTATGACAATTGAAAAAGATGGCACAGGTAAATTGAGGCAGGAGGGGCATATTTTGAAAAATCATAAAATAGTTTTTTTTATTTTTAAAATACGGAATAGTTTTTGATATCAATGAACGCCCTTCGTATTTGTAACGGAAGTGTCAATTCTCCCTTAATATTGTCGCGGAGATAAATAAAGCAAGGGCAAGTTTGGGGATAATTAATTTATTATAAGGGGTATTTATAGGGAGAGAGATAAAGTACAACTTACCCTAAGTTAAAGATAATCCTAATGAGGGACGTCAGCTCCCCCCGCCGACCAGATTCCGAGAACCCCCCACACCCGTGGCCCCCCACCCCCGGAGTCCAGGAATCATTGACAGGCGTCCCATGGGGCCTCTCGTGTTTGGAGCCGCTGAGCCGCTTGACAATATACATGTAAGTATTATCAGGGATTCAGAATCAGAATTCATTCACCGTTGGTTAGAAGAAACGTTTATTTATTTTTTTTTTAATAAATGTAAATTATCTTATTCTTTTCAGCCATGCAAAACTAAAGCAAGCTAGAAAATATATATTATCACTCCTATTCAAAACATCTTTACTGTTTTTTATTTAAATTTCATAGACTAATTTAGTTTTTTTATTTAATTAAAGAAAAATTAAAATATTACCCACATAATTAGAATATAATAATTACAACATTTTTTAGCTGCTACATACATGTATATAGTCAAATTTGTTTGATATAGTGAACATTTCTTTCTCTACCTATTCAGGCGATTTATGGCATTGTCACACATCAACTTTTCAAATTTATTTAGTGACAATATTAAGACATAGAAGAGAAGAGTTCAAGATATAAATTTAAATGTTCGACACTTGAAAATAAGTTTTTTTGAATAGTTGAACCAAGATGCACCTCCTCCTTCTTTTTATTCTTTTCCAAAATCTATAAATCTACTTATATAATTGCCTTATTCTGTCTGTGTGAAGTTCACTGTGTGAAGTTCACGGATAGATTTTGGTCAGAATGGATAAAATAAAAAAAGTGTCAAGGGATGGGAATCGAACCCACGACCTTCCGCTTACCGGGCAGATGCTATGACCACTAGGCCACATGACCACAATTTATAATTGTAACAAATAGTATTTGAATCAAAACATTCAATCGGGTAAATCACGGGCGTTGCGCGGGTCATTCGGCTAGTATTTTAATAAAATACCAAAATGACAATACTACGGCACAAAAAAACTATAGCATTTTCTATGTAAAATATAAATCTAACATATTTTTATATTTTAAAGATTCTATTATATTATAGAAATAATTCAAAATAGAAAAAAGACGAAAACTTAATTTTATTTGGGGTAAAATAATGAAATTAAATTAAAGATATTTCAGTTCTACTCCTACCCAAACTAAATCTTTCCATCAAATAATATAACAATGATAACGGACAAATTACCTCAACTCTGGGAAGGAACGAGTTCTTTCAAGCCGCTCGCTCGTTAACTCAAAATTAAATTAAGAAAGAAATGGGATCCGATGAAAGATTACAACAGCGGAATTAAGACTAAAATGGAAGATAAAGTGGTAATTTTATTTTAATCCACATTACACACAACTCAAATCAATGAGTTTATAATTGAATGAAGTTGGTATAATGTGTTAAAATATTTAAATACTAAATCCAGTTTTTATCCTTTTATAAGATCCATACTATGAAGTATTGATAATTTTATAATAGTATATATAAAGTATTATATATATGACCATCAATTGTGATGAGCTTTTACTTTTTTATTCTTTTCATTTGTGCACTCCTTAGGTATATCCATGCATACAACTAGGCTTTTGTGTGTGTATTGTATATAGGAATTTGACGATTATTTTATAATTTTGCGCGTGAATAAAGTTGATATAATTTTGATAATATAATATAATATGATACTAGATTCCGGTTTATTTATTTATTTATTTATTTATTTCCTCTCAAATTTACAGTGTACCATTCGAGCATAAAGCTCACGAGTCACTTTGTCGTGGATGTTAGGCATCAAGAATTTCTAAAAGAATGGCCTTCAGAACTGACTGGAAGGTCACAGTTCAGGTAGAGTGAAGTCCAGGTCTTTTATGTCTTGGATTGAGGTCTCCATCAAATTGGAACAATTCTTGTATAACTGGATTTTGGGAATTAGAGAGTTTTAGATATAATTTCTGGGTCGAGGATATGTATATTTATTCTATTTTAGGCTGGTTTAAGTCCTGCTTTAAAATTGCATTTGATAGATTAAATGGGGCATTTACAGTACTTCTTAAACAAATTCTCATGATTGCATCTATTCTTTTCCTATCAGTCAAGGTTATGTTATTAAACCATACAGGCAATGCGTATGTTATATAGGGAGAATACAGCTTCTGTATAAAGTAAATTTTTGGTTAACAGATAAACCACTTTTTGAACTGAACATATTGGATAATGAGGCTTTGGCTATTTTAGATTTTCTTATTATATCCTTCACGTGGCTGGTGAATTTCAGTTTAGAATCGAAAGTGACTCCCAAATATTTGACCTGCTGGGTCCAATTTATGGGAGATGAGTAAATTATAAGATTTGTCCTGGGTGTGAACTTGAAGCTATTTCGTGGAGGAAAGATAATTGCTTGAGATTTCTTTGGATTCAGATTGAGTTTCCATTTATCACACCAATTGCAAATGATTTCAAGATAGTTTTGAAGGTTTATTTATATTTATAAATTCCTCACTATAGGGCCTTGATTATTTAACCTATATCGTATTTTATATATGAAATTCTAATTTTAATGCTTGAAATTCAGTACAAATTGATATGTCTTAAGTATGTTTGAAAGAGCCAACCGATTTATATTCACTTGAAAATTATTTTCAAAGTTTTTATATATGAAATATTATGAAAATCGAAACTATTATAGACCCGTATGATTGTTTGAAAACTTAAACATTTTCTACTGTCCTTACTGCAATAGAAAAAGTCAGGCCCTACCATTAATTTTTCCATTGCAGTAAAGGTAGTAGAAATTGTTTAATTTTTAAAAGAATCATACGCGTCTATAATAGTTTCGAATTTTCATATATGAAATATAATTATTTAGAAATAAAGATACCTGTAGAAGGATTATAAAGATCCGAAAGTTTTTACTTTTCACGAATGAAGAAACGCATTACTACTGTTTATATTATTATTTTATACTTTATAGAAATTTTCTCCTCTAAAGATTGATTCTCTCTGAGAGATTGTTAAACAAAAGGAGAGATTTCCCCTATCTAACAAATCTTATTTATAAGAAACTAGACGAATGACCCGGACAAAGGCCGGGTTTACCCGATTAAATGTTTTATTCAAACACTATTCGTTACAATTATAAATTGGCGCCGTGGATGTCACTCTTGTGAAACGTCCCGCTCCAAACTTTACATGTACATTAGGTCAGCTGATATTGCCTCCCATCTTCACCGCTAGAGGCGCTGCTCGCGAGCTAAGTAGAATAATTTGAATATATAGTTTTAATAATTGATTTATATATTTTTTAAAATAGCCTATCGTCTTCCCCGTATATTTTTACCTATGTATGGTAATTTTGGTTTGAATTAGTGAACTACTGCGAATTTGTATACCGGACATACAAACAAACATACAAACATTCATTTATATATATATAGATTTAAACTATTTTTGACGCATATAATTCTTTTTGTAAAATAATCATACCCGTTAAAAATAGTTTGAATTTCTTATAACAGATGGCACTCTAACGCATCATATTAATGCTTATTTATATTATTATACTATATCAGCCATCTCAGTCTATATATTCTTAAGTACCATAACGAAGATTTCTTGCACAATGTATAGATAAGTATAAGCAGAATTAACCAAAACACTATTTATAATAATAATTTTCTTCGCGATCGAATGTTATGGCCTATTGTATGCATTACATCCCAAACACGATATGACGCCAGCTATCTTTGTCTTAACCCTTTAGGTGCCGGCCGTTTTCAAGGTCATTCCTGATCATTGTTAGCCTTCAAAAGACATCAAACTATTTTTTTTTTTAATTAGCGCTTTTATGATTCATATAAACCTATGAAACACAATGCAACAGAATATGCGCTTTGAAATACAATTAATTAATTTTCATTAGATTTTTTAAGGAGAAAAGAAGTATCAAGTCACATCAAACCGATACATCGGCTTGCCTGGTGCTTAAAGGGTTAAGCTCGATGTACCATCTCGGCGACAGTTAAACAACACTATTAGACAATGATAATTAACATAATTTTATTTCCATCTTGTCAATACATGCAAAAGTGCACAGTCTGCTTCATAAAACTTTAGAGATTCCAAAAGCGCGGCATGGTTGATTATACTAATGAAACTGGTGTAAGTGGAATCTCCCAATATGTTCATCGTAAAGACAGTAAAGTGTTTAGTTAATTTGTAGAAAAGATAATTCTTTCTCAATAGTTAATTACTTTATATAATTAACGTGTTATTGTCATATGTGTGTTTGGTTATATTATTATTATTAAAATATACAAGTATCAGAGTCATCAATCAATTCTTAATTCTGTCACCGTTTGCTTTTGTGTGAATGGAATAAATACCCAAATATGGCCGTTTCTTGTAAGCATCGGTAGTTCAGTGATAAAATGCTCGCCTGCCACGCGGGCGGCACGGGTTCAATTCCCGGCCGATGCATTTTTTTTTTCACAATTTTTAAAACTCATTTATATATTATACAAGAATGGCATCCACGGCGCCAATTTATAATTGTAACGAATAGCATTTGAATAAAAGCATTTAATCGGGTAAAACCCGGGCGTTGCCCGGCTAGTTATTAATCTAATTGGTAGTAGTCTTAATGATATGCGATTTTATAACATTTTCATCTTCAATATATTTTTTTCAATTTCAAAATAAGCATCGCTATATCTCAGGAATTTTCATCATAGTAGTTCCAATATTGTGTGAACGTGGAAGCTGAACAAATACATACGTCTTAATTTTATTTATAAAAATTATATTTATATGTAGATATTTTTTGTTCTGGTAAAAATACCTTTCAATTTTATATAAAAGAAAGTTAAAGAAAATATTTTAAATATGCTATTTAAATTATTAATAAATTTTAAGTTTTTAAACATAACACACAGCGAGGAAGAGATATTGTAATTGAGATTTATGTAATTGATTTACGTGAACTTGTATCTCTAAATTCGTTTTTCAAGATAACAATATTGATATTTATATTTGAGGTAAGTCAACTTACTTCAGTGCAGAGTATTTTAACCAGCGCCATATAAAGTCGTTTTCTTTTTCACTACATGATGGTGATTGATCATCGTGAGGATATCATTGTAAGTCGACAATGAGAGGAGAATCTGTATAAGACTGGTGTCTCATGAACAATAATTAAAACATTTTTATTTCAAAAGTAGATTTTTAAAGTATCATATCAAAGAGATCAATACCATTAAAACTATTTATTTAATAATGGGCAAATCTCCTGAGTAACCACATACACACTGTCTAAGACTGCTTAAAATAGATCCCGGCAAAATTGCTTCAAATAAATTACCTCGAAGACTGTTTAAAAGAAAACCAGGCGAAGACTGCTTCGAATAAATCCTGGCCAATGTCGCTTCAGAGAAAGCCTGGCTAGACTACTTCACAGAACTTCTGGCCACGACACTGCTTCAAAAACATCCTGGCGAAGACGGATTCAAAGAAATACTGGAAAAGACTGCATTAAAGAAATACTGGAAAAGACTGCTTCAAAGAAATCCTGGAAAAGTCTACTTCAAAAGACGTCTAGCGCAGTAAACAATAACCGTTGAACATGTCGAACCGTCGTTCGGGACTTCAGTTACTGTAGTATGTTCACGATCTAAGAGAGTGATATGAGACTTGATTTATTGAATGAAATTCTTATTTATTTCTTCAGAGAGAAAAGTGTTTTTCCGTCAAACACCCTGGCGTGAATTATCATAAATTTAATCGGATGATATTTTCCCTTGAATGTTGGATCAAGCTTTCTTAGAAATATGGCTATCTTAAAAAGTCGGTTTTTTCCTCCATCTTCAGGATTCAAGAAGAAAAGGACAATAATACTGGTGAACTCTTTAATACTGGTAACTTATCGCAACTAGCGCTGCACCATTCAACGCAAGGTAAGAAACCACCCCGGCCTCTTGACATACGTGATGTTCTCGCCTAAGGTCAATCCTTATAGATTATAGGTAATTACTCTAATATGGCTCGTATGTGTTTAGCAGTAACATGCTTCTCTAGCTCTCTGAAATAACCATGATTGGACATAAGGGTTTATTAGTATTTCTTTTGTGAATCCTAACTTGGAATTCAATAAGGCCAAAACTTCTCATCAGGGTAAATAGAAATCCCTCGAACCTGTATAAAAATATAGTTTTCTGATTGCTGTGAAGATGTAAGTAGCAATTGAAAGATAGAATAGGAGTATAGGAGTCAGGATATTTATTTCATCATAAGATCCTAGCTATAGATGAATTTCTATACACTCGCTGAACTCCCTGAAACGTCGGGAGTTGAAATAACCTATTGGTTGATAATGCTGTGTATTTTCTCTTTATTAACTTCCAACCAACAAATAATTTTCGGAACGATAAATATATTGCCATTAATTTATTCAAACAGTTATAGGTAATTCTTTAGAAAAGGATAATTCATGTTCCAAAGATGTCATCCAAAATTTTAAAAATGCAATTTTAATATATATTATCGCTTGTTTATTAAACACTTTTAAAATATTTTAGCACTATAACACGTTTTTTTAGTTAGCTTCGGTGGCAGGCATACAATTCGAATACAGTTCCATCGTCGACTAGACACAAACATACATAGCAAATGAAAACATTAAGACGCGGAAGAGCATTGCTCGATGCAAATATTATATATAATTCTACTGTCCTAAAATCTTATGTGCATAGTTTGATTAAATAAATTTTCTGAGATTCTACCTTTCAGTGTAGCATATATAAGCAGAATGATTCAATATAGTATTAGCGTTTTTAAGGTAGCGGTCTGTTAGATTAAAATGACGAAACCGTTGGGAGGGTTCACCACATGAGCCAAACTCTCCCAATATATTTTTAATAGTAGTAAAGACAGTAGAAATTTTATATATTATGTGAAAAATTAAAACATTCGCGTCTTAATGTTTTCATTTTCTCTATAAAGATGACGCGTTATTGCTTCATAAATATATATATTCAACATTATCCAGCCTATAGATTCAACTAATGACGACCACAGAGGAATTATTGTAATAATACCCGATTTTTACTTCGGTTTACTTTACTAAGTTCTTTTTATATATGTGAATACAGAAAGAGTGTGATCTAGTATAAACTATCAGTAACCATTGATATTATAATTAATTATATTCTTATTTTCCTTTTCAATCATTGCGTAGTTATTCGACAACACCAGGTCATGAATAATGCTCTCTAAGCCTAAGGAGAGTGAAACATGCAGAAAGCTGTCTCAGTAAATTTGAAAAAGAATCCTGTTTTTACAATTGTGTGTGTGAAAATATATCTCAATATTCTTTAACACTTATGATTTTAAAAGTGCATGAGGATAATCTTCAAATTGTTCAAAGGTCTCAAACTCGCTTCGAGAAAAATATCGATATCCCAATTATCAATAATTATATTTTAAGTAATACGAACCAAAACAAAAACTTTTCAAAACCATATTTGCCTTAACGATGTTTATATTATAACTATTATGGATCATAATGGAAAATTATGGACAATTTAATGGATTTTCAGCATCATCATGAACCGTCATTTGTCGTAATTTTGGCATTCAAGTATATCCATTCCTCTCATTCTTCGCCTTTATCTCTAACAACAAGTAGGCTCACTTTATTCCAGTCCTTGCGGTTATTGGCCAAATTATTCCTAGTATTCCTCTTATATGTATCCTCCTAGGTCAAAACCAAATACCTTCCTGAGGCACCTCCTATGACATGATCCATTTTCTGTTCGCTGTGGTAATTTAGACAATTGACAATTTAAACAATTTATTGATTTTTCGAATCAAAATTTACAAAGGTGGAAAAATAAAAGAGTAAAAGGGCATGTAAATTGTAGGAGAATATATATACAAATGTATTTTCAGCAAGGAAGACTTCCCCACCTTGAGAGAGTCCTCCTCCAGACAAGGAGGGGGTCTTCTTGTACACTCCTCAGTTCCACGCCGAGGAAGTACCTATAGATACGCGTCTTGGCAGACGTCAGGTTGGCCAGGGCGTCATCGTCTAGGCCATGCCCGAAGACCAAGCCCTGCAGGTCAGGGGGCCGCCCGATGATGGTAAATGCCTCCCGGATGAGAGGCCTGATGTAGCGGCAGGACCAGTACCGGTAAACCTGCGACAGGTCGCCGGACCCACAGGCGATGCAAGACTGTTGTGCCGATGCTGGATGGGCTGGATGGGGCAGGGCGTGCAGAGCTAGCCTCACTGCCACGTCCGCGTTGTGCCCGGAGAAGGCGCAGCGCCGGAGCGACGACCAGCCGATGTTGATGGGTAGGTTTATATTTTCCTCCAACCTTCTAGCGAACTGGACGATGGGTAGGGCAGTCAGGCGTGGGCGCTCTAAGATGCGACGGGCAGTTCGGGTGATGACTCGTAAGAACGGCGTAGTCGCCCCGCGCAGCACTACGGCCTGGCCGATGGTGTTTACTCGGTAGGTCCCGCGTAGATTTTCATCGATAAGACGACGGCAGAAGCTGGTCAGCGACGCGGCGTCAGCCAGGGCGCAGCGCGTAGGCCGAGTGAGGGGAGGGGCAGGGCCAGCAAAGTCCCCAATGCATGCACTGACCCACCGGGTAGGAGCGAGAAGGTCGGGTGGCCGGAGAAGGCGGCAGCCACCTATGATGGGGAGGTTCAGGAGTTGATGTGGTGTAAGCACAGAGTGGTCTAGCGTGAAGATGTCAGCGACCGCCTCCCAGATCTTAAGAAGCCGGAGAAGCCGTGGCGAGAGTCAGGACCCGGATGGAGGTGGATATAGCTACGCATCGCTCTCGACCAGCCAAGAGTAGGCATTACGGCTTCCCCGCAGTGCGGCCTACACACCCTTGAAGCACGACAACCGCAGCTGGGTCTCGATGTCGATGAGGCCGAATCCTCCAAGAGAGACAGGTTTCGCCAGGACGCTACCAGGAAACCAGGCGGTGCGCTCCGGCCCCCAGATGAACCGCGCAAGACGTGCCTGGATCTTGTGGATGGTACGGTCGGTAGGCAGGTAGCCGTGGATGTGATGGACCACCGAGGAGAGAACCAAGGAGTTGGCCGCTCTGGCCCGGCCGACGAGAGAGAGGCTGCGGGTGTAGGGAGACCACCTCGTTATAGCAGCTTCGAGCAGGACCAGGATATGTCTTTCTTGGGCTGAGTTTTGATTTCCTGGCGTCACATTGCAGCCCAACACCTCCAGTTCGACCGACGACCAGGAGATGCCGAGTGAAGCGTCGTTGCGGGCACGCCAGGCGCCGCACTATAGACCTTTGCTCTTGATGAAATTTCCCTTTATGCCGGAGGCGCGCCGGAATGTGGTAATTTAGAGAGGTAGAGAACAAAATTTATTTTTAGTATGAATAAATAATTCAGTTTGACATTTCTAGAATGAAATATTTTACTATTTTCTTTATTATAATTAGGAAAATATTAAAAGGACCTTGCCTATCAAAGGCGCGAACCCTCAAAGCGTTTTGCAAACCTAATCTACCAGACTATTCTATTGTTTTGTAGGACCTCGTGCTTTGTATAGTCGAAAATTTAGATGGAATCTCAGTAAAGTCAGATATATATATAATATAAACATAAATTATTGAACGGTAGAATATAAATCTTTTTTTCATACTAAAAAATGAAAAGTATTCTATTTATCGTTTGGTGAATCTACGTGGAACATCCATTAACCCCGTTTCTTTTAATTTATTATTATTTAAAATAGTAAATAATTCGTTTTATTATTTTATTTAAAAATAGTATCTCTCTATCGTATTCTGTGCTATAATTATCATACAGAGCACTCCAAACTTCAATTCTTTGAAGCTAGATTAAATAAAATCACTTTTTCGTCTATCTCGACGTCTACAATATCTTATTTTGCAATTTGGTAGAATGAGGTCATTCCAAACAACAGACATTAACGCCTACATATAGATGACGGCCTAATGTCTTATATTTAAGCTTTCTTATCGGTTGATATTGGGAGAGAGCCTCAGGCCTAAATAAAATTGGAAGCTCAAGTTACAAAAAATTATAGAAACATCTCAATAAATAAACTCACTTTTTGGTTTGCACGTAATTTCTAAATTTCCTATCCTACACATTGTGACTGAAAATAATAATTTTAAAATATTTTTCGTTTATAAATAAACACTGATACTTATTATCAGAAATGTAACCTATTTGAGCGCGAATCTTTCCTTCTAATATATAAACTACATCATTAGTACATTGCACTACCCTAATTGCAATAATAAAAATATTGGAAGGGCCTGGCACCTTTCAGCGTGACTCTATCAGAGGCTTCTGTAGATTTATCTCCCATACAGCTTCAAAATTATTTTGTACTGTTCATTTTAATATCCAGGACTTCAAAGGAATTACTGGTAAAAGTATTTAAGCGAACTATGGAAATAAGTTTGAAGAACAGTAGAAAGTACATATAAATACATGAGTATTTACCATGAAATAACCAAAAGGCATGTTATAAATAGGTTCTTAGTGGTAAACTAGACCTACCCTAATATTTCATCAATGCATTAAGAGTAGCATAAACTTGTTATATTTTAAAAATATATTCGCGTTAAGACAGTTTATATTTCTAAACACAGATATAGCGCGTCAATGCATAAGGCTTATACCTGTATAACGCTTTTTAGCAACAATAAAATGGATCTGTATTTGAACTGAAACCTAACAATATTATAGTGGAAAGCAATATTTAGTTAATTAAAGAATACCACCGATATATAGAGCCCTATTCATCCACCCACCACATAAAATCCATCACTCGTGGAGAATGGTGGGTGGCTACCCGCTGAGAAGATTTCATTCAGGATCTGAGAGTGTCCTCCCTGGGCTGATTAAACTCCAGGATGACAATGACCCCACATTTCATCCCTCAGTGGCTAATTCGGAGTGAGCTGGCTAATATTTCTACTTTAATGTGGACACCGAGGGCTATAGAACTCATCCATCCATATTATCTCATCATCTCGGAGTTTTATATCGTCTTTGAATTATAAAAATATCTAATTTTTTTTTTAATTTCCTTAAAATAATTGGGTGTTCCGTAGATATAAGTTTTATTAGCTTCTTTATGAAACCGATCAAAATATAATAATTACGATTCAAGCTTTTAGTATTCGTATCTGTTTGTGTGCTCTTCTTAAGTCAAATACAGTTAACGTTATGAAAGAGATCAATAACAAAACGGGATTATAGAGAAGAAGAATGCATCTTTTTGGAAAAAAAGTAAAATATATAAAATTTTGAAAACATAAATACATTGCACACTTTGCTAATAAATAAAGGTTTTCGATTAACGATTATGTTGATGCACGTATATTACAAAAGTGATTCAATTTTAAAATAGCAAATTTGAAACGCCGTAGAACTTTAAATTTATGTTCATTATGAGTTTCTCAATATTGAAAATATAGAGACATCGATGTTTCGTGATTTTCATTAAGACATTCCTTATTGATTTCTTACTAAACCAATGGATAAAAACTCTCTTTGCATTGGTTCATCCAGTCTTTCTTGGCCTTAAATTATTTTTTAACATAAATCGCACATGGGTGGTCACAATGATCGAGATGAACCAAAACTCCACCTAATATAACACACAATAGCAATATTCATCGGCCTTTCTATATTTTGTGTAACTTTCATTGATACGTTTTTTTCTATTAAACTTTAACCTTTTAATCACTTATAGAGTCAAATATTTTTTTATAATTCTAGAGATTGTAGATTGTGAAATAAGTATTCGTTCTGGGATATTTATTTGCGTAAAGGGTCTTTTTCAGTGATATATCGAAGCATATATTGAGCCAAAGATGACAAATGCTTCATAGGTTTCTTTGAATTTTTCTTATTTAAAAAACTTTTTGCTTATCCCCATCCCCATCAAAATTTGATTATTTGGCCTTTTGACCTTTGTTATTTTGAAAAAGGTATATATTAATATACTTATAAAGGGGTCTAATCATAAAACCTTTCACTAAATATAATATCTTTCGGCATTTTAATATTTATATTTTACTTTTTTTAAACGTATTTTAAAAGTTTTCTTTAAGGAAATAAAAAGTAATATCGCAACACACGCACGATTTATGTTTTATTATGTTGCAAAATTGTTATTTTAAAAGTGAATAACTATATATATATATATAAACGGCATATCCTCACCAGGAGCACATATGCCTTTCAGATGGCAGAGCGCCATCTGGTGGAACAGAAATCACACCTGATTTTTTATTTTTTATTTTTTCTCTATTGTTTTTTCACTAGTGGAAATGGAAAATTTTACACTCAGAAGGCACTAAAGGAATATCATAGAACTTATGAAAATATAAAGAATAAATTGAGGAATTCGTTTAATCATCACAATGTCTGATGGCGCGCTAATTTACAAATCAAATTGTATTTATGGGAAAATAATAGTGAAGGGCAAAATTTAGTTTAATGAAAAACTCTATAATACCGATATAGAATTCTATTCACCCCCCACCAAATAAAATCCATCACCCGAGAATAACGATGTGTTTCTATCCGCATTTTATATAAAGTGAATGCTATAAAGTAAATAGAGAGTTCGACAATAATATTTCTCAAGTCTTCGAAGCGAATATCATAAATTGCTTAAATACCCTAACCAATACTACCTTAAGAATATTCTATATACAGTTACGAGCGTCATTCCTCATCGGCCTCTGTCACCGTTTGCTTTTTTTTTTTTGGAATGGCGCCCTCCTATTGGTTGGCTACGGTCACGCCACCTTTGCCCCCCCCCCCCCCCCCCCATCATGCCTCCCCCACTCGCTCTTTCGTTTTTGTAACTATTGGTTTGGAGCGGGTCGCTCTTTAAATAAATGCATATATTAGTTAATAACTAAATGGAATCCTCTCTTTCCTTTTCCCAGTATGAGACGCCTACGGAAGCCAACAGTACATAGACAGATAAAGCACATAGGCTATAGTTATTAACTAATATATGCATTTATTAAAGGCGCCAAACATATAATTGTAACAAATAGTATTTGAATAAAAACATTCAATCGGGTAAAACACGGGCGTTGCCCGGGTCATTCGGCTAGTCTGATATATATGCGAAATAGCTCAATGCAATATTACAACGGTTTTGTGAATAAAACTGACGCTACTTCTGAAGGAGATCACCACTGATGAGCAGTCCTGTCCGATATTCTTATATCGCAGTAAAGACAATACGAAGTTGTTTTATATATTATAATAAATCGCTCTAAATAGTTTGATATATTGAATGGCACGTCCGTGTCTTTCGTTGAATTTATTTTTTTTATCAGCTATGTTAACATTTGTCACTGAATAGATTTTGTCTTCCCTAGGAAGATAATTCTCATTGTCTTGTCCAAGTTCATCTGTCAGCGATGTCATTAACTAGGTCATTAGTACAGATAGGGAGAGGACACAAAAAGGGTTAGGGATCAGGTTGACATCGACAAGGCGGGGCGGTGGTCATTACGCGACACCCGCTGTGTCACGCCTCAGAACTGTAAAAATATTCATCGGGGCAGTTCCCCATAGTCATTTCTCACAGCTTGGTCTGAACACAGCTCTATGGTAGGATGGATCCTTCTAGAAGATTTGTTAGCAGATCGACTGATACCCGCATTTAGAACCTTTTTGGATTCCCGGAACCGATTGAATTTGTGAAATAACTACGCAGAGACCTGACCATATTTTTAACATAAAACGTTATTGACCGAAAAATCGAAATTTATTTTAAGGAGAAATAACGATTATTTCTAAACTTAGGGATGAAGTATGAAAGGATTAATTGTGAATAGTCCAGGACACTTTATTTTTCCGTTTATCATTATTGGTGTGTGCCATTGGAGTGATTTTTCTTTTTTGGTTTGTGAATCAAAAATAAAGCACCATGTTTCATCACCAGTTATTATTGTTTAAAAGAAAAATCAGAATCACTCTTTGAAGTTTCAATTAAATCTTTGAAAATTGTTAATCTGGTTTCTCTTTTTTGGTCCCAGAGGCTTCTTGAGAAACCAAGAAATGGGTATTTAAGACCAAACCTGCGTTAATACGCTTCACATGAAAAAAGAATATAAAAATTAAAAAATAAAAAGGTCAGGTGTTGATATTAAATATAAAAAGGCATATCCTGACAATTTTCAACTTATGCAAAACAGACAACAAAGAAAATAAACAAATTAATGGTAGAGGGTAAGTTCCTATTTTTTGAAAGCTTTCACACTCAAAGAATAATCATTTTTTTTGCTTCATATTTCCTCTTTATTCTCTTATCCTCAGTCACCACATCACCCAGAAGATACCATACTTATTGAGGAACCGTTTGTATATAGTGGCATTTCCCCCGATTGGAATCCTAGCGAGCCCAATTATACTTCTCTATCAGAACAGACACTATCAGGTCTATTCATGCCACCTCGCTAGATATCACGGACCAGGTAGATGTGATGTACTAGGCAGGATACTATACCAACTGACCGATTGTTACAGCAGGGTGACCTGGGAAACGAAAAAATATATATGTTATATTAAGATATTATTTAAAATGTTGTATTAAAATATTTTATTTAAAATTATAATATAATTATATAAAATAATTCTCTATAAATACTCATTGTTGTTGTTCCCCGTTGGCCGGCCCAAAAATTTGTACATTATGTAAATAAGCTTTTCTTTTTTTATTCTTACGCCTTAAGCCAGGCAGGACTTTTACCAAATTATGTTATTCATATATATCACTTAGCTCAATTAAAGAAACCTCTGATCAAAACTATTATTATTATTATAGCCACGACTGCATCACCAATATCATTTAGTACCAAAAAGAACCAGCAAATAATTCCATACCATAATCCTCAAGATGATCAAAAATACAAGCAAATGATCAACAATTCCTCTGCAAGTAATTAATCTCAAAATAGCAAATCATCTCCTTTCTTTATATAAGATATATATACAAGTCATCTAAAATTTAAATAAAATTCCTCGTAATATTTTATATACTTATTATATTATATTGATACTTAGTATATTCAATTCTTCTTTTTCTTATTAATAGAATAATTAGAACTTTTACTTTCAAAACAGCAACATAATTTGTTCCCAAGAACATTTCAACAAGTACGAGATGCGTCATCAGATTTCTTCACGATGAGAATATGAAACTAACTCGAATAGAATGAAACAAGTTAATGGATAAATGTTCACCCAGATATATCAATCTAAAAATGGTTTGCAATTTTTGAAATTGGTTCCGTTTGTTTTGAGGATCCTCCACGCCTCGGTTCATTACAACTCTAGCCATTATCGGAGCATTTTACGATCTCGATAAAAATGTCAGAAATTTATTTATCCCACAGGTAAGTACTTTCGTACTCTAATAGAGTAGTACCGGAATTTGAGATTGAACATGAAGATTTAGAATTTAATACGGTTTTCTCAAACTGGATCAGAGGCTAACGCAGGAAAAAACTTTGATACAACGCTGAAGTAAACCGATCAGATGAAGCAATTGTCATTACCAATAGTATGGCCATGTAGCAATATCACTAAAGAACTGTACTTAAGCTTATTCATTTTAAAATGTTCTACGAGTACATACTTGTGAATACTTTAATCTTAAAACTATAAGTCGGAGCTAATTAAATAAAATATTTATTTTTCAATTTATAGCTCTGGTTTGTATCTGAAATATTGTATCGAATTTAAACATTTAAAAAATAATTTATAACTAATTATATATTGTTTATAATATAAGTTCTATCGGAGTATGTGTTATAATGGAAATAAATCAGTTATTTAGAAATCTAGTTTAACCATATTTTTGTATCTTAAATCCCACGTTTGCAATAATCGTTCGGTCGGAATAGGGTTCTAGCAGGGCTAAGACAGCTGTACCATGCCTGGGCCGTTCACACTGCGATCGTTTGAATGGATTCGATAGGATTAGTTCTTTTATAGGAGTGAGATAGATCTCCCTAACACCCCCTAGGGCCCCGGGGGCGAATCACAGTAATAAACAAACGCAGGGGCCCTCATGGGTGACGTGAACTCTGCCGAAAAGCGATAAAAGGCCGGAAATGCACACATAGGCAAATCTAGTTAAAATTAAAACCTCAAACATGAATATATGCTTTTTAAACAAAACCAGATGGAACTATTATATCTTATTATTTATATTATAATATATTCAGTTGAGTATATAGACATCCTAATTTATCCCTATTTTATATTTCAATCATTTTTACATTTAACAAATTACCCAAATTAAAATGTATTACTTATGAACACTATATTTTAAAACTTAAACATGAGAGAAATAAAAATTTATTTTAAAAACTTTTCTCGAAAATTTTGATATATTTTTAATTGCAACCTCATTTATTTTATGAATTCTTTTAAACTTTGTACTCTACATACATTTATACAATTCTCTAAAAACTTAAAGGAAAGGAGTGTAGAATTGATGATATTACTAGAACTCTCTCTGTGTCCTGCACATTTATACAATTCTCTAAAAACCTAAAGGAAAGGAGTGTAGAATGGATGATATTACTAGAACTCTCTCTGTGTCCTGCACATTTATACAATTCTCTAAACACTTAAAGGAAAGGAGTGTAGAATGGATGATATTACTAGAACTCTCTCTGTGTCCTGCACATTTATACAATTCTCTAAAAACTTAAAGGAAAGGAGTGTAGAATGGATGATATTACTCGAACTATCTCTGTGTCCTGCACATTTATACAATTCTCTAAAAACATAATGGAAAGGAGTGTAGAATGGATGATATTACTCGAACTATCTCTGTGTCCTGCACATTTATACAATTCTCTAAAAACATAAAGGAAAGAAGTGTAGAATGGATGATATTATTATAACTCTCTCTGTGTCCTGCACATTTATACAATTCTCTAAAAACTTAAAGAAAAGGAGTGTAGAATGGATGATATTACTAGAACTCTCTCTGTGTCCTGCACATTTATACAACTCTCAAACACTTAAAGGAAAGGAGTGTAGAATGGATGATATTACTAGAACTCTCTCTGTGTCCTGCACATTTATACAATTTTCTAATAACTTAAAGGAAAGGAGTGTAGAATGGATGATATTACTAGAACTCTCTCTGTGTCCTGCACATTTATACAATATTCTAATAACTTAAAGGAAAGGAGTGCAGAATGGATGATATTACTAGAACTCTCTGTGTGTCCTGCACATTTATACAATTCTCTAAAAACTTAAAGGAAAGGAGAGTAGAATGGATGATATTACTAGAACTCTCTCTGTGTCCTGCACATTTATACAATTCTCTAATAACTTAAAGGAAAGGAATGTAGAATGGATGATATTGCTAGAACTCTCTCTGTGTCCTGCACATTTATACAATTCTCTAATAACTTGAAGGAAAGGAGTGTAGAATGGATGATATTACTAGAACTCTCTCTGTGTCCTGCACAATCCATGGATAACTGGGGGTTGTGGGCTAGATGATGTACTGAACAATATTGGACTGTTTGTGGCTTTCCCTTTATTTACGCCATCAGTAGTAAGTAGATTGAGGCGCAAGTAAGTTGAAGCAAGGAGTGATAGTCTCCAGAATCAGCATGATGATTCCCTAAATTAGAAATTGTATATCTCCTTAGTTACGACGCCCATCAAATGAATATATACTTATATTTTATTTTATTCACATTTATGCTTTTGAAATCTATAATTCTTATTCAGGGGATTAGTACAGGACAGTGTTAGGCAAAATGTAATGATGATTACATTTTCTATATAACTAAAATCAAGAAGATTCATAAATATATTTTCTTTTATTATAATTTGAAGGTTATTGATAAGGTATTCTTTGTATTATTGATTAGAAACACAAGGTAATATGACCAATAAAAATAAATTTGGCTTTTATTAATTTGGATTTTTTCTTATTATATTTTGCTTCTAAACTATAATACAAATTGCACCTTATATTGCAATTACTTGTAATTGTAATTATAGAAAATCTAATCACAGGAATTTTAGTGATTGTATTCATAGAAAATGTGATCATGATTACATGTTTTCCAACACTGATACAGGAATGGTACAAATTGTCGGGAACGAATCCCATATAGGACACTTTTTTTCTGAAAAATTGTTTCAAATGCATTCGATTTTTTCAAAGGATCAACCTCACCAATGAGAAGAGGTAACCACAAGAGCCTATGGCACTTTGCAATGGTAAAAAGACGCGAACTGCTTTCTACATATATAAACATGGGTTGCACTTACAGTAAGAACAGTCGCTAATTACCTGCCATGATCTACGGATATCAGGTGTTCTTGGAATGAGAAAGGTAACCACAAGAGCCTATGGCACTTTGCAATTGTAAAAAGACGAACTGCTTTCTACATGTATAAACATGGGATGCACTTGCAGTAAGAACAGTCGTAATTACCTACCATGATCTACAGATATCAGGTGTTCTTGAAATGAGAAAGGTAAGAAAGATAACTTTATAATACAATATAACATAATGCGGATTGTAATTGTAAAACGACATTTGAAAATTATCCCGCATGTGTTTCTTTTCAACGAAAAATCGAAATTTATTTTAAGGAGAAATAACGATTATTTCTAACCTTATGGATGAGAGGTATGAAAGGATGAATTGTGAAGAGTGATGATAAATGGAAAAATAATTTTCATCCCCGGATACTTTTATTTTTCCGTTTATCATTACTCTTCACAATTCCTACTTTCATACCTCATCCATAAGGTTATAAATAATCGTTATTTCTCCTTAAAATAAATTTTGATTTTTCATTGAAAAGAAACACATGCGGGATAATTTTCAAATGTCGTTTTACAAAGATAACTTTCTTTATCCATTTCTCCTGAGTCATTTAAAGGGTAATTAATAAAATATTGAGAGAGATTAGGGCCATATTCAAACCAAATGCAACTGTCCAATACTCGAGTAAAGCCGCAACTATTCAACTAATAATTACAACAAGAATTCTCTTTCTCGAGGAATATTCGAATAATTTCCTTCCTATAATTTTCAACTACCTGGTAACCAAATAGATTCGTTAATTTCACAATTTGATGAAATCAAAATTTGATGCTTCTATAATAATACTTTGAGAAATTATCTATGGTTGAAACATTAGAAAAGAAGCAATAAATTGTATAGTAACCATTTATATAAAGGCCAGTAGAGAATCTGATTAATAATAGAGTACCTCCTGATGGTGCAACACGAACTTGCTTATGTTCTGCGCCATCTAGAGGAATAAATGCAAATTAAAAATAGCTGATTTTTTTCATTCTCTCACGATTGAAAAAAAAAAAAACATTTATAGAAAGTGAATATGTTTAATATTGTTTTCATGAGATAATTTTTTTCCGATTAATAATTATAATTATTTTTTAGATAGAGAACTACCTATTTTTACATCGATTCAATGTCGAACTCTGGCATTGAATAACATAATTCTTTGTTTCTTTATGTTTTCTCTGCAATTTTCTGGGGTTTATTGAATAGTTATGGTAAACTATGGAGAAATGTTTAGTGAAATTTCCATCAGACCCTCCGACAACTACTCCAGGGAAATCATGGGAAAACGGTGTAAAGAAAGCAATTTAGATTCAGTGGGCAAATTTCCTAAGTCTCAAAAATTCTATTGCGATGTCTTGTTTTGTTCATCATACAAGGTGTGTCCAATAAATAATGAGACCGGTCAAAAACAAAGAAGAAATTAAATATATTTTTTTAAAGTCTATTAAAAAATAGAGAGCTTCAGCTACACTGCGGTATATCACACAACGTGATTGCGCGCGCAGTCTATAAATTGTAAGCTTGTAAAAAGAACGCCTTGCATAACAACTTCTAATTTGTAATGAAAAGAAAAGTCGAACAACGAATTTGTATTATATTTTGCTACAAAATTGGGAAATCGGCTCCAGAAACTTTAGATTTGTTGAAATTGGCATTTGGAAATGAAAATGTAAATAAGCCCACCACATTTAGATGGTTTTCACGATTTAAAATCGGAATCGGTGAAAGATGAGAAGCGTTTTGGACGTCCAATTCTGCACAGGTACTCTGAAAAGGTGAGCCAAATTTCAAATTTGATAAAAGAAAATCTACGAATAGGGTTACGGGACATTGAGGAAGAAACAGGGATATCAAAATCATTAGTTTGATCGATAATTAAAGAAGACTTGCAGTTAAAGAAGACACCTTCGAAATTTGTCCCTAAAATGCTCACAATCCAACAAAAGGAGAAGCGCGTTGAAGTTGCCAAAAAATGCTTGAAATGGTGAAAGAAAACCCTAATTGATAGGAAAAAGTAATAACTGGAGACGAGACATGGTTTACGGGTATGACCCGGAAACAAAACGCCAATGCATGGAGTGGAAAGGAAAAGATTTACCAAAAACGAAGAAATCCCGACTTTGCAAGTCAAAAAACAAAGTCTTATTGGTCACGTTCTTTGACATAAATGGAATTGTGCATTATGAATATCTAGAGGAAGGTCAAACAATCAATATGGAGTCTTATTTAAACATTAAGAGGCGTGTACGTTAATCAATTCGTCTGAAAAGAAGTGAAATGTGGAGTTCCAAAAATTGGATTATCCATGATGATAATGCACCACCCCACACCGCTACATCTGTACTGACTTATTTGGCTAAACACAACATCAAAATACTTCAACCACCTCCTTATTCCCCAGACCTAGCTCCAAATGATTTTTTCTCTTTCCAAAACTCAAAATGGCTCTAAAAAGAAGGAGATTTGACACTAGAGAGTCCATCATAGCGAATTCGAAAAAGGTCTTGAAGAACATCCCGAAATATGCCTTTTCTAAATGTTTTAAATCATGGGAGAAGAAATGGAAATTATGTATTCATGCGGGAGGGGACTATTTTGGAAAATACTAATAAAATATTTTTTAATCATTCTATTTTTTCTTTATTTTAGACCAGTCTCATTATTTATTGGACACACCTTGTATGAGATCTGGCTCCAGATGTGAGACACAGCACCGAGTAGCTGAATTGTCGCCGGTGTGTGACATTGACAGGACAATCTTGAAACTTGATTTATTTAAACTATTATAATCGTCCTTATTGTCGGCGTGACACTACTCATTACGGTCATACATATACTCATCAGTATAGGGACGGCTTCGATTTCTATTAAGGAAATAGTTCGAAACCAGAAGGGTATGCAATTTGGCATTTTGTCTAAATTATCAGATCTGGTATTTTGGCATTTCGGCCGATCTGAGTCTCCTCACTTTAGGCTGAGAATTTCGATAAATGCGTTGTTTTAATTTATTTCAAGAGAAAATGACATCTTTGGTGCATGAATATCACATTCCTTTAATTTAACATTATGTATGAATATATATTTTCTGAATGAATATAGAAAATAAAATTTTTGAATGTCATTAATATAGTGAAAACTGAATAAATTATATGTTTACCACATACTTGTTTTTATGAATAAAGAGGTTTTCATGAACCACTTTTATTGATCGCTCATTAATCGCTATAAATATACCATGAAAATATTAACCAAAAAAGGAACTATTGCGGAGATTTACCAAAATTCTTGTGATGTGGTGCGAAAGCATGTTATTCTAAGATGTTTTGTACTTGATTGTGATGTAAAAGAGAAAGTTTATCAGCAACCCGAGGTCGGTGGCAATATCAATATGGACTTGATTAATTCACCAGAGTTGATGGGTTAGCTAGTCTAATGTCTCGAATCTACTTAACTGCACAGATGTTTGCTATATGGCGAATCTTTTGTATACCTTTTGATGGAAAAAATAAAGAGTCTTGTTTTCTAATATATATTTATATAATATAAATAATATTTCGATTGAATCATGTCGACTCTCTGTGATATTTCGATTGATCCTGTCGACTCCCTGTCGGATTCTTATTGAGTTGTGTAAGATCCTATCGACTCACTGTAGGATTGGTGTTTACCTTGTCGGGTTGCTGTTCACTCTCTGTAACAATCCTGTTGAGTCCTGGTAAATGGTGATGAATCCTATGTCGGATTATGTTGAATTGGTGATTGATGGCGCAGTCTTGGTCGAATGGTGGGTTTCCACAGGGGAAGAACGAGCACACCTGGATGGGATAGAAAAATAGACCTTGCGAAAGGGAGAGTGATGAAACTGGAGCCTTTCATATGATGGAGCGAACACTACCTTGGTTGGAGCCTAAGTTGAGCACACCTTGCTTCTAGCACGGTCACCTACCTTCTCTTTCCTTCTTGTCCGAGATCATCGTCATTAACTCTCTCGACTTCTCATTGGTGGAGATCCTTCCACGTGCTTTCTTCTGATTCGCTATTAGTTGGTCATGTTTAAAGGTGATTGGTTGTTGATTTGTCATGCTTAACTGTGATTGGATTAGTACCTCCATTGTCGCCATGATTGCAATCTTCCAGGAAGAAGAAGGTCTTTGAACTTTAGTTTTATGGGTCCTGGGCAGTGACCTTTACTTCCTGGATGATGCAATTCTGTTAATTGTTATTCCCAGTTTCGCGAAGTCAAGATTTTATTAAATCTTTTGACGATACATTGCATAGATTGTGGTGGGGTTATATATTGCTATATACAGATTATCATATATACGAGGTGTGTTCAAAAAGTATCGCGACTTTTGTGTTGTTTCAAAAATTATTTACTTATTCATGAATACCTATTTTGTCCCCTTCGAAGTAATCCCCATGAAATATTATACACTTGTGCCAACGGTTTTTCCAATCTTCGAAGCACTTCAAAAAAATCATTTTTTTATATATTTTTCAGCTCCTCCTTCGATGCCGTCTTTATCTCGTCAAGCGTAGCGTAACGTCGTCCTTTCATGGGCCTCTTCAGTTTAGGGAACAAGAAAAAGTCACAGGGGGCCAGTTCTGGGGAATACGGTGGCTGCGGCATCATTAGTGTGTTGTTTTTGGCCGAAAAGTCGCGCACAAGCAACGATGTGTGAGCAGGGGCGTTATCGTGGTGCAAAAGCCAATTTTTGTTCTTCCACAAATCCGGGCGTTTCTGGCGGATTGCTTGGCGCAAATTGCGCATAACTTGCAGGTAATATTCTTTATTGACCGTTCTACCCTGTGGCAAGAACTCATGATGCACCACGCCCCTGCAATCGAAGAAAACTGTCAGCAAAACTTTCACATTCGACCGAACTTGGCGCGCTTTTTTTGGGCTTGGTTCGTGCGGCAGCTTCCATTGAGATGATTGAGCTTTGGTTTCCACGTCAAAACCATAAACCCACGCTTCGTCACCAGTTATGACCCTCTGGAGCAAATTTGGGTCGTCGCGGATAGAGTCCAACATCTCATTAGCAATGTTCATGCGATGCTGTTTTTGGTCGCAATTGAGCAATTTTGGTACGAATTTCGCGGCGACCCGTCTCATGCCCAAATCATTGATAAAAATCGAATGGCAGGAGCCAATCGATATGTTTAGGTCCTCAGCAACTTCTCTAACGGTGATTCGACGATTGGCTAATATCATTTTCTCCACTTCATTAATTTTTTCGTCTGTTGTTGAGGTGCTCGGGCGTCCGGCACGCTCTTCGTCGTTCACATCTTCTCGGCCTTCTGAGAACATTTTGTACCACCGATAAACGTTGCTTCGGTCCAAGGTAGCTTCTCCGTATGCCACAGTCAACATTCGGAATGCATCCGCGCACTTAATTTCGTTTTTCACACAAAATTTGATACAGGTTCTTTGATCCATTTTTTTTAATAGGTAAAAATCGAAGACGATCCAAAACACCTGCAAGCAAAGCAGCTGTCAACAATTAAGTGAACATTCAAAATGGCCGAGCTTGTCGGCATAAGTGAGAGACATGAGTACCAACATAAAGCCACAAAAAGATCGAAATTCGAATATACGTAACCCGCGAAAATTCGAAAGTCGCGATACTTTTTGAACACACCTCGTATACATGTATACATGAGTTTGTGTATACAAAAATGTAATGCCTCGATAAAGGTTGGCGTTCAGCCAGCCGAAATATTGGCAAAATAAATATTCTATTAAATCCAATATATGTATTTTATTATCTAATATACATGTATATATGATATACGAGTTATTCTACAGATAATTGACTCTTTTTTACCCCCAGCTCCATCAAAGTGACAGATACACAGTTTTTAAAAATTCGGCCAGCGTTCGTGTGGTCGATGAGGTTTCCCAGAGAAGCAGTCTAACGGTAAGATAATAAGCTAGCAACTGCCTACATGTTGATGGGATGCATGCTCTAACTTGCGGACTATATGCTAAAACATAAACACAAATATGCGTCTCTTAGGTCAGCTATAGTTTTAGCTACAATATCTTTCAGATATTTTCCATTCAAATTTTTAAAAACATAGCCCAAGCCTTCTAAATATGCAAATTAAGACCTAGCTATAACCCAGTTTATGATCGTATTAGTTAACCCAATTTAAAGATTCCAATATTAAATCTGTGAGATATATTGCGAGGAAAACTCTTTCATTTAAACTCCTTTCAGCATATTACTTTTTCATAACCCCCCTCCCCGTATTTTAAAACTTGTATTTTATTATTATTTATACACAATATTTTTGGTAGAACAAAAATTAGTTTATTTATGGGCCGCTAGGTGACTGTCGCGTCGTGTTTAAAATGATTGACTCTGAGTTTGATGATGTTGAAATTAACCTTAATAAAATGATGATAACATTATAACATCTCATTCAGGGATGAAATAATGTTTGGAAATCTTCATATTATCTATTTATGAACATCTTTTTTATACCTATTCAGACGATATTAAAAAAGGCTTCACCAAAACACACTAACAAGGTGTCTTAAAATTATTTTGATGATATAAGTGAGCAAATAAAGAAAGAGTTTAACATATTAAACACGATTAGGTGTTTTTCTTTGTAGTATTTTTAAAAAATATGAGGATACCTTTTGACGTATTGTATAATGTAATGGACACAATTCGACGATACGTGTTGATAGCATTGATAACAGTGAATAGAGAAAGATGCCATTTTATCCCAAGTACACATGGTTCAAACCGTGATGATTATGATGGATAGAGGTTTGAAATTACATATGAATACATGTATAAAAGTGTGTAGATTCCATTTGGTCCCTTTTGGATCTCATGGAATGAGGTCTGCCCCTTGATTACAATGGCCGTTATCCCGAAACCATGTTCGCATTTTTCGCATTGATCGCATTTGAGATCCAATTATTTCACATTCCGTAATTAATTGTATTCAAAAATAATATATAATATTAAATTTGAAGGCCTTTTATTAAAATGGTTATTGGGAATTATGGACAGATTACTATCAGACCATAACACCGCTTCAGAGCCTTCCAGTAGGTATTGAGAAATATATTGATCTTTGGCCTTCATATCGTCGATTTGGTGCATTATCAAACATGAGAGAATGAGACCGAATTGGAATGAAGAAAGGAAATATCAGGTTCCGCGGCGCAGTCTTAAACCTAAAATTGAAGGCAATAGACTGGGTATTGACCAAATGTTTCATGTCGATATAGACCCGACTCTATAAAATCACGATTCTTTTTCATTTTAAGAACATCACTTTAGAATTATTGTCAAAATGGTATTTATCAGTTATAATGATGAGAAGTAGAAATCGAATTTCAAATATAGTTACCAAATAGATGGTTTTTCACCAGCATTAATATATTGACATTTGCAGAGTTTCTTTATTCAGAAATTGGGAGGCACGGGAGGCTTTCACTTGGTCGCGATTCATCAGGCAACTAGGTCCGTAAAGATGTGCAACATACATATAATAGAGATTCACAGAAATAAATTTTAAAAATCAAATATAAAAATAGTTTCCAGTTCAGAGAGTTAGGGGTACAGTATCAATGGGGGTGAGCATTATTGGGGTAGATATAAATATATTTTAAATCTGATATATGCATAAATCGATATAGTTTATGATAGAAAGAAATATCTTATCCCTAAGCCGTCATTACGTCTTATGTCACTCTTGTGACACGTCCCGCTTCACATCCCTCACACGCCAATCCTCGTCGCGCCGGGTCATCCTCTTGAAGCTGGATTCCACCCATCTTCCCCAACTTTACTTCTCTCAGTTGCCGCAGTTAGGCGCTGATTGAGAGTAAATAGGGAAATTTGTTGATAATTCCAAGGTAATTCGAGATAGAAGCCTGAATATTTGCATATACGTTTTTCCAGATTTAACTCTATATACTGTTAAAATTTCAACCAGATTAGTTACGTATTGTGGAAGTGTATAGCCGACAGATATATACATATATACAGTAAATTTTATATATAATATAACGAAATAATAAAATGGGTAATATTTAAGCTGGTAGGCAGCTAGACAACCATTCAGGAATAAGATAGACGACAAACAGAATTGGGATTAAACAATGATATAGCCTAATAACAGGTATATAAAAGTGTGTCGTGACATAGTGACCTAGCGTCCTCTAGTTCAATGCAATATTTCACTATATAAAAAAAAACAGTTCTTAGATATTTTATTATTGAATTTCACAAAATATAATTCGGCAAAGTATATGGAATATATACAAGCCTTCGAAAAGGCAATGACTTAGACAATAATATTTTCTATTCATTTACCTTCTCATCTTGAATTTTCGATTTTTTTTAGCTTATATGTGTGTGTTAATGATATAGTTGTAGTCTTTTTTAAGGATATAAAATAAAATTGATTCAGGTTACTCGAATACTTAACGTAAACTAACCTCTATCTGAGTAATGGGTTGGATAGATTGCTTAGGGGATGGACCATTTGACCAAATAGTTCCAGATGGTGGATAGTCTGGAAAGAAAGAGAGAGTCATTGTTATAGAATTCAGTTATTGCATTCAGAAATATTAGTTTGTAGAGAGGTAGTCATTTCAAACCAAATGTATTTATAATTCATGTTCCATATAAGCCCGATGAAAAATCGCTTTTTATAAAATTGAGATTTTTTATAGAAAATATCGCTCTTACTTACTTTAATGACGTTGAAATTTCGATTAAAACTTTTATGAGATGAACTAACGATGAAGTAAAATATTTTACAATGTTTCATTAGAATGATACCTGACCGTCCCACTGGGAGGATTCGGGTTAATCAACATCGGCACGCAGCTGCGACTGGCGTGCTTCAAGGACGTGCAAGCCACGCTGCGTGGAAGTCGCAACGCCTACTTCTGGTTGGTAGAGATCTGTGCATGGCTCTATCCTCCTCCATCTTGTTCCCACCGCGACGTCTCAGGCTGGTCAAGATCTGGGAGACGGTCACAGACAGGCTGCGATGAACTACCGCGTGCTGATACCATCCTTGCGTCTGACCTTCCTATCATCGGTGGCTGCTCTCTCCTCCAGCCATTCGAACATCAGGTTCCTGTGCCGTGGTTCGCAGCCTGTGTTCGAGACTTTTCCAGTTCTGCTGCTCTCCTCACTCACCCAACGCGCCGCACTCTGGCTGACGTCACATCGCTGACCAGCTTCTATAATCGACTGATCAACGTAACTCTGTTAGATCCTTTCACGTTAACTTCATCGGATAGGCTGTAGTGTTTTACCGGACGGCTACTCCATTCTCGCGAGTGACGACCTGCACTGCCCGCCATATGATGGAGCGTCCGCGCCTGGCTGCGCAGCTCCTCCAAAAATGTCGGTCTCATCTTGACCTCCCCATTCCCATCGAATGGTCATTACTTCAGCGCTGCGCTTTTTCTGGCCACAACGCAGACATGGTTGGGAGACTTGCGATGCAAGCCTTAACCCATTCTGCCCATCCGGCTTCGGCCTTACAGTCCTGCGTGGCCTGTGGGTCCGAAACCTGTCGTTGTCCAGCCAGTATTGATCCTACCACTGAATCAGATCTCTTATCCAGAAGGCCTTTAACATTACACAATTGTTCCTGTGCCAGACTATTTTTGGAGTCGTTTTTTAATTAATTTGATGACCTGAACTCAAATATGTTATTATCTTTCGCGTAGGAGCTCAAATTTCGAATATGTATATTTTAGTGAAATTATGTAATACTAGAGTCGTGGCCAGGGAAGAGTCTCCACCTTCCCCCACTTCGGTGAATAAGCAATTATTGGATTCATGGATCGAGTAAAAAAATGCGGAATATTAATTATATATATGAATATATATATTTAAAACAAAATAGGCCTTCCTGAACGCTCACGTGAGCTTTTTAGATGGCAGAGCGAGGTGATTGAGGTTAGAAATGCATTATTTGTATAGAACTGCACTTCAAAAATCACTTTTCTAAAAATTTAGAGCTGATAGAGAAAACGTTTCATGGTTAAAATCAGTTATAAAACCCTAGGAACCGAAAAAAATATTTTTTTCTGTTGCCCTGTGTTATCCCCTTGACCAGCAGGATTATGTCTTCGAGCGAGGCATGGATGACGATATTCTGGCTTTCCTGGCTTCTGCTAAAACCTGAATATACAATTTATCCTCAACCTGGAACTGAGTAGAGTTTGGAAAATCCACCCCTGACTGGAGGAGGACTCTCTCAAGGTGTTGTAGCTTCCCTCGCTAAGAAAATTATACATATTACTGTAAATTCCCGATGTAAAATATTTTCATTGCTCTATTTTTATCTTATTCGACCATCGACTGAGATTTAATAGAGTCTATAAAGTAGTTCGAATGGTAGGCCGAAATTAAAACCGAATCATTATTTGGCAGAACAAGGTATGTTTATAACTCCTTCCGTGTCGTACTACAGGATAGGATCAAGAAGTAACCGAACTTTTTCAAAATCAATGGTTAAAAAATCCAATATATAAAAATATTTTGTTTAGTATAAAGCCTAAGCAAAATATATACACAGTGTGGCAAATAATTTTTAAGAGTGGGTTTGTAAAATAAAACAGAAACAAGCTAATTCAATTTCTACTATTTTTTTATTCAAAATAATCCCCTCCGGATTCAATACATATGTTACAACGATTTAATAAGGAATTAAATGCCTCTTGCAGGCCACTTTGAGGAATCGCCTCCAAAGTGCTCGTCGCAGCTCTCTGGATGGTCGAGATATCATTAAAAAAACAACCTTTTAACTTTAATTTTATTTTTGGGAATAAATAAAAGTCACATGGTGATAAATCAGGCGAGTACGGAGGATGATTCAACACACAGACCTTATTTTTGGCTAAAAAGCGACGAACAATGAGTGAGGAGTGCCTCGGTGCATTATCATGCAGCAAACACCAACTGTCTTCTACGCGATATTCTGGACGAATGCGACGAATTCTGGCAATCAAACGTTTCAAAACGTTTGAATAATACTCTCCAGTAATGGTTTGTCCAGCGGGAACAAATTATTTGTGGATAATACCTCTACTATCGAAAAAGGTAATCAGCATTGTTTTGAGTTTTTGACTTACATTCGGCACTTTGGCGCTTTTTCTTTGGGTCACACTGAAAACACCATGTTTCATCAACCGTAACAATTGATTTCAGGAAGTTTGAATCATTTTCATAGGCAGAAATTATGTCCCTGCAATGTGAAATTCTCAATGATTTCTGCTCGCCCGTTAAAGTGTGTGGAACAAATTTAGCACATACTTTAGTTTTACCCAAATCTTCATGCAGAATGGTTCGAATCGTTTCTTTGTTGATGTGTAAAACCTCTACCAACATTCTCAGAGATGCACTTCGATTGTTTGCAACAAATCCTCGCACTTTTTCTATTCTTTCTGATGTCTTCGAAGAACTTGGTTGTCCAGTATGCTTATCATCTTCTAGCGTATTTCTTCCATCCGAAAAACGTTTGTGCCAATTGAAAACATTTGATTTACTCAAACATAACGTACCATAAACTTTCTTCATCAAAATATATATTTCCGATGCACTTCTACCAAGTTTTGCATTAAATTTAATGACCGCTCTCTTTTCCATCTCAGAATTCCGACGAACAAAAATTTTTACTTTTCAAAAATAGCCTGTATGGTTTAAAAAAGTTAACCAAAATGGCTGAAACAAAGCCACGCGCTAAATAAGGCTTCGAATATATATACGCATGCGCAATTTCATACCTGGCTCTGCTATTGGCTTTTATCTAGCGTGAGTCTTAAAAATTATTTTCCACACTGTGTATATTGGCAACACTGATAATGACGCCTGAGTAAATCTCATTGTAGGAAAAAAAGGTTATTTGTTTATTGATCGCGTCGGATTTTATTTATAAAGTGGGATTTTGAACAAACATTTAAAAAAAAAATGTTTATTATATCAAAAATAAAAAATATTATACTGAGACCTTAATATTGTTTAAAAGAGAAGCATATGGTGATGAAACAATTTCAGAAACTCAATTACATTTCTGGTACAATAGATATAAAGATGGCAGTCAGAGTAAGGAGGATGATCCAAGATCAACTTGGACGAAGGAGCACAATATCCAGCAGGTTAGTGATTTAATTTATGGTAATAGAACAATAAATATTTAAACGATAGCGGAAATAGTTGGAATTTTATATGGTAGCCGCCGAAGCATTTTTAATGAACATTTAAGAAAAAGAATTTGGTGGTTACTTTGTTCCACGACATCTAACCATACAACTAAAACAGAACAGGTAAGAAATTTATAGTGTTTAGCTGAAATTGCAGTTAACAATCGAGGATTTAAAAAAAAAAACAATAATAACTCCGGGGATTAAACTTGACGATATCTTTAATATCCACAAACAAACAATCACTTAATGACACACTCCAAATTTTTCTCGATAGAAAAAAGCTCGTTTTGACCGATCAAAAGGAAAAGTGATGCTTATAGTTTTATTTTTTGACTTCCAAGGAGTTTTACTCTTTGGGTTTATTTCAAATGGAAACTCTATCAATAAGAACACATAGAAAGATATAATTGTGCGCCTTAGAGATTCAATCGAAGGAAAAAGAGCCATATCTTTCAGGCACAACAATGGAAGTTGCTTCATGACAACATCCCCTGCCCATGAAGCCACCTTGGTTATGGATTATTTATATAAACACTCTGTGACTGTTTTATTACATGCTCCTTAGATCGCAGATGTATTCCCTTGTGATTTCTTTTATTTTCCTAAGCTCAAACTGTTAAAAGGAGAGCGCTTTTCGTCATCTAAAGAGGTTATTGAAAATGCGACGGCTGAAATAAACATTCTCAGGAAAAGGGCCATTTAAACCGCATTCTAAACAGATTTTTGAACGTTGGAAAAATATGTAGATAGTGGAGGGCCCTATTTTATAAAAGAAATTAACGAAAAAAATGATTTAATCTTTTTATATTTTTCATTTTATAAAGGTTCAGTTACCTTCCGATCGTACCTTGTATATTTGCCTCGTGGTATTATGCCAAGGAACACCCAAACAGATCTCTCAGATAATTTTCTTCTGATCAAAGACGCCTCAGTATCTTCCTGTAAAATATAAGTCCTAGTAATGTCATCTCTATCATCTTTATTGGACACGGCCGCGTCTAGGCAAATATTGCGCTCAGGCAAACTGATTTATGAATACACCTACTTGTTGGAATTCCCAAAGTTTTACATGTAATATTAGTGTAACGTATTCTAGTGATTCGTGGCCTATATCCATGGCAGAAATTCAGGATATAACGTTTTCTGGTGCATTGTTCATCATCAGAGCGTGCTCTAGGCCAAATATAAATATTATCAAAATATATTTAAATGTCTTACAGAATATATTTCATTTACAATTACCCTTTGAGGTCACTTTAATAAAGATAGATTAGTTATATTATGACCACTGTAAAGAATAGTACATATTTTGAGATTGAAAAAGTGATTTTTTATATATATATTATTTGAGTTTATATTGAGAATACAATTATGAGAACTATATGCTATCCAATAATGGAATTATATATTTTAAGCATTACTAAGAAAATTTCAAAGTGATAAAAAAATTACAAATAACTCATTTTATTGAAGGCGCCTTCCATTTTCATTTACCATGTAAACCAAAAGGTATAAAGTTCAATATCAAGCAAACCAAATACCTTTCTCAAAAACATCGGAATTAAAGATAGATTCTTTATCCTTGGATTCAAATTGGTCACCAGTCAGAATTTAGAACATTTTACCAAAAATCAAGCTACTAACACTCTTCACAAATACTCCTCGTAGTTCCAAAGGTGAAGAGTTTTGATATTGCTGCAGGTTTTGCGATTAAAAATTTCAGACGCTCAACAATGTTAATATATTTTCTATGAGAGGGAGAGAGAAAGATAGAGAGAAATATTTGTATAATTTATTGAATGTTTTGAATAGACATAGCAATTTAAGGGGGAGTTGCCAAATTATTACAAATTACTCTTTAAAGGATAGATCAATTCAGAGAAAATTAATTAAATGAATTTCAGTTTATTTCAAGTGCTTATAAATGAATATTTAGTGTTAAATAAAGGAAATGAACTGAGGAAAAGGTAAACACAAATAAATGGAAGGTAAAATGAAACCCCATAAAGTTTATCTTGTTAAAAAAATGAAGCAAAAATAGAAATTCCCGTTTATTAGAATGAATTTCAAGGTAATTATATTTGAATATATTCAGTTCAATATTAAAAATAAACCAAACATATATCAATATTTATTAAAATAAATATAAATCACAATTCATATAAAAAAATCGATTTTTTTTTAAATCAAGAGCGTTCAGTCATACGGATAATCACTCTAGATAAAAAAAGTCCTGAAAGGCTGTTTCCCAGTGGTTATAAACTGGGTAAAACAACCGATTTCACAACCGATATAAACCAGGAAATCCTAAAATATTTTATTCTCATCTAAGAATAAACTATAGGAACTGTTTCAATCTGAATATGACGAAGCGTCAAACTATTATTTTCAACAATAGATGGCACTGATAAACTATATTCTAAATTTTTGAAAATTACCCATAAAGCGAAATATATTTGCGAAACCTCAAATCATTTTTCGCGGTGAATATTTTCTTTTGATAAATTCTTTCAAAGAATATGAACACATTGGCGATTTTTTTTTTACCACCGTTGAACTGTGCCCTTCCTAATATTTCTGGGCTTACATTGAGTCGTTCTATAAATGTTTTATTTAAAAATAATGATCAGCGCGAATGATAATATACACACACACACACATTGATGATAATTTACTATTTTCACATTTCCCCATATCTTAATATCAATTGTAAAAAGTTTTCAAAATCATGAAAAGAGATTTCATAGCATTAGTTTATTTATTTATCATGAAATACATAAACACGTATCTAGCTGACAAGATTGGTCTCTACAAAGAGTAATACAATTATATTGATATGAACCAAGTACATCTATATAGTTGGTGTTAGGCCAGGTGGAAGAGATTACAGTTCTACATTCTCTTATTGGAAAAGCATATATATCGGATTGCAAATATAATTTATTTACCATTATTTCAGTTGGCTGAACACCAATCTTTTTCAAAAGCTACAACAACGAATTTGTGTAAACAAAAAAAAAAACTTCTGTTGTTTATATATTATTTATTTAAGTAACCCAGGTTCCTGGAGCGTACAGAAGTCGCCAACTACCCGGGATGCCCTTCTGACCTAAGTCTTCTTGGATTTATATACAATGCCAGTGGAAGTCCAATTAATGAGGTGTCGCCAGGCAGATTTCTTTCTTGGGAGATTTTCTAGGGATTGTTTATATAAATACGTTGTTGTCTATATAAATACGTTCCTCCTGGAGCGTGGAGGAGGGCGTGACCTCCATGGAGCGTTGGGGGGTCGCTAGGTCTAACAAGGGGGAATGGAGCCGTAGTCCCCGGGTGGAGCCTCTTTAGGGCGGGTGTGTGTCCCCGTCCGGCCCTGCACAAAAAAAAAAAGACGTTGTTGTACCTTGAAAAGGGTTGGCGTTCAGCCAACTGAAATATTGATAGATACTTTTTTTTTTTTGGAATGTATATGCCATTTCAATCAACGATCTATTTATGGGCTGCTCTCTCTATTGTGTCATGGCAAACGTAAGTGTTGTTTAAATGAAACGAAGTGTGGATTAAGTTTCCACGTTGACCGCCTGGCAGTAATTGACGTCCATTGATCGCCCAATTTAAAATTCTATCAAGTCCCCGGGGATGATCGGCCACAGCAAGGTCACTTAATAATGCAGCTCGGCCAATTATATATCTCTAATATGTTGCCATCAAATATTCACACGCCATTATAAAGAAATTACTTTAATCACACTTTAGAATCCCACACATTTAATATTAAATTTTATTTTTTTCTGTATATTTTTATCTTTCTCTTTGGTTTCACGTATGCATTTTGGTTGGATTTTTCTGGAAAAAAGTTGAAGAATTTTATAGTTTTAAACATTAAGGATTTATTGTCTGTATAGAACAATTAAATTAAATATAAATAACAAGATTTATCAGGACAATATATGTGTTATCCGATGCACTAAAATACAATGAAACATGTAAGTAATAGATTTAAAGCGTACGAGGATGCGTTTCTTATAATTCTTATATTTCTTATAAGAAACGCATCCTCGTACGCTTTAAATCTATTACTTACATTTTTTAGAGGATTCCAACCTTCTTTACAATGAAAAATGCTTCAAAGCCAGAAGCCTCTCTTTCATGGGCCCTAACTACGATAATATAGCTCTTAGATTTATTCAACTTATATAAAATAACTAATATCTACATAAAGAATGCATAATTGTTATATATTTATCATATTATTAAATAGCATCAACGATTTATACTACTATGTATCAGAATTTTACCAAGATTCTATATAAAATGAAGGAGACCATCCAGTTGATCCAAAATCAGTGCCATGATAAAAGAAGTTGACATTTTAAAATATAAATGTCTAACATCCCCTCTCTTTAAATATGAACTATAATATTTCTATGAAAACAAATACACAACACCATGCTTGGACCCATTCTTGTCGATGTTCTCATTGGAAGAGCGAAGTAAGTGAATACATACTTTTTTAAGGCGTCTTCCTTTATTTTCATATAGTCTCGTCTGAACAAAAAGAGGCACCTTTTCTTTTAAAAATGCATCAGAAGAAATTATATTGTTTATTACTCCAGGAGAGAACGTATTGGTGCTGAAGAATAGGCCGTATCACCAGTTTTGGCAGAAAAAAGTCAAATTTTGCCTGAGATTGTCAAAACTGATGTTGTGGAAAATTCATTTATATCATTAACTTCGGAGGGTTGTAAACGAGAGGTTTAAACCTTCGATTTCCGACAGCCACGACCTGATATCAAATAAAAAATGGTTCTAATAGCCCTCTATTTTTGCAAATGTTCAATACTACAAGTGAGTGCAAGTAGCCACACTACGCTCTGGCATATTTTGGTGTAAATTCCAGAATCAAAATACCACTAATTGTAAGGATAATAAAATTATTAAAACCGTTGCTTTATCTAATAGGGTAAAAATACTGTCTAGTTTTGATATATTTTTAAAGGTATGTGTGCCCCATGCGTGAAAAAGTATCTAAAAAGGAATAACATTCCCTCACAATTCTTTATTTTAGATTCTCATATAATTTCTGAATCCTCCGTTGAAGTAAATTCACATTTACTTATAAATAAATAGTTTCGAGACAATTATATTTATTATTGTGAATTTAAGTAATTACATTGTGTTTGGGGTAGGTGACGTGGAGATATCCGTTGATGGAGCGGGACATCTGACTCCGTAATCCCTGATGTTGCTATGACGCTAATACCAATATTTATGTTATCTCTTAGAATAATCTTTTCCTATTTCTTTTCTCCTTCTTTTTCTGGGTGCTTGATTCAGCCTAAAGTCAAGTTATCTTTTGGGACTTTTTTCTTATAGTTAGGTTTCATAGTTAAAAATTACTTTGCATTCAATTTACTATCTTCATACATAATATTTTTTAAAATGATTCTTATATATTTTTTAAACTTTATTTTTATATGTGTACTCATTATTAATGGCAAAAAAATATATGAAATCAATAAAATTTGAAAATATTTTAAAAATTTGTTGGTGCGGCATGGTTTTGAGAGTTAGCATTTACATATGTTCAGTTTAAAAGGAAAGTTTTCGTGATAAGAGCTTCTTCTCCCAATTCCAGAAAGAGATTCCTTAAGTGTACAACATGAAAAGAGCTACATCAGAAAAATATTCCGATATACGTTCTATATATGATTATATAGCTCTGAAAACCTGAACATATTTCTAAAAAATATATATCAAAATATTTATAAATATTTTATTGCGTATTTTAGTGTATTTACGGAGTTCCAAATATCTTTAAACATATTATCAGCTTGTTTATAGTCGAATCTATAGCAAAAGTCCTTACAAGGCGACAAAATATAAAATTGTGTCTAATTGAACCAAAAGAACGATCACCAATGTGATAAGATAAAAATGAATAAGATATTACAATAAGCAGCACTCAATTAACTGGTTGGCTTTGAAACTGAGACCATTTAAATATACCGCCAAGGTTGATATCCTTTTCCCAACGAAGAGAAAGCTTGGAATCTTCAAATTGTTTTCCTTTTTATATATTTGTATGTATATTTGTATATTTTTTATGTCTTTGTATAATATAGTAAGGTTAAATCGATGTTTGTTATTCTTCTTCCTCCGCCAAAACTACTAAATCAATCATTGAAATATTCACTTGTTAGTATGAAGGTATGGTTTAACATGGAAGCTATTTAAAACTAAAATAATTGATGTGGTTATTTCAATGAATTGGTGAATAAATTTCTTTAGTTCTACTTTATTCTACTAGTAGCAGCATTGGTAGGACTAATACATATATTTGATTGAATGGCATTTTTTTTTTTCGAAGTAGGAATCATTTAACTGATTAGACACCCTAAATATCGTGGCAGAGATTAACTTGGATGGACACCCAGACACAAAGCTAAATTTATTCAGCTAGTAATAGGTAAGAATAATGATATATATTATAATTATAAACCTGTTTTAGTATGAATTATTTATTAACATACGTGTTAATATTATACGTATATACTATTATATAGTATAATTTGTCATTTGAGAGAATAAATTCGATCCAGCGAAGAGTTTCTAGCAAAAATAGTATCTAACTGATTTGAGCTTACGGGTTTTAGAGAGTCCTGTAGAATACAGGAGTAAAGTTGGTTATAACGCTCTAACCGTACTCTTGTTGAAGGGCTCCAAGTTCCGAAATATCGAGTCAATATTAGATTATATTTTTTTGCAAGAACTCTTCTCCCTAGATGGATTTTTTTTTCTTAAATTATAAGAAAAATTATTATTTTTGGAAGATACTTTGTAACAAAAATATTGTCAATAATGTAAACGACATAAGCTACTTTACCAGTATGAATTATTTACTCAATAAAACTTTTATTTATTATGAAAATGTATTTATATATGTTATAGAGATATATCTCGGGCAGTTCCAGGTACATAAGCCATATAAATTATGGATGTCTACATTTGAGACAAACAATTCCATAGCTATCCCCAGGGAGGAGCCACAAATGGACAGCTAGCTAACCTCAATTAAACTTTAACAGACCTTGGCTTTTGTCCCTTTTATTGGTTTCAAGCAATTGCTCTGTAATCTTTTGATAAAATCAGTGGGTTCCTCAAGATTAAATGTGTTTAAGTCTTTAGAGATAAATCTTTTTTTTAAATTTTTTTAAAAGAAAATTCAATAGTGAAGGCATACGTACGCCTTTCATAGTTGCTTATAAGAAATATATGAATTAATATTAATTTATAAACTTTTTTGTTTAAACTTTTAATATGATTTACATTTCTCTTTAATTTGAATGCTTTAAAGTATGGAAGGTTTAGTTTTTTTTTTAATTATCCCTAGTACACGTGGTACAGGCCATGATAATCATGGTGGGTAGTTAGCGACTGCCTTTACTGTAAGCGCACCACATGCCTACACATGTGTAAAGCAGTTCGACTTTGCACTTACAAATGTGCCAGAGCTCCGTTTGGTTACTTGCACTCGCTGGTCGGGTTGGAATCTTGCAAGAATCGGGGGCCATTGGAGCATTTTTTTTTTAATCAGAAAAAAGTTTTCAATGCGGGAATCGAACCCGGGTCGTAGTGGTCGAAAACCAAACAGTTTAACCAGCCTTCCACCGACCCCCACGGAAGGTTTAGTTATTTGAGAGATTATATTTTAAATAAGACAAGCAATGTTCTTTTAATAATTGGCATATTTTCTTATTGAAAATATTTTAACAGTTCCTCATATAGTAGCTATATGTCGGTTCTTAAGGAAATTAAAATATTTTAAGGAGTTTATTTAGCTATAATTAGCAAATATGGAAGTAATTTTAATTTTTATTTGACAGAGATAAAAATATTTTATAGAAGCGATTTTATTATTGAATTGTTAGAAAAAGATGCACTTCCTCTCACATTAAAAATACTATTTGTCTCTAAATAAAAGCGAATGATAATGTAAGATTTATATAATGTGAGGAAATTAAAGGAAATATCATGCTGCTAATTAAAACGATTTTTTTTTTCTAATTTTAAATTTTGAATATAAATATAAACATATATAACTGTTAATATTTTCAAACTTTACTATTCTATTAATTCCATATGTAAAAGATTCTTTCATATCTCACGTGTAGACATTTTTGTCAATTACATTTTGGCGAATTTTAATCACAGATGGATTTCAGAGAAATTAAAATTAGCACTAGGTACTCACTGATATTTTCTTATTATTCATCTTCAGGTTCTTGTTGAATGTCATTATGAATCAACGAGCTGTTGGAATCTGAGAATTTGATTGATTTCTTGAAGTTCCATATATATCCGATGATTAAGCAAAAAAAAAAACACTCTCAATTGAACCGAAATTTTAAAAAGCACAGTTTCACTTATTGTTGCTATTAAATTTTAAAATTATTGAAGATTTCGCTTGAATAGCTTTCTCGAGGTATTTATAGCTTTCTTGCACCGTCCCAATTCAATTTCGAACATGTTTACTAGAGTAATTTGAAAATTTCAAAAAATCACTGAAGAAAGTTACGTCAATCTTCTGGAGAGCTCGTTCATGTCTAAGCATTGCCGTTTCTTGGGCGCTCAATCGCCGCGGAGGCGTGGCAAACATCTGTGGATAGACGCCTTATCAATTGCAAGAGCGAAGAGAAGATTTGCATTTCATTGCATTTCTATAAGAAGTCAACACTGAGTGTCTCGCAGGGCGACGACAACCATTATCCTAATGTAGAATGGTTTCTAAGAAATCGCTCCGGAGAAATATACAATCTCCTTCTACTTTAACTAAATAAATGAGGTTTGAATGGCAGCAACAATGGGCAAACGACCTAAGGATATCTCAATCTGTCTGCTATTGATGTGCCTATAACAATTTTTAACTTATATTTTGAGCAAATTTGAGAGTTTTAAAGAAATCAGTTGGTGTGTGTTAAATATTTTAGAAGTTTATATGAATTTTACGCATGCATTTTCTCAAAGGTTTTTCAACCTTGAAAACAACTTTACTTTAAACTTATTTGACTTGTTAAACGATGATTAAATTTGAAATTATCATTAATTCGATTTAAATTCTTTGCTATCATATAAATAAGTAGGTCTGCCTGTCTGTGATGCACTTTTTCGATTCGAAAACGGTTAGAAGTTTGAATTTTTTTTTTTCAGAAATTGTTCATGATCTTAAAAAAAGGAAGAAATCTCAAAATTTAAATTTTTATTTGAGGCCTCCTTGGAATTACAAGCAAAAATGAGCACAATCCAAACTATTATTTTGAATTAAGCTTGATCCAAATTAACTAATTATGCATATTTTAATCAAATGGCTCATGGTTCTTACTTAAAAAAATATGACCCAATTAATTTCAAATGATTGAAATTTCATCGCATGTGAGCAAGTTGAAAATGCTGAATATGCTGAGAAGTTTGATATGAATTACAAAAAATAAGTATATAGGATGGCTGATATCTTATCAAATGATAGAAATGATAACAGAACTATATGAAGCGCAATATCTTGATAATAAATATTTTTCATTTATTTACATTAGGTAGAAGTAGAACCTATTATTGGAATATATAATCTTACAACTTTAATATGACTCATAACTGATTGTCATTTTGTTTTATTTTAATATAGTTAGTTCTACATAAATTGAATATACTTGAAGAAAAGGTTTAAACGAATAAAGTTTCAATTTTCAGTGCGCAAAATACTTGTTCAATATCCATAAAAATATGCTTTATACAAATTAAGGAATATGTTTATTGTGACTACGTCAAAGACGAATTCTGGTGACTTCATAGATCTATTTCTTCTAAGAGAGAGAGAGAGAGAATTTTTTTTTTTTTAAAAATAAAATAAACATACTGATAGATCTGCCTTTATAATTTCAACAGTCTTTAGCATTGAAGAATCGTCAGCTAAAATTGGTGCTGCGCATCATTTCATACGTTTGTAGAACAAGATGTAAGCGTTCTTCGTGATCACCTTGTTCGAATTGATGCTCTACACTCTGTGGTCGTCCAAGGTGAACAATTCGAGAGAGAGAGATTGAGATTGAAACTACTTTATTTCAAAGTCCATATAAGATTAAATACGGTTGAATACAGAATAAATATAAATATCAATATATAAGATTATATATATAATGATGAGAGAGAGAACTGCAATATTGCACCCTCTCTCTCAGGCATTCTTATTGAAATGTCGCCTCGGAGTTCTCCTGTCACTAAGCGACGTATATGATGGAGCTAGCTATAGCTATAAAAGTTGTAAAAATGTAAGAATTGTTCAAGCCAGAGAAGTGAGACCGCTGTATTCTAGAAGTAGGCGCTGGAACGAAAGGGTCAGGCTGAAGTGACAGCTGGAGCTCTCTTCAAGACAGTGTTGGAGAAGCAGTCTGGTCTTGGGATGTCCTAAAGTTTTCCCATGACGTGCGGGCTGAAGTCTGATGAAATGTAAACTGGTTGAAGTAGCTAGCCGCAGAAGGCACTTGAATACACCAAAGGGGATCAAGGTAAGAGACTCGTCCAGAAATCCTTGGATTGTAAAACGACGGTCATTAAAGAAGTGCTTACCTAAAGGCAACACGGTAAGATGTATTTATATTTGTATTCATGGTAGGTAAGTCCTTTGATGTACTATTTACCTGATTTTATATTTATTAGACTGTTATGTAACATAATAAAAAACTCTAGCTGCATCCTAATACGAACTCACGTGTAGGAATTTTGGTATTCCACAATTTGGTGATCACAAACGGCGCATGGCAGCCTTCACAATAGTCTTATTATTATTCGTGGAAGGCTTTTATTGATTTATCAAGAAATTGAGTTGGCCAAATATCAGGGAACAGGCTAAATCAATGTTTAGTTGATTTCTCTTCCATCAGATAGCGCTCTGCCTTCTGTAAAGCACATGTGCTCCTGGTCAGGATATGCCTACTTTGTTTTTAGTCTTATCATTGTCCGGTCGATTAGTCCTTAGTCGTCTCCTCATCCCGGAATTCTCTCACTAGGTAATCTCTTATAAAAATGTCATCTCGATCGAATCATACTGTTGCTATGACATCGAAAAATAAATCTGAAAAAGGTCGCGTCAGTCAGCGAAAATGACCAATAACTGACGTCGTAAGTGTTAATATATATTTTTTTTTTGGAGATTGGTCTTATCATCTCAGATTTTATTTCTTTAGTTTATATAGTTATTACTTTAGTTAAGAGAAAAGCAATTCCTGATTGTGCAACTAAATGGCTTGCGCTATATGTCGAAATAGATATCACTTTTGGCTTGCGCCATCTGTCGGAATTAATATCAACTAATCGTTGAGTTTTAATTATTCCATAATTTGTTAAAATACCCTTTTTAAACATTAATAATGATTTTAGAAATCATAAAGTAATATAACTTTACAGTTTATTATGGCAAGTGGCAAATACAACGGATTCTTAGACAATTGACACCTATATAGTCAATATTACATTTCAAACAAATAATAAAAGAGAATGAGAATATTTAAACAATGATTAATGAATGAGGTAAGCTCCACCATGATGGTCCTCCTTCAGACCAGGAGGGGGTCTTCTTGGACCCTCCGCATCTACAGGCTCAGGAAATGCTTGAATATAGGGGTCTTGGCAGACGCCATGATGGTTAGAGCCTCATCTTCCAGGCTAGGCTATGCCCGAAAATTCAGCCCTGCAGGTCAAGAAACCATTGGATGATGATGATGAAGGCCTCTACATTGGCCGACCTGATCCAGTACCGGTGGGCCAGTGACAGGTCTCTGGACTCACTGGCAATGCAGGACTCCCGACCTGAAGCCGGATGTGCTGAATAAGGAAGGGCATGCAGGACCAGCCGCACGGCAACGGCGGCATTATGCCCCAAGAAGCCATATCTCCGGAGAGAAGACCAGCTGATGGAGATGGAAATGCGGACGTGAGGTAGCCACCAACCCAGAAGCTGGATTGATGGCCAGTGAACGCTCCAGCATGCGGCGGGCAATGCGGCTGGTTAGAAGCTGGAAGGCGGTGGCCGTCGCGCGCAGCACGATGACGTTCTCAATGTTGTCGACCCGGTGGGTGTAGTGCCAATTATGAAACACGAGCCGGTTGCAGAAGGTGGTGAGGCCGCGATGTCAGCGAAGGCGGCGCGGATGATGTGCAGAGGGAGGGTTAGGGAGCTGGTGATCTCACCAACTCGCACCCCGTCCAATGGATTCTTAGATAGTCCCTCCTCGCCTAAATGGAAAGCACACACTATTCACAGGAAGTAGTGCGATGGCTTGCATCTTTACTCGGAATGAATATCAACTAATCCTTCATTTTTTTATTCCAGAAATATACGAATGCAGGAATCCTCAAAGATAAACTTTTGGCCGTTAAGGAACATCTTGAACCACGCCGATGTGGGCCAACAGCCTGAAAAGCGTACATGGTATCTTCTCTCGATTAATAAAGAAAGGGTATTCAGCACATTCTGGAAAAATAAAAATCTACGGTCGGTTGATATTTATTCCGACAGATGGAGCAAACCATCTTTTAGTTTCACGACTAAGAGAAGCCTTTCTCCTAGTTTAGAAAAGTTATATTTCTTATATACTTATCTTAAATATGCTTAGCATAGTGTCTCCTCTCTCCTTCCAAGAAAAAAACATCAAATTTAAAATGTTCAAAAAAGTCTAAAGATCAATTTTAATCTTTTGATGGTACCTGGCACATTATCCGTCGTCGAATTAATTAAAATTAATAATTGATACGGTGAAGAGGAGGAAGGCAGTCTTAATTAAATTAACGATAAATAAATATTAATTGGAGAGCTCCCAGGAGACGGATCTCGGAATGATAGCTGCTAATTAACTTTTCTTTTCTTGTCGCCAGATGGCGACACCAGCCGATATTGTCCCGGATCATTTCTTTATGTTGTTTTCCTCTTCTTGGTGTGTGTAAAAATTTCAATACATTTTTTCCTTATGCGAAATATATAAATATATATTTTTCCATAAATATAATAAATAACTTTATATAACACTAAGAGAGGCTTATATTGGATAGTCATTTATTCTATCAATAATCTCAATCTGCAGAACTCCCCTCTTTATCAAGGCTTTTTAGGGAAATTATTTTGATGCTCCGATATTTATAATAAGTGTAAAATCATTAAAGAAAATTTCTCTTTTCATTAAAATAAATACCATATATTAAATCTATAAATTAAAACAATTTTGCGATAAATTCAATCTATAGCTACAACCTTGAACCGCACTTCTATGCAACCAATCAGAATCAGAGCTAAGAATCAGAAAATTCGGTATAAGATAAAAGAGACAAGGGCGGAAGTTCACCTAACTTTTTGCTTTCACCAACATCGGCGCAGGATCATCTCCAGGAGTGTCCAGGAAGAGAAGACTTTCTTAAGCTCGAACCGCTGAGGTCGTTTTATTGTAATGTTCATCTCCCTTTCAAAAATGAAATTATTTTAGAATATTTGACTTATTTGTCATTTTGTCAATGTTTTGTTAATGTTTATTACAGTCCTTACTGCCATGATAAAATAATGAGTATACTTGGCTCACCAATGGCGAACCCTTTCAGATATTTCGACAGTTTAATCAACCATGCAGCTATAAGATTGCTTGCATCCATCTAATATTGTAATGGGTTGTTCTACTTGTATACCTGGCACTTGAATTCTTGGTTATGATATTCAACGAAACTAGGAACATATGTATATCCGCTTAGAGAACAATATAAATAAACAAATATATTTAATTGAACAATGATCGTTTGCAATTAAATTTAAAAAAGGCCAGTCAACCTCAGGCAAAACGGTTGCATCAATATAGTTAAGGTTTAAAACTATTCTAGACTTTTTTACCATTTATTATCCTTATTGCCCAACGAACCATACTTTATGTTGAAATCATCTTATCACATGTAATGGTCTTATAGCATATAACATACACCTTGAGTATATATATAACTAAATATTGACGACGTTTACGAATGCCCCTCTCTGTCTCTCAGCGCTATCTGACACTAACGACGGCGACGCATGCGCAAGGACATTTCATTTTTCGCGTTGTATATCCTCAGGAGAGATGCCGAATACTATAGAGATTTCGACGGGTATTTCAAGACATTTATCAATAATATTTTAGTGAATATTGTAGAAAGTTTTGATATTTTGAATTAGGCTATATTTGGGTTTCTTCAGCGCTAACGTTTTATAATTTCTATAAGCGTTGTAATGGTAATTTCTAAATTAGACGATCATCCTTTTACTATATATAATGTATAAGATGGTATTGCGAATTTTTATATGTGTTTATCTTTTTATTCAATGTATTGGAATAAAATTCGTTCTCAAATATTTGAAAAAGGTTTTGAAATAAGGTGTATACCATCTTTAAAAATTTGAAAAAAATATAGCCACATCAACTAAATTTTTAATTGCCGACTCTCAGTCATTCTGGGGAATGAAAAGAGTGACAGCGAGTCACTGAAAATATAATTGGTTGATGTAGCTATACCATTTTACTCGAATTCTAATCAACAAATGGTCTTTAAAATCCTTAAAGGTATTATTATAATTTTATTGATATAAATTTGTGTTTGAAGTTCTTTCATAAGATTTTTATATTTAAAAATATATTGTTCAAATGTATTCTCTCGTTTTTAGATGAATAATAAATCTACCCTCCATAACATAAAAACTATCATTCATAAAATCTATTTTTAATTTCAAAATATTCTCTATGTTAAAATAACCTGCAGGGCTAGATCTTAGTCGAGGCCTGGATGACGACGCCATCTTGGCGTTTGCTAAGAATTAGCTATCTCTAAGTATTATCTTAACATTGAACTGAGAGGGATTCTGGAGGAGGACTCTCTCAAGGTGGAGTTTTATTTTATCCCCAAATTGTAAATATTATCATTTATTTTAGGTATCATAATCGTGATAATGTAAAATTTGGATTAAAGACTATAAGCACAAGGTAATAAGTCCAAATTAGTAGTGTATGACGTCTGAAGATGCTAACATATCGCTGTAACAGAAACGTCACACACTATTTATTTATTTGGATATGGCCTTATTATCTTGAGGTTATATAATCTTTCTTATATTTTTTAATATTCCATTAAAATCCTTGTAACAATTAACTGAGTGTTAATAAAACATTTTGAATTTCCAAAAAAAGTTAAAATATAAAGAGACAAAACGGTTATGAAACTTCTATTATTTAGTGTCAAAATAAAGTTGGAGCCTAATTCCTTTTGTTGATAATGTTGAAATAAGAAATATTAGTACCCTATTCAAATATCTAAGTGAAGCATTAGCAGCCTTCATTTTTATTAGCTCTCGAATGGCAAACAATTAAAATTGAAAAAAAAAACGATATTCAAATAAATATGTAATTATGTAAATATTTAAAATTTCCGTAAACTCAATATTTATCAGCTCTTGCTACCGTTTTAACTGTATTGGATTTTCCCACTAATTCAACATTGTGTGTAATAAAAGGACAGAATTTCGAAATCAATCTATTCTTCATTTAGATAAATAAAAAAATAAACGTGTAAAATATACAAAGAGTGAAATTTAATGACTATATAACTCCACACACAACATTAATTAATTCGTTTTAATGTTAAATTATCTTTTTATGTTTCTTGAAAATATTATTTCAAGACAAAGGGGGCTTTTCTAACCATAATCGAAAACTCATAAATTTATGATTTACGCGGCTTGGTTTCAAAATATTTTAGACGTAAGCAATTTAGACTAATTAAATCTTTCTTCAATATATTTCGCCAATATATTGTACATCTTGAGATACTCGCTAATAATTTATTTTACCTATTTGAATCATACAAAGGACTGGTGGAGAAGAGAGATACGCAGTCCATTTTCCACAAACACGACACGGGATTGAATTTCCCATTGAACACTTTCTCTGTTTCAATGGACCCCGATTCTTGCATAAATAGGTTTCATTGTAAATTTTCAAATACTGCTACGTTACTACCTTCTAAAATTTCTTAAATATATTCGTAGTATATGTCTATCAACGTAGGGGTTAGAACATACATTTATAAATTTAATTGCCATCTATTGCTAAAATTTGTTACAAATATATTCACTGGAAATGTGTTTATTTTCAATAATAATATCAAATATTATTTCTTTGGACCATACTGCAATGATATAAGTTATTGAATTAGAGCCCTCTCATGTGCTCTCTGTTTTACGCTGTTTGTGTGGATCTCTAAAAAAGATCGAGTGAATAGCTCGAAAATAGATATCCTTATAGATCCCGCGTGTTCGTTTGATCATCCTGAGACGGCCTTACAATATATATTTGGCATATCCTCACCGCTCACATTGGCATTTTAGATTCAGAGTGCCATCTAATGGAATAAAGCATTTTTAATGTCAACCCCTTGTTAGAGTTTAATTTATTATTACTCGGCGTAAATGGTTTTATTATATTTGACCAGGAGTGCCTGGTCACGTGTGTGTGTGTTTGATTGTATATATAGTGTGCTTAGAAATAAAATGTGTGTTAAGTTGAGCTTTGTGAGACTGGTGTTTTCACAGTATTTAGAGCTCGGAAAGCCCGCTTCATTTAGGACAAGACCTGGGCGCTCACTATACCTCTAGGTGGAAGAGTGAAAAGAAGGAAACCAGCCAGAAGAAGATCGGCTAACATTTTGGTCCCTCGAGCCGGATCTAGGCTAAGGTTAAAGTTATAAAGAGGTTAAAGAAGTTGAAGAAGCCTAAAGAGGTTAAAGAAGTTGAAGAAGCCTAAAGAGGTTAAAGAAGTTGAAGAAGCCTAGAGAGGTTAAAGAAGTTGAAGAAGCCTAAAGAGGTTAAAGAAGTTGAAGAATCCTAAAGAGGTTAAAGGAATTGAAGAAGATAAAGATAAAGAAGGCTTATGCAAATTTAAGCAAGATTCGAAAAAATAAGAATTTATGTAAATAAGGTTTTAAAAAGGTTTTGCAAATTGGATTAAAAAGATAAGGCCGAGGTATAGTGCGTTAAGGGAAAAAGGTTAAGTTAAGAACAGCACCAAGGCTAGAGAATGAAGCGGGCATTAAAAGGTAGAGCCGTTCAAAGAACGACTATTTCCAAGTTAATCAAAAAGGCAGAAGCGGAGTCGGATGGGGAAACTCCTTCTGAAAATGTGATAAGAACGAGCTATACACTCATCGAAAAGCATATGGCAAATCTTCAGGATGAAGATAGGTTGATCTGGAATTTAATGCTGGACGATGAGGAAATTGATTACAAGGTACTAGAGGAGGAGAAGGATACAGTGAGCCAGTATGATCTGAAGTGGATAGGTCTTGAAAATAAGATAAATCATTTCCTCAGCTCTCTGAAGAAAAATACGGAAGCCCTCCATGGTGCTAGTTCGGAAAAGGGCTCGCTGCCTGGAACAAGAGTTGGCCGATTGCCCAACTTGGATTTGAAGATCTGCGATGGAAGCAGTTTAGAAGTCGGGATGAGTGAGAAGCCAAGGGTTGTAGGAATTACCTTGATGAAGGGAGTTGATCCAGCTTCTATTAAGGAAGATGCTGGGATTGTGGTATCATCCGAGTAAATGGTAGAAGAGACATCCAAGCAGATTGCCGTTGAAGAAAGTAAAAAGGCTCAAGTAGTAAAAGGGCATTTTGCTGAAGACGGTGAAAAGGCTCAAGTCAAGAAGAAGTCTGTTGTAGAAGTTGACGAAAGTCATAGGGCTGAAGTTGAGAAAGAATCCGTTGAAGCAGATGAAGAGAAAGGGCTGGATGTGGAACAAGGAATGGATTCAAAGAACACTGCAGAAGTGAAGCTGCTATATGCAGAACAAGGTACTGATTCAAAGATGGCAGAAAAGCTAGATGCAGAACAAGGCACTGATTCAAAGGTGGCAGAAGAGCTAGATGCAGAACAAGGTACCGATTCAAAGATGGCGGAAAGGCAAGACGCAGATTTAGAGAAAGGGAAAGACTCAGAAGCTGAAACCAAGGACAATGGAGCAGGGGATTCTGAGACTGCAATTAAAGGTTATGAATCGGTGAGCAATTCTAAAGCGGTTGCTGAGGGCGCTGATCAAGTGGAGATATCAGATGGTGAGGCTGAGTCCATTGATGATATTGAGGAAAGAGTTGTCAGAGTTCCAGCATCGAGGAAATTGGTGGAAGCAAGACAAACTGGAGATGCGGAATTTAAAGTAAAGGGATGCTATCTTCCCGATCGCCCTGTATTTGAGTGTGGGTCCAAAGCGACGCCTATACGGCCAGTGTTTGACGACGCTTCCTGTCGAGGAAACGGCGGACTCGCCTTGAGGCGGTACTTGAAGAGGAGACCCAGTCTGCTGAAAAGAACCCCTGAAATAAGGATAAAACTTCGGGAGAATAAATTCGGGGTTTTGGCCGACCTGAAAAGATATTTCCGGTTGATGGCCATTAAGAACAATGATTGGGACTACCTCAGATTTATTTGGAAGAAGAAGATGGACAACTGATGGTTTTTGGGCGGGAAATCGTTGTAGACGATTTTAATTAAGTGCCCCATACCTCAAAAATCCGGAGGAAAAATAAATAATTGAATGATGATGCAAAGGTTGAGAAAGTAAAACGCTTTCTAAACAGGGTTGTACTGTCCAGATCACCTATGTGAAGAGAGAACCAATAGAAAAAGGTTCAATTGGCAAATATCTTCCAAACAATAAAATGCAACTTGTATCGAAGGAAACTGTTTCTGGAGCTGTGGTAACTCCAATATTATATACTCCGGCCAGTTCTCCAAAGGGGCAAGTGCCTACTCCAGCGAAAGTCTTAATTTAGGAGACAAGTCTCCAGAAAAGTCTGGTGAAAGTGCTAAACTGGAGAGGATTGCGAATCCGGTAGATTATAGGAATATTATATTGAGTGGTTTGAGATCTCTAAAGAAGATTTCAGAAGCCTTCAGACGATACCTCTAAGCCTTCAGACGATACTTCTAAGCCTGCAGACGATGCCTTAGCATCAGATCATGATTCTTCAAAAGGTAAAGCTCAAGGTTCTCAAGAGGTTCCAGAGATTGCAGTAGAAGATTCTGACGAAAAGTCTGCAATTGAGGATTCTCAACCTTCAGAGCCTCTTGGTGTGGAGGGTTCTGGAGTGGGGGCTTCAAGCGATGTAGAGGTAAGAGCTCAAACAAAGAGCCCTAAAGCCATATCTTCCAAAATACTCTGCATGAAGAAAGAAGAATCCAGCATAGACTTGGAAGAGGAAGACACTGGAAGAAACGAACCCTCTCCGGCCTCAATCACCTTCAAGGCCCTAGAAACCACAGATTCTAAAGAAATTGATCTGACGATTTTGGGCAGCATTGCGAGAGAACATTGCGCACAAGGGATTACATTTGAACAGTCCAGGGTTATAAGGACATTGGGTTTGGGATGGATCCAAGGTGAAGACTGTTTCTTGTATGACGTTCAGTCGTTGGAAAAGACATCGGCGACTACCTCGAGCGAAATGCTTTCCTTCATCGCCAAGTTAGAAGATCCCTTAAGATGGTTGGCACCTGTCCTTGTAACAGAAAAATAATGGTTCAAAGGTTGTGGATGGCGGAATTACATTGGGATGATCCGATGGATGAATCATTGATTGAGACATGGACTACTTTAAGAAAGGAATTGAATTTCATAGGAAGATTGAGAATACCCCGATGGTTGGGTCTCGGAAGGAATACCCAGGGAGTGCAGTTGCATGGATTCGGTAATGACTCTGAAGACGCCTATGCGGCAGCTGTTTACATAAGAATTCCCACTGATGATGGAGTCAGTGTAGGACTGTTGGCATCAAGGACTGAGTTGGCTCCCATGCGGAAGATGTCAATTCCACGCTTAGAATTGTGCGCGGCTCTTCTGCTGACCAGACTAGTGAAATATAGTGGAAGAGTTGAGTATCAAACTTGAGAGTGCTAACTGTTGGTCCGATTCTACCATAGTCTTGAGTTAGTTAAGAACTATGTCTGGAAATCTCCCCACTTTCATCGGCAATCGTGTCGCGGATATTCAGAGGTGTCCACAGGTCCGGGAGTGGCGCTATGTTCCCACAGGAGATAATCCAGCGGATATTGCCAAGCGGGGAATTCTGGGGTCCGAGCTGAAACAGTCTTCCATCTGGTGGACAGGACCTACCTGGTTATCAGCGGAATAAACAGAATGGCCTAGAATGCCTCCTGTGTTTGAGAACTAAAGTCAAACTGAGCTCCAGTGTGTTCCTGCCCTCAGTGAAACACCTTTCTTGGTGGCCATCGGAGAGATGAGCTCGACCTTTGATGGATATATCCGAAAAGTGGCTTGGATATTGCGTTGTTGCCATAACTGCCGCTACAGTGCGGAGCGATATCAGTCGCACTTAACCCCAGCCGAACTGAGAAATGCTCATAGGAGAATACTTCAAGCAATTCAGTGCCAGCATTTCAGGGAGGAAATAAGAAGTTTGACCACTTTAGGATCGGTGAAGCGCACAAGCAAGATTTATGGTTAGCACCGTTCCTCGACGATCAAGGAATCCTTGGAGTCGGCGGTGGATTGAAATGGGCTCCATCTATGACATATGAACGAAAACATCCTGCGCTATTGCCTTCATCAGGAAAGGTGGCTCAGATGATTGTTCAAGTGGTTCATATGCGGACTTCGCACGGAAGTGTGCACCTGATGCTGTCCACATTGAGACAGAGGTATTGGATGCTGAGAGCAAAAGTCAGGTGAAGAGATGCATTCGAGAGTGCGTGACATGTTGTCGATACAATCGCGTCACTCAAGGCCAGCTAATGAGCGATTTACCCAAGGAGAGATTAACACCGGGTAAACCCCTCTAAATCAGTGGTGTAGATCAGGGGTGGCGAACCTTTTTATATTAGAAGGCCAATTTTCATTCTACCATTTTTGAGAAGGCCGCATCCATATATATATATATATATATATATATATATTGATTATAAAAATAAATAGTTGTATAGTTTTATAGTTAAGTATTCTATTAAAATTATCTTCATTAGTTTGATTATTTAAATTCAAATTATAAATTTGTTAATTGTTATTATTTAGTATAGATAGAGAAAAAAAAAAAAATTCTTTACTTCTAAAACATCCTCTAGTTAATTATATAATTATAATTAATAACAATAAAAAATTAACAAAGTAACGTCTATTACATCGGCTTTTACACGTCATTCAGACATACTCTAATCCTATATATAGAATAATCGAAGAGATAATATATATAATAGTTAGAAAAAAGATAGAAAGACAGAACCATGTACTTTTAATCAAACTAAAAGAAAGAAAACAAAAAGTTTTGTAAATAAGGTAGATAAGATTGTTAGTATATATATATATTTTTTTATAATTTTATATTTTATTCGTTTTTTTTTTTTTTTTTAAAGATTTTTTTAAATTTTTTTATTTTAAAATATGAATATAAAAAGTTGTATTTAGTAAAATATCTATAATATGAATTAACTTTTATTATAAGTTTGGTTATTATGTTTTGAAACCCTAATGGTAGACCAGACATATACAAAAAACTTAAATTGGAGTAATTATTGAAAAAAGAGGTCTGCTGAACCGGGACTTCTCAAATAGAAATTCAGCTTTTCAACATTTCATCCCTTCTCTATTATGTCTAGACCTCCTTTCAACCGTATTTTATGTGTTAATATAAAGTTACTACAGTGAAACATTTATATGAACAGATATAATGTGTACCTACCTTGTCCGCGAACGCCTTCAACTGTAAACAACTATTTCTGGATAACACATGTTGTGGGGGGGTGGGGACAAATTTAGACCGAATTGTGGGAGAACAAGACATTCAAAGAATAAAGATAAGATAGTTAAGGGAAGAAATCCAAATTTTATAATCTTTACAGTCAGTTAAAAATTAAAATAATTGATTCAAAACTTATTCATCTTTCAATATTCCTTTAAAAAGGCAAATTATTAGAGTTTAATAAAGCTATTAATTGTGAAAATTCACTTTCATACACTTTCACACAATAATTTCTTTCAATAATCAATACTACAAATTTATAATCTTCAACAATTAGTTAAACTTAAATTAAATAGCTGATTTGAAGATTTTTTCACAAGATTTTTAAAGTAATATTGTATATAATTCATTTTGTTTAATCTCCAATTTCTGGGGAGGAAAATGGAAATTAAATAAAAGTGAATTTTCACAATTAATAGCTTTATTAAACTCTAATAATTTGCCTTTTTAAAGGAATATTGAAAGATGAATAAGTTTTGAATCAATTATTTTAATTTTTAACTGACTGTAAAGATTATAAAATTTGGATTTCTTCCCTTAACTATCTTATCTTTATTCTTTGAATGTCTTGTTCTCCCACAATTCGGTCTAAATTTGTCCCCACCCCCCCACAACATGTGTTATCCAGAAATAGTTGTTTACAGTTGAAGGCGTTCGCGGACAAGGTAGGTACACATTATATCTGTTCATATAAATGTTTCACTGTAGTAACTTTATATTAACACATAAAATACGGTTGAAAGGAGGTCTAGACATAATAGAGAAGGGATGAAATGTTGAAAAGCTGAATTTCTATTTGAGAAGTCCCGGTTCAGCAGACCTCTTTTTTCAATAATTACTCCAATTTAAGTTTTTTGTATATGTCTGGTCTACCATTAGGGTTTCAAAACATAATAACCAAACTTATAATAAAAGTTAATTCATATTATAGATATTTTACTAAATACAACTTTTTATATTCATATTTTAAAATAAAAAAATTTAAAAAAATCTTTAAAAAAAAAAAAAAAAAACGAATAAAATATAAAATTATAAAAAAATATATATATATACTAACAATCTTATCTACCTTATTTACAAAACTTTTTGTTTTCTTTCTTTTAGTTTGATTAAAAGTACATGGTTCTGTCTTTCTATCTTTTTTCTAACTATTATATATATTATCTCTTCGATTATTCTATATATAGGATTAGAGTATGTCTGAATGACGTGTAAAAGCCGATGTAATAGACGTTACTTTGTTAATTTTTTATTGTTATTAATTATAATTATATAATTAACTAGAGGATGTTTTAGAAGTAAAGAATTTTTTTTTTTTCTCTATCTATACTAAATAATAACAATTAACAAATTTATAATTTGAATTTAAATAATCAAACTAATGAAGATAATTTTAATAGAATACTTAACTATAAAACTATACAACTATTTATTTTTATAATTAATTTAGATTTAGCTTGCTAATCTAACCAAATCTACTTGATATGATTTATCATTCTGATCAGATTGCTCCTTAAGTTTTAAATGTAGTATCACTGTTATATTTTTATTATATAGTTTTTACACTATATTAATTCATATGAGCTTGCTCTATGATATATTTTTATATATAATATAATATACAAATTTAAATATATATTAGATATTCTAATATAAATAAAACTCCATACAGATTATAATTATCTTTTATTGTTTGATTATGAAAAAGTAAATTATAAAAATAATTCTAAAAAATAACTTCAGAACTTTTGTTTTTTTCATTGTTTAGATAGTTTAAAGATGTTTTTTATTAGTTATTCTTAAAAAATATAACAGATAACAAACAGTAATATCTATATTTTTATAGATTAATTATTCATTTTATTACAAATTTAATTACCACAAAAACAATTAAGATAAATATATTAATAAAAAAAAAAAAAAAATTTTCTCAATAGAATAACAAACTAAAAAACTAAAAAAAACTACCAGCATATTAGGGTTAGCACCTCTTTTATGTTAATTCAAACTCGCTAAGAATTGCCTAAGAAAGAATTGTCAAACTTGTCCCTCTCTTAAGAACCATGATACATTTCAAACGACTAGTTGTAAATTAGTAAATACTATTTATAAATTAACATGCCAAATTTGTCAATTATCATATATAGGACAAACATGTAATCCATTAAATATACGAATAAACCTACATAGAAACCACGCTAAAAAATCAATTGGTAATATATATATGAAAGAACACAATAAATTACATACTTTTAACAACTTTAAGATAGAAATACTAGACATATGTCAAAACAAAAAACAACGACTATTATTAGAAAACAACTACATTTATAAACACAACACATTATTCCCTTATGGACTTAATGACGAATTAAACTACACATACAAACCACAAACAGAAGAAATTTCAACTTATGAAATCAGCTGCAAATACAAAAAAAATGAATTCAAAACTAAACCTAATAAAACTAGAGGTAAAACTACCAATAAATTAGGTTACATTGAATTTGAAGAATTACTGGACCCAAAACAAATGTACACTAACAACTTCGTCGATAAATTTATTAAAACATTATTTAAACTAAATAATAATAAATTTATCAAACTTATAGAATATATTAAAATTCATAATCTAACTAATAGATTAATAGATATCACACACGACATCTTTAAATACAGAAAAATTAAACAATCTACTAATAACATTAATATTATCATTAAATTTAATAACAATTTATTTAATCATATTAAGTTTAATGATATTTTTAATAACCAAAACATTAATAATCTTTTCCCTATAAAAAATTTAAATTTCAAAACAATCTGGAGATACAACAAAAATATAGGTAATTTAGTTTGCAATTATAACCAATTTATTAATAATTTGGCAAATTATAAAAAAATTAAATGTAATTGCAACAACTATATTGATAAATATAAGTTTTCAGGTCATATATTAACTAGCAATTTTTCTTTTTTAAATCCAGAATATCAGGATATTTCAAATAAAGGGTATAAATATATACCTCAAATTAAACACAATTATAATAATACAATTAAATCTATATTAAAAGATATAGATATTTTCATAAATAAAACTAGTATAAAATACAGTATTCCAGAATTTACTTTTCTGGAATGGAAACATAATATTAAAAAGGAGGTTATAAATTATTATAATAATACACTTAAATACACAAAACCTAATTCAGATATTCCTTCTTTTAAAGAAAATATAATTAATTTACAGAAGGACTTTATTATCACTCCTATAGATAAATGTTCCAATAACTTATCTATAATTTGTAAAAATCTATACCACGATATACTAAAAAAGGAAATTGATAATAATCATAAATACACTTTTGCTAGAACTACAGCCACAAAAATCAAAAAAGACATCAAAAATGTTGAAAATTCACTAAAAATTTATAATCACTACAAAAATCCAAACATACCAAAGTTCTATATAATTCCTAAACTACACAAAAAACCTATTTCTTTCAGAACAATCACATCTGGTATAAATTCAGTTATAAAAAACATTGATATACAATTAGCTTCAACACTACAATTTATTATAAATAAATTAACTAATAAATATAATTATAAATTTATCGACTCAAATAAAAAAATCATTAACTATTTAATGAACAATTGGACAAACATGGAAACAGTACACACATTTGACTTTGAGGACCTATATTCTAAAATAAATTTAAGAGATCTAAATAATAAAATAACCAATTTATTTAACGAAATCATTAATGACAAAACTTTCCACATTAAAATTATTCATAACAGATATAAAACAATTAAATTAGATCTTAAAACAGCAAAAACTCTACTGGAAACATTTTTAAATTTTAACTATATAGAATTTAAAAATAAAATATATATTCAATCAGAAGGAGTTCCCATGGGAACGTCTTCTAGTCCGTTATTAGCAAACTTAATATTATTCTGGTACGAAAGAGAATACTTTCTACAAAATAATGTTAACTGGCAAATGTTCCGTTATGTAGATGACATTATAATATTTAATAATCCACAGTTCAAAAATTTAATACCTAAAATTTATCCTAAATACTTGAAACTTAAAAACAATGAAAAAATTTATAGAAACAAAAAAGTTAACTTTTTAGACCTAAATATAGACCTTACAAATAATGCTATTAAAATTTATAATAAAAAAAGTAATTATAATTTCAATATTATAAAATACTGTAATATGAATTCTAATATTTCATTAAATTGCTGTAAAGGTATATATTTTGGTCAGTTTCTAAGATTTTATAGAATAAATAATATATTAGAAAATTTCATAGAAGATGTTAATAATTTAAACATGGAATTTATTAAAAACAAATTTAGTATCAGACAAGTAAAATATTTCAACAGTATATCAATTATAAAATACTTAAAAAAAAATAAATGGAAGTATCCATTTATTAAATCAACTTTCTATAATTTCTTTCAATAATCAATACTACAAATTTATAATCTTCAACAATTAGTTAAACTTAAATTAAATAGCTGATTTGAAGATTTTTTCACAAGATTTTTAAAGTAATATTGTATATAATTCATTTTGTTTAATCTCCAATTTCTGGGGAGGAAAATGGAAATTAAATAAAAGTGAATTTTCACAATTAATAGCTTTATTAAACTCTAATAATTTGCCTTTTTAAAGGAATATTGAAAGATGAATAAGTTTTGAATCAATTATTTTAATTTTTAACTGACTGTAAAGATTATAAAATTTGGATTTCTTCCCTTAACTATCTTATCTTTATTCTTTGAATGTCTTGTTCTCCCACAATTCGGTCTAAATTTGTCCCCACCCCCCCACAACATGTGTTATCCAGAAATAGTTGTTTACAGTTGAAGGCGTTCGCGGACAAGGTAGGTACACATTATATCTGTTCATATAAATGTTTCACTGTAGTAACTTTATATTAACACATAAAATACGGTTGAAAGGAGGTCTAGACATAATAGAGAAGGGATGAAATGTTGAAAAGCTGAATTTCTATTTGAGAAGTCCCGGTTCAGCAGACCTCTTTTTTCAATAATTACTCCAATTTAAGTTTTTTGTATATGTCTGGTCTACCATTAGGGTTTCAAAACATAATAACCAAACTTATAATAAAAGTTAATTCATATTATAGATATTTTACTAAATACAACTTTTTATATTCATATTTTAAAATAAAAAAATTTAAAAAAATCTTTAAAAAAAAAAAAAAAAAACGAATAAAATATAAAATTATAAAAAAATATATATATATACTAACAATCTTATCTACCTTATTTACAAAACTTTTTGTTTTCTTTCTTTTAGTTTGATTAAAAGTACATGGTTCTGTCTTTCTATCTTTTTTCTAACTATTATATATATTATCTCTTCGATTATTCTATATATAGGATTAGAGTATGTCTGAATGACGTGTAAAAGCCGATGTAATAGACGTTACTTTGTTAATTTTTTATTGTTATTAATTATAATTATATAATTAACTAGAGGATGTTTTAGAAGTAAAGAATTTTTTTTTTTTCTCTATCTATACTAAATAATAACAATTAACAAATTTATAATTTGAATTTAAATAATCAAACTAATGAAGATAATTTTAATAGAATACTTAACTATAAAACTATACAACTATTTATTTTTATAATTAATTTAGATTTAGCTTGCTAATCTAACCAAATCTACTTGATATGATTTATCATTCTGATCAGATTGCTCCTTAAGTTTTAAATGTAGTATCACTGTTATATTTTTATTATATAGTTTTTACACTATATATATATTGATATATATATATGTACGATTTAATTAAAGGGATTTTATATACAAAATTAAAATACATAATTTTCTTTGCAATTAAATAGTTTATTTTTTCAAAATGACATACAATTAATAAATTCCAAAAAAATTGACATTCAATTTTAAAATCCAGAAAATTTAATGGGATTTCTGTGGTTGTTTATTGGATGACAATAAAGAAATATTTGGTTCAATTGACGTGGTACGTAATTTAAGTTGATCTTCCAAATGAACATCACTTATTTGACTTCTTAGGCGGGTTTTAATTTGAGTCATGTATGGAAATATTTGCCTCACAACAATATGTACTTCCAAAACATGAAAGAATTCTTCGTGCGTGTTGTCTTAGACGAGGATAAATAACTGAAGTTTTCCATATTTCAATAGGATCTTTTTTTGAATCGAATTGTGATTTAAAGATATTATCTTCTCCTATCTCAAATAATTCCATTTGATATTCTTTGGGCGCTACGTCGATATCAACAAGGTGTGGTTCGAAAGTTAATTTAAGTGTGGGAACATGTTTTTCAAAATCTGAGAACCTTTTATTATATTCTTCAATTAATATATCCAGAACAGAAACATACTCATCCAAATTTTGAGGGGAATAATTTTGCTCTTTCATAATTTCCGATAACTGTGGGAAATGTTCTTTAGAAATTTCTAATCGACCTAGTAAATATTTAAAGAATAAAAGTTTTTTTCGAAAAGCTTGAATTTGTTGCCACATTTCGTATATATATTTAGTTTTTCCCTGCAAGTTTAAATTCAATTCATTTTGCTTCATTGTCATGTCACATAAAAAGGCAGCATTTCTAAAAAATTCTTTATCTGATAAATCGCAATATTTATTTTGCTCTTTAAAATATTTAATTATTTGTTTACGCAGGGTGAATATTTTTAGCAAACTTGTCCTCTTAATAACCAACGTATTTTGCTATGATATGGTAAGTATCCATTGAATGTGTCATTATCTGACATTATTATATCTCGAAATTGAAGATGACGCATTGAATTTGATCGAATAAAATTTACAATACTAATAATTTTTTCTAAAGTATCGTTCAAACTAGCCGACTTAGCACATAGGTTTTGTTGGTGCAAAATACAATGAAAATAAATCAAGTTTTCTAAATTAGCATATTCTTTTTTTAATAACGAAATGAAACCTTCTCGCTTTCCTACCATGGCTGGTGCACCATCGGTACGCACACTTACTAAATTATTTATATTTAACACTGATTCGCAATTTTTTATTTTGAAGTTCTCCAAGATGTCTATTCCTCGTGTCCTGCCTGAAAGTGTTCCTAATGCAAGCAACTCTTCAAAACATCGAAAATCCTCAGTAATAGCTCAAATAAAAAATAGAACCTGTGCTGAATCGGTATTGTCTGTGGATTCATCCAATGCTATGGAGAAATATATATTTTCTTCTTTAATAATCTTACAGAACTGTTGTTTTATATTTGTAGCTAATTCGTTTTGTCGTTCGGTGATGGTTCCTCTGAAAGAGGTAATTGTTTGTATTTATCTACTTTTTCTGGGTGTAAGCATTTGACCACTTCCACAATACATTCTTTTATCATTTCAACGTAGCTAAATGGTTTTCCCCGTTTTCCAAGAATGTACGCTACTTTGTATGTTGCTTCCGTGGCATTATAATTTTGTTGAAAGAACTTATTGAGAGTTTGTTGCCGGTGAAGCTTTTCATTTTCAAGTTGTTGTAATATAGTTTTACGTGCTTCTCCTTCAAGAATTGAATATTTATGATTCGGATGAGTCATGTAATGTTGATTAGCATTATATTTTTTAATTGTAGTTTTAACTGTACACACTATACATAACAAACAAACCATTTTATCTTTGTAACTAATTAAGAAGTATTGCAATTCCCATTCTTCATTAAATAATCGATTCTCGTCCTTTAGAGTCCTTTTTTGTTTTTTAGACATGATTCTAAAATTAAAAGATATATGAAAATTTATACATAAAAAGACCATGCCGTACATAAAATTGTATTTTGAAAATACGGGAGAAATGGACTGAAATCAAAATCCATATTTTTTTTACATAAGTTTACTTTCACAGAAAATTAATTATATTAAAAATTGTTCAACAGATAAAAAATTTTAAATTATGCAATGATTATTAAAATTTAAAATTAATTTACCCGTAATTTACTACAATACAATAGAAAACATTGTTCGATGTTTGTAATATGTATTATCTTACAAATTACCTTATTCAAAAAATAAACAACAATTTAGTAAAGTTGATGCAGTTACACACCGGCAATTACGTTGCCTCGACGTTACTTGGACGTTACGTTTAGTTTTAGTACTAGTGTTGACCGCAAATCGGCGCTGCCGATATAGTGGTATAGTTATGTACTTCATTTTTAGCACGACACTTGAATTACTTTTAGAAATTTGAATACTTACATTTACTATATTATATATAATACTAGCCGAATGACCCGGGCAACGCCCGGGTTTTACCCGATTAAATGTTTTTATTAAAATACTATTCGTTACAATTATAAATTGGCACCGTGGATGTCACTTTTGTGAAACGTCCGCTCCAAACTTTGTGTGTTTTAAAATATAAAAATAAATATGTAAATTTTCACAACTATATTTGAAAATTATATTATTTTGATATTCAAATACTATTCGTTACAATTATAGATTGGCGCCGTGGATGTCACTCTTGTGAAACGTCCCGCTCCAAACTTTGTGTCTGAGAAGCGATATTTTTATAGAAAGATGATCTGGCTTTTGTTTTCTGCTCTAAAGAATGTTTTTCTGATAGAATTTTGTTCCTGCGTACAAAATAATGAACTGGTTTCACCCGTGGTCTCTGCTTTTTGGAAATTTTCCCGATATAATTTTGTATCTGATAATCAAACATGATACAGCAATATCGTCATTATTTTCTGACTAAACATATATAGTTTTAATAATTGATTTATATTTTTTTAAAATAGCCTATCGTCTTCCCCGTATTTATTTTACCTATGTATGGAAATTTTGGTTTGAATTAGTGAACTACTGCGAATTTGTATACCGGACATACAGACAAACAGACAAACATACAAACATTCATTTTTATATATATAGAGATATAATATATAACATTCGTATTAGAGATATTTTCAATAAAATAATGAAAGTAATTGAAAACTGCGAAACAAAAATTATAATTTTGAATTTATGATAAGGCCACAACTTGGGCAAGAAAAGGCCACATGCGGCCTTAAGGCCGCACGTTCGCCACCCCTGGTGTAGATTATTCTGGACCTGTGAACCTTCGAATGTCCAAGGGTAGAGGTCGAAAGACGGAAAAGGGCTACATCTGTCTATTTGTGTGCTATGTTACCCGAGCCGTACATCTTGAATTGGTCCCAGATGCCTCTACACCCACCATCAGGTCGGCTTTTAAGCGATTTGTAGCGCGAGGAGGGCACTGCACTCGGCTATATAGTGATCAAAAAACAATTTTTGTAGGAGCTGCACGACAGTTACGTTCAAGTTTCTATCTGGATCAAAATCAATTAAAAGAACTAGCTGCCGTGTTAGCTGATGGAACTAAGTGGAAGACCATCTCTCCCAATGTCGATATCAATACGTTAGTATTGATAAAAGAGGAAAGAATGCCCCCTGCACGGTGGCTTATGGACAGAGTGGTGGAGACACATCCTGGGAAGGACGGCCTGGTACGGGTTGTTTCGGTGCGGACATAGGTTGGAGTGCTCCGAAGACCCTTGGTGAAGCTGGTGCTGCTTCCGGTGGCCCCTCCGGAATTTGATGTGACCCATCAACTCGGGGAGGAATGTTAGAGTTTATTATTATTATTTTAATGTAACTCTGTGTATAAATGTTTTATTATATTTGACCAGGTGTGCCTGGTCACGTGTGTGTGTTTGATTGTATATATAGTGTGCTTGGAAATAAAATGTGTGTTAAGTTGAGCTTTGTGAGACTGGTGTTTTCACAGTAGTAGGAGCTCGGAAAGCCCGCTTTATTTAGGACAAGACCTCGGCGCTCACTATACCTCTAGGTGGAAGAGTGAAAAGAACGAAACCAGCCAGAAGAAGATCGGCTAACAGGAATAAAGCATTTTTAATGTCAACCCCTGACTTTTTATATATATTTTTAGGTTTCACATGCCTAGCCTAATTGCGCAACTTTGACATTAATAACAATTTCTTGATTTCTCGGGAAGCCTATTGGACCAAATATTTGGTCGTTAAGGCACAGTTTAGATCGCGCCGAGGGCTAACTGCCCAAAAACGTGAAATGGTTAGATTTTCTTTGTTTATCAAAAAAATGGGTTTTAAGAAATATTATGTAATAACCTAAACCAACCTTTATTTGATTTTTGCTCCTTTAAAAGGCGCTCTGCCATAAACACAGATTTTGAAATTAACACGGATAACAACAGCAGTCAAGAAACAAACAAAAATTCTTTACGAATATATTTTGAATTTATTTATTTCTAAAAATGCATTCAATAGAAATATTCATTTATGCGAAGTTAATTTCATACTTACTTATATCGGAGCTCTCTTCTTCTACAAACTGCAATATTATAAATATTATTTTAGAGGAATTAAATCATCAGTCAATTCACAGTAATGACTAGAGAAACAAGGTTTTATTTTATAGTCCAAATAGTGTTTTACAATTTATATTGATATATATATCGATTTTTAATTTGATATTAGGTCGAATATTTGTTTTTAAAGAAATAATATCGTTTTATTGGTTTATATAAGTAAATTAATATAGGATAAGGGATATATGTATAAAATATACCTAAAAACAAATATAGAATCTATATTTATCCTCCTCCTCCTTCAATGCCTTCCTCTACTGAGGTTGGGCCACATGGTCTCTCTATATCTCCCTCCATCAGTGCCTTCCTCTATTGAGGGTGGGCCACATGATCTCTCCATATTTCCCTCCTTCAGGCCCTTCCTCTACTGAGGGTTGGCCACATGGTCTCTCCATATCTCCTTCCTTCAATGCCTTCCTCTACTGAGGGTGGGCCACATGGTCGCTCCATACTTCCTCCTTCAGTGTCTTCCTCTACTGAGAATGGGCCACATGGTTTCTCCATACTTCCTTCTTCAATGCCTTTCTCTACTGAGGGTGGGCCACATGGTCGCTCCATACTTCCTCCTTCAGTGTCTTTCTCTACTGAGAATGGGCCACATGGTTTCTCCATACTTCCTTCCTTCAATGCCTTCCTCTACTGAGGGTGGGCCACATGGTCGCTCCATACTTCCTCCTTCAGTGTCTTTCTCTACTGAGAATGGGCCACATGGTTTCTCCATACTTTCTCCTTCAATGCCTTCCTCTACTGAGAATAGGCCACATGGTTTCTCCATACTTCCTTCCTTCCATGCCTTCCTCTACTGAGGGTGGGCCACATGGTCTCTTCATACTTCCTCCGCCTTCTTCTTCATCTCTTGGTAGGTGTGTCGTGCAGTCCATTGTTTTAGATCGTCTGTGCATCCCCGTCGTCTCCTTACCCTTGATCTCTTACCATGGAGCTTTACCTCCAACACTCTCAGCAGTGTTTATATTTAACCATTTAATTGTAATTCTCTTTTATGAAATTGGCATATAATGAGTACCAAAATAAATTCTATAGTGCAAATTCACATCTATATACATTTATATTAAAAATGTGTTACAAGAATGCCAAAATTCAATTTTATACATTTTATATATAAATATTTTTATATGAGATAGAATACTGTTATGATAATATTGCTGAAGGATAAATTATTATTATTTGCTTGTTGTTCTGAATACATAAACATTAAATGATATTGGTATACAGTCGTGGAAAATACGATAAAATCAAATTTGACTTTCAATTTGCTTCAATTGATTTGATGAAATAATTTAAGGAGAAATACCTAACTAAAGTCGAGCAAAACAAAAGTTTACCTATTTACAGATTTTGAAAATGTTTTGAGCCGGCCAAAGAAAACCAATAGGGAAAGTAGAGACATCTGGCGGTCAACTTTATATAGTTTTTTTTGAGAAATTTAGAGGTAAAATGAAGTAATAATTTGATATACAACATTGTGCATCGTTGTTGTTTCTGCGAGATATATATGACACAGCGCAAATCAACTATAATTTTTAAAATATAGACCCAGGTAGTTGTTTTTCTACGCTCCAGGAACTTTAGGGGTTATCATTAAAAATATATTTTTTTATTATGATTATATATATAACTTTAAAATCTATTAAATACATTACTGTTCAATTAGTTGCTCTAGTATCAACATAAATAGAACTTAATACAATTTTTCGCATGTTAGAAATATATTCAAATTAATTTAATATAAATACGTGAATGAAATGTATAAGCTTTAGTCTTCAATAACCTTGAAGGACAATAGTTCCTTCATTTGTGTGTGTTAGCTTGCTTGTTGTAGGTTTCTCCTATTTCGACAGTATTTGACCGACCAGGGTCAGAATATTTGTTGCCATATTGAGTTGTTAGGTTAGAAATTCGGTATTGTCATTAATTCAAAGTATGGAATATGCAAATTCCTTCTCTGATAACAGGCTCGTTTCTTAAAATCACACAATATATCAAATATAATATATTAAATATAAAATATTGGTTTATTATTTTTATATATTTTATATTTCTAAAAAAAGCAAAACTTCCTAGAATGTTATATTATATAGAATTTTGATATAAGAAAATCGCTATATAGTATATTATAAAGAAATAGGTTTGTTCATTCAAAAAACAGGATTATTGAATGAGTGTACCTATTGCGAAGGTTTTTTTTTTTGTGTGTGATCTCATAATAATATAGATTTTAAATATATATTCCATATTTTTTAGAATAAATATATATTATATATGTAACAAAATTGTAATTTGTCGAAATCCGCAATCCTGGAATAAGGAATATTATATAAAATACCATTTTTATATAGTATAAGAATGAGGCCTATATCCGATATTTATCAGCGAGATGTCAATTTTATATTAACCCATTTACGCAAATGAATGCCTTTTATAAATACCTGAAATACTCTTCTGTGTAAAAAAGTAAGATGGTTACTCCGACTTATTAATAGTTATGATGGCACACCAACTAGTTTCCTTAATTGGGAGATAATTAGTGGCGGAATTACTGGAGCATTTTATAGCTCTAAATTGACATGTGCCTCAGGGAGTTGGCAAATTGAAATGTCAAACAAATTATCAATTAAACGACGTTTTCTCATACACATTCCGCTCGAGTTGGAAACACTGTTAGTGTTCGCTTTTAAATAAATATTTGTTATATAACAAGAATGTGAGAGTAGCCACACATAGAGAGCAGTATTATAAAATGTATATAAAATTGCATGTTTTTATGATGGACTTCTTTTTAAAGGTATTCCTACCCAAAGATAATAAATCTCAATATACGAGTATAAGGCTTTTTCAAACTTTTCTCAACAGGTAGCGGGGCGTTTCTTTAAAAAATCTTATAAATATATATTTTAAAAGGATAAGACAGTGTTAATTAATAAATTAAATATCTAAATATCAAAGGTTTTATTCGTTTTTACCTTATCAAAAAATTAAATCAAAAATAAAAAAAACTAGCATCTTAGGGAGTTGCGTGAAAAACTATAATATAAGGATTTTCTGTCACATAAAATATGGAATTTAAATTGTTTCAAATATTTAAAATGTGCAATAACCAACTTTGGTTCAAAAACATTTTAAATCCTAATTTCTACTCAAATATATTTCTTTAATATACCTATTTTAAAGGCTGTGTAAGATTAGATACAAATTCAAATATAAGACCAATGTTATTTTTTAATCGTGAATCGTGGTAAAGGTATCACCTTTAAAAGGCCTTTATTTATCACTTGGCCTCATCTGATATAATGTGATGCGTTAATAAATAAAAATGTATATCTATTTTGACGGTGTTTTGACCCACCGCCAATTTTGAAAAGCTCTTTCAACCGCCAACACCTCGGCCGGCCCTGTACGCTAGTCGGCGCATGCGCGGTGGTGGTGACGGGGGGAGGAAACCATTGTTTTAACGCCTCGACGAGCCAACGGCCATTTTCATCCATCCATTTCAATCAAACCTTTTTAAACTCTTCTTTACTAGATTTTAATTTGTAACGATAATAATAACTAATAATTAACATTGATATTTATTTTTATAATATATCTGTAATAAAAAAAAATTAAAATATCTTGGAATGGATAATTGAATCATTTCTTCAAAACCAGACGAACCACCACACTATCAGTATCTTCTTCATCGAACTGTATATTTTTGACTGCTTCCAATATGAGGGGAAGTTATTCAGAAAGCAATAGAGGGAAAGGTGCCTAAATTCCCCAGGTATGAGTCTGAATGATATTGTAACGTAGAAAATTAGGAATGACAAACATCAGGCTGAAGCACCAATTTATTTAAGGCCCAGACACAAACTGAAATGTATAAAATACTTGGGAATCAATAAGTGAAGTATAAAAAGTATCAAGATATAATTATAAAATTAATAATCTGTTTATAAAAATAAATAGTTCACTACATACCTACTTCCATATGGGAGCTGTGACTCCCAGCTTGCAAATCTTATTGATACTGATATGGATCTGACGTGCTTCTGCCAAGGATTCCAAGGAGTCTTGGAGCTTTATCCCTAATTCTTTAAAGTCCTATTCTTGCGGCTTTGTCGTCGTATCGTCTATAGGGACATCGTCCACTTGGATGGAGGTTTAATTTTAACACAGCTGTGGAATTCTGGATCCATTAGCCGAAAATGTAGATCATAGCACCCATTGCTTCAAGGTCTTCTCGTCGATCTTCAGTTTGTCTTCTCTAATATACACAGCATCTCCACTAAATTTCACATAGAAAATAAGTAAAGGCAAACTTCAGGAGGACGCAGTAATTCATTTAAGGCACAAAATAAAATTTATAAAATACAAGATAAGCGCAATAAGGGAAGTATACAAAATATGAATATCAAAATTAATAATCTGTTTACGAGGGGTGTCGCATAAGTCCGTGGCCCGACCATGAGAACGAAATCTTAAAAACTAATAAATTTTACCATATATACCTTAAAGCCTTGTATGAAGATATGTACATTTTTAAGTTTCTACAACTAACCGTTTTTTTTTTTGTTATAGGTTCTGAAAGAGGACAAGAAACAGGAATCATCTAAAATGTAGACAAACGAGATTCGTGCTGTAATAAAATATCTTTGTAAGAAAGGAATGTCGCCGAAGGAAATCTATGAAGATATGGTGGATACATTAAGGGAAGATGCTCCTTCCTATAGCACAGTAAAAAAATGGGTAGCTGCGTTTAAACTAAGGAGGATCAGCACCGAAGACGAACATGGACCAGGAAGACCTGTTGAGTCAGTTACTCAAGAAAACATCGACAAGATACATGATTTGGTTATGTTGGACAGAAGAATGACAGTTCGTCAGATAGAAGAGACCTTGGGTATTCCAAAAACAACAGTGGATCGGATCATGAGAGAACACTTGGGCCTCAGGAAGATTTCTGCCCGTTGGGTTCCCAAATTTTTGACACCCGATCAAAAGACTGTAAGGAGAAAGTTATCTTCGGACAATCTTGCGTTATTTGAAGCCAATCCAGAGGAATTTGTTAATAGATTTGTTACCATGGATGAGACTTGGGCCCATCACTTTACACCAGAGTCCAAGCAACAATCAATGTAGGGGAGACACTCCGATTCCCCTCCCCCCAAGAAAGCCAAGACAGTTCCATCAGTAGGGAAGGTTATGTTGTCTGTCTTTTGGGATTCCGAGGGTGTACTTCTTCTAGACTTTCTGAATAAGGGTCAAACCATCACTGGCGATTATTATGCAAATCTTGTGAAGCAACTACGATAAGTTATTAAAGAAAAAAGAAGAGGAAAGCTGTCCAGGAAGATTGTTTGCCATCAAGACAATGCTCCGAGTCATCGGTCGCTGCAAGCCATGGCTACTATTTATGATTCTGGCTTTGAACTTTTACCACATGCACCCTATTCACCAGATCTAGCTCCGTCTGACTTCAACCTATTTCCTCATTTTAAAAAATCACTTTCTGGCATTCATTTTAGGTCAGATGAAGAGGTAATTGATGCTGTAACCTCATTTTTTGAGTCACTTGAAACATCGTTCTTTTTGGAGGGTATAAAAGCATTAGAACATCGCTGGAAAAAGTGTATAGACCTTAAAGGGGATTATGTTGAAGGATAAATCATAATCATTTTATTAGTCATTTTCTTTATATGTCGGGCCACAGACTTATGGGACACCCCTCGTATAATAAAATATTTCGCTACAATATATAAATTTAATTCATAATGCAAAATATTGATAAAATGAATTACTTATATATTTATGATTGTTTTTAGTAAATGACATGCTCAGGATTGATGAAATGAGGTGGAGAAGCCATTGTAATGACTGAATGCTAAACTATCGTAAATGTAGAGACTCTGCGCCATCAAAGAAAGTTTATTCTGCTATAAAAGTCGGCAAGAATCCATTATTAGTCTTATAATCGATAGTGGGGTATAGTATATCACATGAAGGTGACAAGGGCGAGAAATATGCCGAGATGTATGGTGATGTTTGAAGATCCGTGTCTGAAGTCCAAAAAGAGCTTTTCCTTACTAAATTGACATATCTTCGGTTGACCATCTTTAATTCTTACAACTTTGAGATTGTAGAAAGAACTATCAATGGGTGTTATATTTATTTATATACTAGCGGATGTACCCGGCTCCGCCCGGGTTTTACCCGAGTAAAGGTTTGTCTAACGAACATTTGTTAATACAATTCTCTATAAACTTAAAAAAATATATATATATATTTTGATAATTTGAAACTCGTAAATTTGAATCTCTCGATAAAGTGAACATTTTTTCCCGGTCCATGTGTGCCGTGTCATCCTGAAATTTGTCTTTCCTAATTTTATACATTACAAAATCATCATTTTATATATTCTCCTGCGCAATTAATAGGTAGAGAATCTTACTTTTGATAAATAATCTTTAAGATAATAAACTTAGTGATAATAAAACTTATAGATAAAAAAACTTGTTATCATCGTCGCAATGGTGGCGCTGCTTGCGAGTTAATGGCGTTCCAATGAGTGGTTTGGTAAGACATAAAGGACAGACACACACATACATTCATTTATATATATAGATAGATATAATATTTTTGAAAATAATGGGAAAAATAAAAAATAAAAAGGTCAGGTGTTTATATAAAAAACAAAGGAATATCCTGACCACGAGCACGGCGCTCTGCCATCTAAAAAGCATATGTTCTCGTGGTCAGGATATACCTTCTTTGTTTCTAATATATAATATTGTAAGAGATTATTCAGTATATTTAATGAAAATATTAATTTTTTGTATTTTGTTACACAAATTGTTTCGCTTATAACCCAACTATTATTTCACGTTAATAAGATTGTGTGATTGATGTTATCAACATAAATTGCCTTGTAATGTTTACACGGGGCTTCTCTTATTTCTCTACGTCAAATATTATGTAGATGCTAGGTAGATTAGAGAAGACAAACTGAATATCCCCGGACATAATTTGAGGTCACGAGTACTGTCTCAATTACATTTCCGTATTTATGACCTCAGGATTCCACTGCCGTGTCAAAGTCAAGAATTATTTCCGAGTAGGCGATGTCCCCATAGACGCTATGACTACAAAGCCGAAGATACTAGGCGCACTTTCAACACCCTTGTGAAATCCATGTCAGGAGCAACAGATTTTTCAAGATGGTACGTGTTGATTGAGTTTTATATTTGTTGATAAGCATATTTCTTTTTCAATCTAGTTTGTTTTGTTAATAAGTTAGAAATTGATTTGATAAAAATAACTTGCCTTGTCCTTCTTACATTTTCCTTATTTTACAAGGAAAATATTTGGGTTAGAAGTCAGTCGGATAACACTTTTCAGCTCGAGGCTTCGCTTGTTATTTAAGTCAAAAAGAAAGTTTTCTTGATCATGTTATAATCTTATATTTTCGAGCAAAATTACTTCGTCTTTCTCAACTTTGATACCATCCAGCCTCGCAATGACACCATATCTTTCTTCACCATACACCCACACTCGACTCTTTAGTTCCAAAATGATAAAGGAACATATTTAGAATGTAATTTTAGGTTGTATTTAACAAAATAAAGCCATGGCTAAAATTATATTTAAAATATATGTAAATATTTTATTATGGAATTTCATATTTTTCAAATGAGTCTCTACCTATAATGAAAGTAAGAGACGAAAGATTGTCGATTTTTAATACAGACGCATTTTGGAATATTCCTATAACTTTTATTTATAAAATTCAAATTAATTTATATTAAGACTAGACTACAATGTTTATATCTACATTATAAATTTACCATTTGAAATAAACGGCTTCTTTTACTATTGAATATTTATTATCAAAAAATATCACTTTGTATAACAATAAGCTTATGGGCGAATGATTTTCGTTATAATATTATTGGAAGTAGTTAAACTATCATTCAGACATATATTATCATTAGTCTCTCTACATACCAAAACTATTTATTAAACAATTGATAGTGTTAAAGAATAGCGCCTTGTTATCTTCCAACATTCTTCGTAAATAAAAAAGAGGGAGAAGAGAAAACGGCAGACTTCCAACAGGAGATGCCAAATTAAGGCAGTAAAGAAGAAAAGAAAGAAAACCAGATAATTCGACCTAGTGTGCAAGAGAAATGCACAAGGAAAATAATGGCAAGTAAGGGAGAAAATTAAACGTAGAAGCTATAAAACATGGCACGCCCTCTCGAAAGAAAAAGCTAAAGGAATTGTCTCGAAATATGAGACCTAAATAACAGCTCCCTGACAAATCCATTTTATTTTATCAGTGTTATTGGCGAGGACTATTTGTCCAAGACGGTCGTTAATCTTTTCCAGAATATTCCAGCGAGATATGGTTTATTTGGAGGTAGGACACTTTTAGATTTATTCCTTCAGACATCTTTGTTATTTACAAATTTTGTTTCAGTTTGCATTTTTTTGAATATTCCTATTTTTGATGGAACCATATATATATATATATTTGATTTTATTATATTCTGTTTAATATTTTAAAATTTTAGTCCACAAATCCCCAAACCAACTTGTCATTTTTTGTTTGAATTTAATAGAATCGATGCCTTTATAATATTAAATAAATATTTTCGATAAAACATTTTTTTTTTTCATTATCGATAAAACAAAATGTGTTTTTTTTTTAAACGTGAGGTTTCAAACGCATAAATGGTTATTCTAATTGCTAATTAAAAAAAAAAGATTGTATGGTTTGTTAATCTTTTCAAAGGGTTTATTTAACACTAATTTATATTTTACAAAGGTTTAAAAAATCTGTGAATTAATTTATTATATAGATTATATAGTCATTTCTCTTATGATAAGTCATTTCTTTTTCATTCTCTACAGATAGCTCCCCATCCTAATTTGATGTTACTATTATTATTCCCTAAGGATTTCGGTGGAAGGATGGTCTAAACCGGTGATCTTCGACCGCCATGATCCGGGTTTGATTCCCGCATTGGGATTTTTTTTATGATTAAAAGAATAGCTCCAATGGCCCCATTTTCTTGCGAAAGTCCAACCCCACCAGCGAGTGCAAGTAACCAAATGGAGCTCTGGAACATTTGTAAATGCAAAGTCGAACTGCTTCTCACATGTGTAGACATGTGGTGCACTTACAGTAAAAGCAGTCGCCTATTTCTATCCACCATGATTACCATGGCCTGTACCACATTAACTAGACATAAGCAAAAAATATATATATTCCATAAAATTTCAAAAGTTACATCGTGGTTTAGAATTAACTACATTTAGCAAATTATATTTTGAGATATGAAATTATTTCTATAGCTCAAAACTTATCACTACATTCAAAATCGTTTTTACGTTCAGTTCTTGTCATAAAATGCGAGATCTACGAGTCAAATTATTATTAAAATAAAGCCGCGAAGGTTAATTTTACAAAAATAGAGTACATTTTAAATTAATTTATAAATGAAAATATTTACATTTTGAATTTATTATTCAATTCCATTCAATATAAGCCCTTTAAACATTAACATATTTTATCTCCATTTCACTAGAGGTTGAAAAAATAAGTAAAAGAATCACTGGCATGGGTGCATTTAGGTTAAAGAATTTTTTTTTGCTTATCCCTAGTACAAGTGGTACAGGCCATGATAATCATGGTGGGTAGTTAGCGACTGCTTTTACTGTAAGCGCACCACATGTCTACAAATGTGAAAAGCAGTTCGACTTTGCACTTACAAATCTGCCAGAGCCCCGTTAGGTTACTTGCACTCGCTGGTGGGGTTGGACTTTAACAAGAATCGGGGGTCATTGGAGCATTTTTTGTTTGAACAGAAAAAGGTGTCCAATGCGGGAATCGAACCCGGGATGTAGTGGTCGAAAACCAAATGGTTTAACCAGCCTTCCACCGACCCCCTTAAAGAATTTTAATATTGTGTAGTCATCTTCATTTATGTGTGTGAAAATAATAAAATTTTAAACCTAAACAACAATTTTTATCTCCCGAAAAGGTTTATTTTATCAATTTTGTGCCAACTTCAATTCGTTGTCTTGTTACAACCAATATATGTGTCTGACGTTTTGAAAACATATTATCAATTCATTACAAAATTGCTGAATAAAATGATACTTGAAATTTCCTCCTATTTTCAAGTGTTTTCTAGTGGCATTATGTTTCGTCATCAATTCTATTATCGTAACTTAATGGAACCTATAATCAAAAATGGTGTATATATCCAGTCATAATGTACAGAGAGCTCTTGGCCATCTCTACGCCTTTTATGTAAGTACAAAACATTTTTGGACTTTGTTATTTCTCAATAGAAAAAGGCGTCGTATATTCCTTTCGCTAAGCCTATCAATTTGATAACAGAAGGCGTTTTTTTTTTAATTTTGCCCGCGCAAATTGTACTAACCGTCAAGTTAGAGAACAAGTGAAATAAATTGAAACAAAATGTATATACTTAGCAAAATATACCGACTGAAAAACAACTATACAACATAGATCATGAAAATGAAGGCAATTCAAAACTCAAAAAACCTCTTCGAAGACGTGATTGTTAATAATGAGCCATATTTTACAAAAACAAGACAGAATATGATATTTGAGTCAATAAGAATTGGGAAGCCTGCAGCCTAATGATATTACCACTTTCGGATGACTTAACCTCATCGACGACATAAACTGGAATCTAATTCTAAAAGGAAATATTCGTAGGATATTCAAGATGCAGAAGAGCTTCCCGAATATTTGACAGCGAGAGAGTAATAATGTCATCACACGGAAAAAATGATACCAATGCGGAGAAAGAAACATATTTCTTTATAACAAGGAACAACTGGACAATTATGTTCCACCAGAAGTTGACACTGAAGGGACGCTAACAGATGCAATACTCAGCAATCCGATAGATTCGGGTGAATCAATCGGACCACAGAGGCACGAAAAATGTCTAAATGTTTTGATAGTATGAATCAGCGCTTGATTCATTAAATTCAAAAATTAAAAGTGTTGAAATAAGAAATAAAATAGGATGTTTTAATAATATGAATTTCAAAAAGATTTTTAATTCTCTAATAATAATAAAGACCTATAACAAGAGGGGGAGGGATTTACGCAAAGGCTTTATATATGCGGAACATAGATAAAATGGGAGAAAAAGGTGAAGATAGAAGAGAAAAAGAGCTAAATATAGAATCATTAAATAATATTTATTCAAACAAATGAATAATAAAGTAATTAAAATAAAAGTATTTTGTTTTATAATATATATTATAAGAAGAAATCCTAGAGAAAATTGGATATAACATAAGAGCAATATTTTGCATATTTTAAATCGGAACTGTTGTGTATTTGCATATTTGTTCTTGGTGTACAATTTACATAGTTTTAATTTAAGGTATTTTGTGCTATAAATGGGACGTATGAATCAAGTTAGGCAGTCCAGCCTTAGGAATAGAGTAGTCTTGTTGCCTTGAACTCCTTTTTGCTATTGCAGCTTTTAGCTTGACAAATAAATAACACCCGTTTCAAGTGTAGGAGTAGTTTCGTGGCATAGAGCGACACGAGAGAAACCATAATGGTTCAACCAAGATAGTAAGAGATTAACACCAAGTTCTTCTTCTTCTTGTTTCTTATCTCCACTCAATCACACTAAGGTATCAAGCTTGTAAAGCTTGAGATTTTTGATGGTGTCTGCCGGGGAAGAGTAGAGCTCATCAATAGATGAGTCAATACAGTCAATAATATGTCTTGGGGTTGCAGGCTGAGAATTGCACTTAGTACATAGTGGGAAACCCTGCAACCATTCTGGAAAGTCATTGTCCGTAGATGACCAGACTTAAGTCTGGAAATCAAAGACTGTTGTTCTCTTGGGAGGACAGAACCGGTGCTTGTCCCTCCTGCTCTGTACCAGTCATGTGCAGCATCAGATTTCCATTCCTGCAGGCATTGAGTTTTGATGGTACGGAGGAAGTCTCTTTTGTCTAGTTGGATGGTAGATTCTCTTGCTTGAAGTAGGCCAAGAGCTCCAGCCTCTGCCAGAGAGTCTGCCAGTTCATTACCAGGAATTCCAACGTGAGCTGGAAGCCATTGCACTGTGACTGAGCTGTTGGCTGGGAGTCGGTTTACAGACTTATCAATGCTCTTGAGGAGAGGTTCTTGACTGGAGAAGCAGCTTTGAAGGGTATAAATGGCTGCTCTTGAGTCAGAGTAGATTATTATTTTGCTTGGCGAGTTGATGTTGATATATTTTAGAGCCGTATCTATAGCAGAGAGTTCCGATTTATAAACTGAAAAATGTCTAGGGTGGAAGAGGGAGATAAAAAAGTTGGTAAAAAAGTTAAACCAAGTTGGTATTGCCAAAAGTTAACCTAGCGGTTGTTTCAACCCTCAGTTTCACAACCAAACCAATCTCCTAGACCTTATATGGAGTCGAGGGTAAAAAAGCAAGGATTTTGGAGGAGTAAAAAGGTCAATCAATGTGTAATGTGCTTTGTGTGGCTGTGTTTTGTTATGAAATACTGATTTGAAGTCTTGGTATTTTGTCGTATGTCTTTGTAAATCAATTTTTTCTTAATTAGTTATATTGTCTTTTTATATAATTTTATGAATACAAATCTGTAATATATTTTATAGATTTTATATTAAATTTCAAATTTTATGAAAAAATAAAATGCTATATAAAAGACTCACATCACATATAACACATTGGTTACACATCAAGAGAAAAAAACAACAAAATATAAAAATACTAAGTTTCAATTTACCTTTTTTTAAAATATATATATATATATAGTTTTTTTTCCTTTGACATAGAAGGTCTAAGAAATTGCTATGGTTGTAAGCTACCGCCAGGTTAACTTTTGACAAGACCTGGCCTGGTACCAATCTCTTCCCACCTTGGTTGAGCCTTAATACGCTTTTAATTTAAACTATACAAAAATATTGAAGTTATGCTATCTCTCAAATTTTTACTAGAAAATATATATGTAATCTAAAACCTATATAAAATTTTAAAATACAAAAAAATATATATTTTTAAATCTGAACCTTCTTTAGCTTCATTTGTTTGAATAAATATTAGCATGGTTCTGTCTTTGGTTGCTTTTCTAGTCTATCTTTATCTCTTACCCCCCCTTTCTATGCTCCGCATATATGAGGCCTAACTGCCGACTCATTTGAATGAACCTTGTTAAAGCACCCCATTGTTATTAAAAATTTGAATAGTTTGAAATTTCTATTATTTATACCTCATATTTTCATTTTTCTTATTTACTTTGCATTTAAACGAATTTAATGGTTTAATTAGCTAAATAAAACACTTAAATTATACTTAAATGATTATAAAAATTATAATAATCATATATATATATACAGGGTGATCCAAAAGTCCCGCACAACTTTAAAAATTAATAACTCCGCGAATATTTGCGCTAGAGCAATGCAGTAAACACCATTGTGTTCAGAATGCAATGGGATTTTTTATGGCAAATATTGAAAATTTCGAAATTGATTTTAGTTACAATTTCATTCCCTAGATGGCGCTGTACCAGAATCAGAAATTCAGCGGCCAAATTGTTTGATTAATTGAAAAATATAACTGATCGACACGTATTTTTCCTTTTTGTATACCAGGAAAGAATCCTAATAATATCAAATCGTTAATTAATAAAGCACCATTTCGCCAAAAGTTAGAAGAAATGGTTAACGATTTTTAAATACAATCTGAGATATGTAAAATAGGTATATGCAAATTAAAACATGTAGCAAAAAATATTTATATTTTTGATAGAGTTTTGTCAAATATATTGAATGTTTGAAAAACATAGCTGAATTCAATACACGATTTTTTGAAATGTTAATATAGTACCAAAAATTATGATGGTACCACTAATAGGATTTCTTGCTATAAGGAATGTGTAATTTCTTGAATAATTGGCGACACTCGACTATTTAACTGGAAATTTGTCATGATCCAACAAATGAAATATAGATGGGAGTGACAAAATACATTTGTCGTACTTTATTCCAAATATCCTATGGGCTTGTCAAATGTTATCATTGTTTATTATACTGTACACGATTATTAAAAATGTATCCCCTCAAATAAATATAATTTTTAAATCAACCTTTTGCGTTGAAAAACGTGGTAGTAAAATCATTTTGTATTATTTTTTTTTTTGCCCAAAATTTCTAAAGGTGGGGGGTTACAGAGAATATTCCTTATTCTATTTCTTTTAATGAGCGAAAAGCGATAAATTAAACATAAGGGGTAAAATTGTGTGTACAGTGTTATTCGAGAAGTTATGATACTTTGGTCTGCACGACATAATATAAGATGTGAGCAAATGACAAACAAACAAAAATTACTGTTCACAAATAAAAAAGAGACAAGATATGAGGACAGAATTTATTTACCCATAACCCAACACAAAGAGCTGCAAAACATTGGTAGATAATATAATACATGGCAGCTTATATAACACATGAGGTAACTTGTCTCTTGGAGGCCTTGTCTCTTGTATTAGATCACAATCCTTGCTCAATGTGGCGCCCTTCATTCTCAAACACCGCCTGCAGTGATAGATGACAGAATGGACAGCATTAAATAAAATATCTGATGAAATTGATGAAACGTGCCGTCTGATAGAAGCCTTCAACATGACCAATGTGGTAGGCCGGCATCGATAAACACGCGACTTAATGTACCCCCATATCCAAAAATCACAAGGCGTCAAGTCTGGTGATCTTGAAGGCCACTGGTGTATAAAGTGGCGACTTATCACACGATCTTCACCGAACGTATCCTTCAGCAATTGTTTGGCACCGCGGGAGATATGAGGAGGTTCTCCATCTTTCATGAATGTTATTTCGCTCAGTGCTTGTCTGTCCTGCAATATGGGGATAACCTTTTCTCTCAAAAGTTGAACATAACGTTCACCAGTTACAGAAGCGGTTTTAAATGTTCTTCCATTTATTTCTTCAAAGAAAAATGGCCCAATAATAAAAGAAGAAGTGAACCCACACCAAACTATAACTCTGCGCTGATGAAGTGGCATTTCTGTAAAAATCCTAGGGTTTTCTGTTGCCCAAATGCGGCTGTTTTGAGTGTTAACTTCTCCGTTCAGAGAAAATTGAGCTTCATCTGTCCACAGAACATTCAACAGCCAGTTTTCATCAATATCAATTTGCCGGAAAACCCATGAAGCGAATTCTTGACGCTTCTCAAAATCGCCTACTTTTAGCTCGTGAAGTCTTTGAATTTTTTTACGGGTATTTTTTAAGACAAATTCTTAGTGCTCTCCAAACTTTTCCATACCAAATCCCCGTTTGTCGAGCACTTACTTCTCCATACGTGGATAACGTTTCAATAGATTCAACATTCTGCGAAACCGTAGCAACCCCTGACTTGCATGTCGATGGTCTTCCACTCCGAGATTTTGCTTCCAGAGATCCAGTCTTCTCCAAAGTTTTTATCATTCGCCTTAGAGAGTAGCAACTCATGGGTCCTTTACCGCTTCGAATACCTTTAAAGGTACGAAACGCTTGTAAAGCTTCAGTTGCAGAATATGAATTGCAATAAAAAAATTTCACCAAGAGTGATTTATGCTGTAGTGATGGTAAAATAAATTGTTGTGCATGTAAATAGATGAAGATTATTTGCATTTTTCAAAACCTCATTATGTAAAAATATATGTGTATATAAATTGGATATTTGTTGTTGGCCGAACCAATAACCATACACACCTCATCTCGTTAACGGAATAATGTTCTTTGTCTGGTCTGCCTTTTTTTTTTACTCTCTTTGGATAGATTTGCTTTTTGATAGTTTTTATTTATGGAGCTGAACCAGTATGATGGCGGTGGTGGAGGAAGTCAGCAGGCCAACAAGCGGCCGCGTTCTGAGGACGAAGACCTCCTCCCGTCTTCCCATCACCAATTTAAATTCAACAGCACGGCGAACTTGTTCAACTTTGAGTGCCAAACCTTCGAAGCGATCATTGCCGACACCAGCCTGGACTCCCCCGAAAAAATACAGATGGCCACCAAAGGACTGATACTGACTCTCGTCCAAGAGGCAGAACTTCTTCTTAAGGACGCCTTCAAGTGAGCCAGTCTAGGAAGACCCAATCCCACAGCCAACGTCTCGATTCCCTCCACCTCTTTCGCCTCGGTAGTGGCAGAGAAAGACAAGCCGGTAAAGCCTGCACCTCCGAAACCCAAAGCGAAATCCACATTTGTGAATCTGGCTCCTTCCTTCGAATCGCATGTCGACGTCAGGTCGGCTAACCCCAAAGCAACCCAAGGGAATTTTTGAGGGAAATTCAAAAGATTCATCCTTCCCTAGCGTCATCAAAACACGTGGTGGCGTCCATCAACACCAGCGGCGAGGTGATTTTTCACCCCAAAACAACCCAAATGGCAAAGTAGCTGGCCACTGGGCTGACCTCCCTGCCAACGGGCCTAAGCTGCCCCGAGTGCCCGGTTATCCTACCAAGATACTGCCTCTTCAGAGTGGACGGGGAGGTGCGGGACGATGAGATATGCGAGAGCTTCCGCTCCAACCACTCCGTGCAGTCACTCCTGGAAAAGCGTGAAATCAGGGTAGTCCATCGATCGAATAATGCGGCACACAGCACTAGTACAGTGTTCATCGAAGTGGACAACCAAGTCGCCAAAATTCTCGGTCAACATGGACGTATTCCTGTGGCGGGTCTAGTGCACAGGTATGAGCGCAGTCATACTTTAAAGCAATGCTTCCGTTGCTGTGGCTTCGGCCACCGCGCTTCTGCCTGTCCAGCTGCCCATCCAATCTGCTATCGCTGCGGCTCTGCAGAGCATGAGGGCATCCGATGCTCGGTCGAGCCAAGCCAAAGCCGCTGCTGCCGCTGCAGAAAAAAATCTGGAGCTCCCACAACCACTTTGCCACATTATCTACCTGTCCCTTTGTAAAAGAGAGAATACCCCGAACAAGTAACAATGTCTAGGCCATTGCGTGTCCTGCAGGTGAACGCTAAAAAATCACCAACTGTCATTCTTGAAATTGCAAATTTGGCAAATTCGACACAGGCCGACATCGTGCTCCTGCAAGAACTCTCAACTAACTTCTTCTGGCCCACACGTGGGTTTCAGGCATTTTTTTTGTCCCAGGCGCCTACATCCCCTCGGGAATTGTAGCACGTAGCAACCTTCATCCCATCCCTCTAACCTCCCCAGACACCGCCATAACCTCCATAGCCATATGTCTAGAGCAGAGCATCATCGTGGTGCACTCGGCCTACTGGCACGGCCTTAGAGCTGCCGATGATTTCATCCCTCTTCTGGAAGATACGATAAGACGGGCCTCTCTTCCAGTGATCCTGGGTATGGACACTAACGCCCACTCTCCTACCTGGGGCATCGGTGCGAGGTTGGACTTCCGGGGTGCTAATCTTGAAGAGTTCGCCAGCTTCAATGATCTTCATTTCTTGGGACCTCCTGTGGACTCGACCTGGTCAAATGGGCCTTTATATTCTTCTATAGATGTAACTCTGGCATCCAGCTCACTGGCTATCCATGTCACTAGAGGTTTATTAGATGAGATGGCCTTCACTGACCATATACCTATCTGGACTACATTCCTAGACATGGTCAATAACGAGACAAAATCCTCCTGGGTTGAATCCTCATGTAAAGAACAGACCTTTAAATCCTTCCTCAACTCTTCTCTCCACCAGGTAACTACCCTATTATAACAACAACAACAAAAACCTTCATTAAGACACTATTGTCTTACAAGAGGATTCCCCTAAGAGGTTATATATGTACATGAGTGAGGAGGAAAAGCAATTTAGAGGGGAGGTGGAGCAATCAGCCGTTGTCTGAGGAGTTTTGCACTTCTTCCCTCATTTTGTCAATCGCCTTGAAAAATTTTAAATATTTATAAACAAATGTTTTATCCAGCTGGAGAGTAGTAAAAATTGTATATACATGTTGTTCATTATAGTGAGTTAGCCCCGAAATTTCGCGAATTTCCAGTCTCTTTTCCTGTAGGAATGGGCAATGGAATAGATAATGAACCAAATTTTTTGGATGCCAGCATTGCAGAAGTAGAAATTTAAAGGGTCGCTGTTCCAAAATCCCGTGATATCCTCGGGGGAAAATAGCCATAGAATCCATTGACGGGCTATTTTCAAAGAGAGGTTTGATAGTAAGTAGTCCTCCGTCATAAAGGAGCTACTTAGAGATTGATAGTGAAAACAATGAGTTGAGTTTTGTATCTTAGCTCGGTCAAATTGGAGTAGCTGGTCCACTGTGGTTTGAACTATTCTAGGCATTTCTCCTCGCAAAACCATATAATCTTCACAGTTCTTAAGAAAAGAAAAACCCCAAGAGTCAATGATGTTATTCAGGTTATAAATAAAGTTGTTTCCCGCTTTTCCCAAAATTGAAACTTCCTAGAGCTGGAACAAGCAAACATAAGGTAATCTTGTCCTGTCCATTTTTAAAATCCGTATCTAGAACTTTAGAATCAATTTCGTAATGTTTAATTTAAGGTACATCCTTTCGGTTTCTGTTCGTAAGATATAGCCCGGAGTGTAAATTTGCGAAGGTCAAGAAATCGCCGTAAGAAAAATATCCTGGATCTGGTTTACAACTCCTATCTAATTCGTCGCCCACAGTGGGGCCGAGTATAATAACGTGAATAAAACTATGGAGTCAAGTAATTTCATCACTGCTCCGAACGATATGGTTCTTGACTTAGATAGTATTCTCCATACTGCGTTTGTATCAATCAATGCTTTGCTTTTAAAGTGCTGCGCCACGTAAGCAGTTGGATTCTTGATTGTTAAGGGGTAGCCAAGATACGTATATTTTGAGGTAACTGCCAAAGGTTGTTGGCCCCAAAACCAAACGTCAGATCTAGCCAAGCGGCCTCCATTTCGAAACGCTACGATTTTAGGCTGGAATTGGTTCAGAGTTAAACTATTTTCCTCAAAATATTTTTTATTAAATTAATCTTTATTTGGATATTTATCTTGGATTCACCACGGAAGACTATATCATCCGCGAACAGGAGCAGGTGTATAGTTCCATGGCCCGATAAGTATATACCTGGCAGGTCAGAATCATCCAGCGTAGCAACCAGATCGTTATTGAAAATAATAAATAAATACGGTGAAAGAGGTTCACCCTGAAGAACACCTGATTGTATTTTGATAAATTCTGTAAAAGAGCCGCTCCATCTGACCGCTGCCATCATTTGAGCATAGTAGTTCTGTATAAGTTTGATAAATCGCCCACTTAAACCAACAAGCGCAAGCTTTCTCCATAATAGTAGATGTGGAACTGTATCAAACGCTTTTTAAGATCAACAAAGAATGTTTAAAGTTTCCTCCTTTTGCGGTTTAATGTCATTTGAATTAGTGACGTAAGCGTGAAGATATGTTCTTTGCACGAGTAGCCCTTTCTGAATCCTGCCTGGTTTTCCGCTATGAGTTTTCTATTTTCAATCCAATTACTTAGTCTATTTTTTAATATGGATGTAAAATGTTTTGACAAGTTGCTTATAAGGGCAATTCCCCTATAATTTGATTGTGTAACTACCTTATTAAACGAGGCCTCTAGCCCAGAAGATATTGACAGGGTGGTCCTCCTTCTGACTTCCATCCTGCAATCAGCTTGTGACTCTTCCATGGGGAGACGCTCCAATACTACAAGACCGTCAAAGCCGTGGTGGACCCCCGAACTGAGTCGGATCAGAAGGTTGGTTATCTCCCTCCGCCGTTATAGTCAGAAAGTCCGGTGTTCTATTAGGAATTTATGTATGGAGGAACAACAGACTGTGGACCACCTTCTATTCAGATGCCCTGCTTTCAAGCAACACAGAATGAAGACAGCTCTGCTGCTTGGGAAGACCTCCTTCGACCCAGTCTCGTTGGCTGGACTCCCGGGTTCTCTGCAGGCATGGAACTTCCTGACCAGCTGGTTCGGCTCTGCAATTGGCTCTATATAAATATAATCTAGAGTAACTGGTTTCTACTAGTTAGCTGGACAGCCCGGGCAGTTGGCGTTTCTTGCGCTCCAGGGGCCTGGGTTATCCTTATTTCTCTCTCTATACTCTTGGAAGACGGGGCAATTTAGCAGCAGATGAATAGAAATTTGTTCCTCACATCCACGGAAGCATCTTGAATCCTGCACTGCTTTGATGAATTTTAAAAAGCTTCTAAAATTTCCGTGATTTGTAATAAATTGAGAGTTGTGGAAATTTGCCCGAAAATAATTCGGAATATTAGCGGGAAAGAAACTTTGAAATGTTTGGTTAGTATTTTTCTTCAATAGTGTAATTTTATATTTAATCAAATTTTCAATTATATCTGGAATATCCAAGTCGTATCGCTGTTGATCCTCGATCGATAAATATTTTATTCAAGCACGTTGTCGTTGATTTTTATTTGACAAATCCATGTTGTCTGGAGCTCAAAAGATTATTACTTTCATAAAATTCATAAATTCGATTTTTCAAAATTTTTTCGAAAATTTTTGAAAGATTTGAAATCAATGAGATAGGTCGATAACTTTTTGTTGATTCTAAATTAGAGTTATGTGGTTTAGGAATTATCTTTAGAGCTGCTATTTTCCATTTCTCCGGATAATACCCCTTTTTGAATACATTTATTAAATAGTTTGCATGACATATGCTTAATTTTTGGGTAAGCACATTTGATCATATTGTGGCGAAGAAATATTTTATTATTTAATTTAATATAATTCAATGAAAATACTCAACAGATTATAAAAAAAAAATATATTACTCTGTATTTGTGAAATCATCTTTAAAATATTTCTTTGCTTGCTTGCTTAAGATTCCCTAGCTGTAGATAGTTTTGCTGACTTGTTAATAATTGTCGACTCGTCGTTGTGACGTCATCAATAAATTATTTTATATCTTAGGATATTTCAAGGCTTGATTTCTACGCTACAATATTGTTACTTATGTTGTCTAAACCTGGAGCTTTTTAAACATCAGAATTAGAAATGATATTCATTATTTCTTCTACTTCGATAATAATTATGCTTGGATTATTCATTCGTGGCTTAAAATTTCTAATTATTTGTTGTTGAAAATTGTCCAAATTAGGATCGTCTTCAGGAATTAAATCGTCCATTAATTTGGTCATTGTTTGCTCTTTTAGATATTCTGGTGAATTGTCAATTATGGGAATTCCATTCTTTACATTTGAGGATCTTAATTTATTGAAGAACTTATAAGCATTACCAAATGGATTATCTGTGTAATTTTCTTCAATAACGTTTCGCCAGTTAGTTCTTTTAGCTTTTCTTATTGCATTAGTGTATTTGTTTCTTGCCAACTTAAATGTATAGTAACTGATTGTTTTATGACGATAATACTAGTTTCTAATACGAGGGTTGTCCGTTAAATAAGTTCCACGGGGCACCACTGTCGTGAGGATCGCTTTTAGGCTCGAGCCGACTGCACGGGCTCGTAGCTTGTTCTCCTCACTCCAATTTCCCACCAAGGACACGTCGCTGGTAAGCTTAGTCTTGGCTGAGCAGCCGTTAGTGATGGAGCTTCCCCTCGTGTCTCCCGCCAGCTGCGAATTACGGTCAGTAATTCGATTTTTGGCCGCAAAGAAGAATTCGGCGAAGGACATTCATACTGAACTCTGTCAAGTGTATGGAGAAGGGTGTATGAGTTCCGGGATGGTGCGCAGATGGGTCAGAGAATTTAAAAACAGCCGAACAGACGTCCACGATGAACCGCGTGCTGGACGACCATCGGTTTCGGACGAAACCATTGCCAAAGTCGAAGCGGCAATGCTTGAAGATCGACGGGTTACTGTGCGGAAGCTCTGCGATTTGGTTCCTGATGTCAGTAAAACCACCATCGACAAGATTTTGCGTGAACATTTAGGGTATTCAGAGGTCTGCGCAATATGGGTTCCGAAAATGCTGACTGAAGACCATAAACGGCAGCGGGTTTATGTGGCCCAGAAATTTCTCGATTGCCACAAAACTGACGGAGAGGAATTTTTGGATTCGATCGTTACTGGTGATGTGACATGGGTACACTACACCACACCGGAGACAAAGGAGCAATCCGGGCAGTGGAATCACATTTCTTCGCCGAAACCTCTAAAGTTTAAACAAACACTTTCTGCCGGGAAACTTATGGCTACCGTCTTTTGGGACCGAAAGGGCCTATTGTTGTGCGACTTTATGCGTCTGGGTACAACAATCAATTCCGACCGGTACTGTAAGACCTTAAAACAACTTCGACGCGCGATTCAGAACAAGAGGAGAGGGATGTTAACCAAAGGGGTGCGTTTTCACCACGACAACGCTCGGCCGCACACCGCCCGTCAAACCACCGCCCTCATCGAAGAATTTGAATGGGAATTGGTGTCACACCCACCTTACAGCCCGGACGTAGCTCCTAGTGACTTCCATTTCTTCCCCGAGTTGAAGAAAAACCTGGGGGGAACCCAATTCCAGGACGATGACGAGTTGGAAGAAGCGGTTTTAGGCTTCTACGTGGCCAGGCGGCAGAGTTCTTCGACTCTGGGTTCCATAAGTGGGTGTACCGAATGCAAAAATGCGTAGAACGAAACGGGGAATATGTAGAAAAATGAAAAAAGTCTGATATTTTCGAAAATGTATAGTTCAGGGCAAATAAACCTGTTTTTCTGTATGAAAAACCTCTGTGGAACTTATTTAACGGACAACCCTCGTATAATGAAAATGATTTTTTATTATTTCCTGTTCATTAGTCCACCAGTCAATTCTGGAAACATGTTTATTAATGGGGGATTTAACCTTCGAAGATTTATATGCTGCTTCTCTCAATAAATTCATGAGTGCGTTCACTATCCCATCAATGTCTTCCTCATCTTTCACTCTGCTTATATCAATTCCCAGTTTTTTGTATCTTGTAATGATATGTTATTAGAAAAATTTGCCCAATTCGCATTTTTTTCAAAGTGGAAATTTGATTATTGAATAAATGACCATTCTTTAACCTGATATCAAATTTAACAGCAACATGGTCGGAAATATTAGTCAAATCAGAGGTATGCCAGTTGTTTATTAAACTTAGTGAGTGTTTATTCGAGATTGTGAGATCAATTATACTTACTCTCCGCGGCAGGTGGGTGTTTTTTCAGGTTATGTATAAAGAGGTTACATTCGTCTATAATAGGTTGTAATCTATATCCATTAGAGTTTATAACAAACCATATAGTAGGTCTTGAATTAAAATCACCGCAAAGGATTACAGGTATATTTATATACGTTTTGAGCAGATCTCTAATGAATGTTTGATGAACAGGGTTAAATGTATTCGGATGAATGTAGAAATTAGAAATAATTAATTTTGCTCTAACTGTAGAAATAGATATTGTTGTACAAAAGGAATTTGTGAATTTTTCCTCTTTGCTGAACTTTATATTTTTATTTAAAATTATAGTTGCCGTATATTTTTCCCCAGTTTTATTCGAACATATAATTTGAGAGTCCATATCATAAATAACATTTTCATGTAAAACATATGGTTCTTGAATCAAAAGAATGTCAGGTGAAGGATATTCACATATCAAACAAAATGTTAACGCTGGATTCGATCCCGGTTCATGACTGTCTAGAAACGAGGGTGTTACCCACTCGTCCTTGTCAGGTGGGTCATCTCTAGTGTTGGCCTGTAGTTTACTTATCGCAGTAAAACTTTTTCTTACATTTTGTTGAATACATCTCGCATTTTCAATCATATAGGATATTAATCTATTTAAGATTAAGCTTTAAATTGTATTTGCTACATCATTTCCCTCGTGTATTTGTGAATATTGTGTCCTTTGGATAATTTTGTCTATTTGTGATTTGTAAATCGGGCATTCACTTGAATTTGATTTATGGTTTGTAGAAAGGTTTTTAAATTTAGGCTGCTTAGAGAAATGGTAACAATTTGGCGCTTCAGTACAGTTGTGGCTACCCTGTACACCGCATATTTTACATATTTTAATGTTTTGGCAGTCTTTTGTTTTGTGGTACGGATTAAATTCAAAACAATTTTGGCATTGTCTTACAAATATTCTGTCTTGTGTAGAACATCGCTCAAAATAGGTGTATATCTCATTACCCATTTTTCTTAAAATTTGGTAAACTTTAGGAGTTACTTTTAATACTATATTGTGATCTGCAGAGTTAAATCCCATTCGCGGTACGAGACAAGCGATGCCAAACACGTCCGCACAGTTGGCTTCAGAAGCCATATATCGATTATGTTTATTTTAATTCATTTGAAAAATTCAACTATCCCTGATCATTTATTTACTCTGGGATGCCGTTACTACAGGATAAAGTACTCTTGGTGAAATTTTATTATTGCAATTCAGAATCTTCCACTGAAGCTTTACGAGCGTTTCGTAACTTTAAAGGTATTCGAAGAGGTAAAGGACCCATGAGTTGCTACTCTCTAAGGAGAATGATAAAAAAATTTGAGAAGACTGGATCTCTGGAAGCAAAACCTCTGAGTGGAAGAGCATCGACACGCAAGTCAGTGGCTGTTACGGTTTCGCAGAATGTTGAAGCTATTGAAACGTTATCCACGTATGGAGAAGTAAGTGCTCGACAAGTTTCTCGACAAACGGGTATTTCGTATGGAACAGTTTGGAGAGCTCTAAGAATTTTTCTTAAAAAATACCCGTACAAAATTCAAAGATTTCACGAGCTAAAAGTCGTCGATTTTGAGAAGCGTCAAGAATTTGCTGCATGGGTTTTCCGGCAAATTGATATTGATGAAAACTGGCTGTCGAATGTTCTGTGGACAGATGAAGCTCACTTTTCTCTAAATGGAGAAGTCAACACTAAAAACAGCCGCATTTGGGCAACAGAAAACCCTAGGATTTTTACAGAAATGCCACTTCATCAGCGCAGAGTTATAGTTTGGTGTGGGTTCACTTCTTCTTTTATTATTGGGCCATTTTTCTTTGAAGAAATAAATGGAAGAACTTTTAAAACCGTTTCTGTAACTGGTGAACGTTATGTTCAACTTTTGAGAGAAAAGGTTATCCCCATATTGCAGGACAGACAAGCACTGAGCGAAATAACATTCATGCAAGATGGAGGACCTCCTCATATCTCCCGCGGTGCCAAACAATTGCTGAAGGATACGTTCGGTGAAGATCGTGTAATAAGTCGCCACTTTATACACCAGTGGCCTTCAAGATCACCAGACTTGACTCCTTGCGATTTTTGGCTATGGGGGTACATTAAGTCGCGTGTTTATCGATGCCGGCCTACCACATTGGTCATGTTGAAGGCTTCTATCAGACGGCACGTTTCATCAATTTCATCAGATATGTTATTTAATGCTGTCCAATCTGTCATCTATCGTCTGCAGTCGGTGTTTGAGAATGAAGGGCGCCACATTGAGCAAGGATTGTGATCTAATACAAGAGACAAGGCCTCCAAGAGACAAGTTACCTCATGTGTTATATAAGCTGCCATGTATTATATTATCTACCAATGTTTTGCAGCTCTTTGTGTTGGGTTATGGGTAAATAAATTCTGTCCTCATATCTTGTCTCTTTTTTATTTGTGAACAGTATTTTTTGTTTGTTTGTCATTTGCTCACATCTTATATTATGTCGTGCAGACCAAAGTGTCATAACTTCTCGAATAACACTGTACACACAATTTTACCCCTTATGTTTAATTTATCGCTTTTCGCTCATTAAAAGAAATAGCATAAGGAATATTCTCTGTAACCCCCCACCTTTAGAAATTTTGGGCAAAAAAAAAAATAATACAAAATGATTTTACTACCACGTTTTTCAACGCAAAAGGTTGATTTAAAAATTATATTTATTTGAAGGGATACATTTTTAAAAATCGTGTACCGTATAATAAACAATGATAACATTTGACAAGCCCATAGGATATTTGGAATAAAGTACGACAAATGTATTTTGTCACTCCCATCTATATTTCATTTGTTGGATCATGACAAATTTCAGTTAAATAGTCGAGTGTCGCCAATTATTCAAGAAATTACACATTCCTTATAGCAAGAAATCCTATTAGTAGTACCATCATAATTTTTGGTACTATATTTTTACATTTCAAAAAATCGTGTATTGAATTCAGATATGTTTTTCAAACATTCAATATATTTGACAAAACTCTATCAAAAATATAAATATTTTTTGCTACATGTTTTAATTTGCATATACTTATTTTACATATCTCAGATTGTATTTAAAAATCGTTAACCATTTCTTCTAACTTTTGGCGAAATGGTGCTTTATTAATTAACGATTTGATATTATTAGGATTCTTTCCTGGTATACAAAAAGGAAAAATACGTGTCGATCAGTTATATTTTTCAATTAATCAAACAATTTGGCCGCTGAATTTCTGATTCTGGTACAGCGCCATCTAGGGAATGAAATTATAACTAAAATCAATTTCGAAATTTTCAATATTTGCCATAAAAAATCCCATTGCATTCTGAACACAATGGTGTTTACCGCATTGCTCTAGCGCAAATATTCGCGGAGTTATTAATTTTTAAAGTTGTGCGGGACTTTTGGATCACCCTGTATGTCATAATTTGTATAATTAATGCCCAAGAGATATGTTTTATTTTCGCCATAATTATATTTTAAAATTTAAATACAAATTCATCCATGTATAAATCTGTACCAAATAAATCTGGGAGCCAGCGCGCGCGGGGGAAGGCCACGCCTCCGCCGCGTGGCGCGAGCTCACGAGTGTCGAACAAGTTCTTTTTTGACGCGTACATGCACAAAGCTTGCGCCCTTCCATTCGACCACGGCAGCTACGACAGATAAGAGTCGACAGAAATAAGAACCTCAAGAGCATGAGCAAGGCAAAGAGACAAGCAGGCCAGAAAGAGGCCGAATTAGCTCAAGAGAATAAGTCAGTAATTGATGCACTAACAGCGATGATGAAAAGCCTAGGGCGGGACGCGCCCGCCACCGCAGCCAGATTTGACGGTTCAAGTTCCGCGGAATCATTCTTAAGGGAGCTGGAGAGGTCCCCGGAATTCCAAAACAGCAGCTGCGACGAACAAAGCCGCATGGTAGTGGCAGCGCTAGAAGGAGAGCCCCGGAGAACACTCCAATCCATGGACTACCTCTATGAACCCTCTGTACCCCCCACCCGAGACTCCGACACACCAAGAGTTCTATCAACTACGCTGCGGGCCTCAAGGCTTACAAGAATACTATTTACAGAAGGTACGCATAGGTACGCAGCTCAACATCGATCGCAAGGAAATGGTCAATGCTATCACTCAAGGAATGCCCTCCTACAGTCGCAATCTCCTACTGATTGCAACACCCAGCAGCCCGTCGGAATGGCTCACTCTGGCCAGGAGAATCTATGGTATCGGCGGAGACCCGAGTCGTCCCGGCATTTCCTCTCCCACAGAAATCCCATCTCCCCGCCAATCCGGTAGACAGACAAGTAATCCGCTAAGGCGCTTATCCGAAGATGTGCCTCATTCCCAGAAGCGACCAGAAGGATCTCCCTCCACTCCGTCTACACCATGCAAGCACTGCCAAGGGCCCCACTGGAACAATCAGTGCCCACAACGGTCCACCTTGCCAGGACAGCGTGCCGATCATCCTCGACTATCGACACCGCCGCGGTATTTTCGTGACCCAAGAGACAGCACTACCAAGTAATCAGAAGTACAACCCACACGCTATTAATGGCGTAAGTACCCTGACTCTCAAGTTGCTACTTGCCAACCATTTGTTTTCATTTCTATTAGATACTGGCTCTAATATTAATATTATTTGTTTGAAGCAATTCAAAACATTAAGAACTAAAATGTCACTTTTAAATTATGATGTTACTATTAGGACATTGTCTCATAATATCCAACCTGTGGGATTTGCATTTATTTTGGTTACTGTAAGATCCATTAAAGAACACTTGTTATTTTATATAATAGATAATGATCTACCATTTGGCATTTTTTCTTTAAACTCATTAAAGATATTCCGATTAACTATTGATTTCTTTTCAAAGAGAATATATCAGGATAATACCATGTTAGCACAGTCACAATACTGTTTTAAGGATTATTTTACGCCATCATTAAAAAACTTTACAATTAAACCCGACCCTAATAACCATACCATGCCCCACACCACTCAATCTTTTCTTCATAACAACCTTAATAGTACCACAAATGTAGAAAATTATATAGCTGCACATCCTCATCTAATAAATGATTGTAAAAAACTTATTAGAGAAAATATTGGTTTGTTTCCTATCGATAAGTTTTCAGTACCTGCTTTAAATATCGACCCGGTTAAAATTATACCTAACAGTGATAAGATTATAACACTAAGACCATATAGAATACCATATGGCGATTATCCTGAAATAAAATATCAAATAGAGAAAATGTTAGAAAATGAAATAATAGAACCATCGAATAGCCCATATGCCGCTCCCGTAACACTTGCCAGAAAAAGGGATGGCTCGAAACGTTTTTGTGTAGATTTTAGAAAACTTAACGAATTAATGTCCGTAGATAATTATCCCATACCACTAATAGAAACAGTACTAGATCAATTATCTAATTCCAAATACTTTTCCACCATAGATATAACCTCCGCCTTCTGGCAAATTCCGATCCATCCAGAAACTAGGCCCCTACTTTCATTTGTAACCCACCTGGGGCAATACCATTTTAATAGACTTCCATTTGGTCTCAAATTAAGTCCTCAAATATTCGAAAGGCAGTTAAATCAATTGATACAGAAACACAAATTAACATTTGCTAATCATTATTTTGATGACTTCATAATCCATTCTAACAGTTTAGAGGAACACTTAGGACACTTACAGGAATTTTTTCATTTTTGGAAATTAGAAAATATAAAATTAAATCTTAATAAATGCCAGTTTTTCAGGACATCTATTGACTACCTGGGATATAAGATTAGTTCAGGTACTTGCACTCCACTTGTTAGGAATATAGATGTAATTAATGCCATAAAACCCCCTACTAACGTAAAAACCTTGCAATCATTCCTAGGCGCCATTAATGTTTACAATAAATTCATTCCAGATTATGCGCGCATTAGAAATTCTCTAAACCAACTTTTGAAAAGGAACGTTAAATGGGAATGGACGTCAGACTGTCAAAAGGCGTTTGACAAACTCAAACAACTACTTTCATCAGGTCCCATTCTACATCTTTATAAATCAGACTTGCCCTGTCAAGTGTACTCTGATGCATCTTTGCAAGGGATAGGTGGAGTACTGAAACAGCTCCATCTCTCTCTCTCTCCAGATGGAAACTCATATCCAGTACAATATTATAGTCGCACACTGCCCAAATACGAGCGCAATTATACCATCACCGAATTAGAGTGTCTGGCCATAATTGAAACAGTAGATCGTTTCAAGGTCTATCTGGCGGGAAATGGTTTTACTATTTTCACCGATCATTGCGCCTTACAGTGGCTGAAAACATCAAAAATCCAACAGGAAGACTCTTTCGATGGAGTTTGAGATTGTCAGTCTACGACTATCAGGTGAAGTACATCAAAGGCACCAAACAACTAGAGGCTGACCTTTTATCCCGAAATCCGTTTTGTGGTCTTCTTGACGCCATGCAATTAAAAATGTACCAAAGCGAGCTTCGGGATAATTCCAAGTATGTTCACCAAACCTCAGGCCTGACTACCGTCACCAGACGTGGTGTGAGCAAAATAGTCGTTCCACCATCCTTACGACCCACCATACTTAGAGAAGCCCACCAGAAATTCAACCATCCAGGAATTTCTCAATTAACTAGGATCATCTCCGCCCAATACTTTTGGAGCGGAATGTCGATAGACATTCGTGCCTTCGTTAAGAATTGTAACATCTGTCAAATGAGCAAAACCCCAAAAGGACCGAAGTATGGAGAGTTGGGCGAATTGCCAGAATCCCCACTGCCATTCGATCTGGTCTCTATGGACACTATAGCCGGGTTTGCTAGATATGGAAGTGCAAAAAATTACCTGCATGTAGTAGTAGACCACGCGACTCGATTCGTATGGACATTTCCATCTCGTTCCACCAGTACGACCACATGTATTGAAGTAATAAAAAAGGTGCTACAAAGTGGTTGTCCGAAGCGTCTCCTTACAGATAGAGCCCCTGCCTTCACATCACCGAGGTTTAGGAGATTTCTAATCTCCCATAACATCCAACCAATGCTCACTACAAGCAATTATCCACAAGCAAACGGTTTATCCGAGCGTTTGAACGCAACCCTGACCGGAAAACTTAGGCTCCTCCATCTTCAACATCCTAGAGCTAGTTGGACTATGCTCCAATCCAAAGTAGTTAAGGCATATAACGATACCCCTCATTCCGTCATGGGATTTCCCCCATCATACCTTATGGACGGTTCCCTACCGAAAGAACTATCACAACATCTAGATCCTTATCCATCAGTCACTGAATCCAGACGCCTAGCGTTACAAAGAACGAAAGAACGTCATAAGCTAGATAAGATCAGATTTGATAAAAATCACAGGTCCCCCGACTTTGAAGTAGGCGATCTAGTCCTTACCAAAATTTACCAACACCCCAATACGGGCAAATTAGTGCCTTACTTCAGTGGACCATATGAGATAATTGAGGTGATATCCCCCTATACAGTTAGAATCAATAGACCTAATCAAGCTCAAAACTTAGAAGCAGAAATTATTCACGTAAACAAATTGAAACATTATTCCGAAGACACTAAGTACATCTTCACACCTCACTCAACGAACAACAATAGCAAGCCAAAATCATATTTTATTTACAATCATTTCCCACCTGAAATATTTCATGATGATTATAAGAATTATGCATCTACATTAAGTAACCCATTTAATCACATGAACCCGGATATTTTCTTAGATAATGTCGAACCAACATTAACAGCCAGATACATTTCTACTCCTGACACCATCCCAAAGATTGCTATCCGATTAGAACCATCCCCTACAACGAAGATAATGCTCCCATCCTCACCAACACGTAATCATACTCCGCAAATTAGCCCTCAATTCAGTGCTCCCCTTATTAACTGTGATAATACGAAATTGGAAAATAGGTCAGTCATAATCAAAAATACGTTAGTACTGTTGCCCATAGTTAAATATTTTAATAGAATTAAACAATATCCAATATTTTTTCTTTCCCTCCTTACAATGGCGTTTATTAACCCAAACGTCTCCATGACGATTATACATTTACTAATTTATTTATTGCCGTCGTCCCGATTAAGACAAATTCAATCAATCTTGATTCATTGTCTTGAAGAGCTTTCAATAGTCCTTTGGAACACCTCAAAGGACTTCATTAATCACTCAGAAAAGAATGGTGACCACGACAGTAATATTGATGATCCCCCATAAGATCCTAACGTCAGGGAATTCCTATATATAATTCCTATTTTGAATTAGAATAACACCACTTGCGTTGCCCATTGACCACCCCGAACTGATATTTTTCTCCAAATTTATTTGCTTTTAAGAAGTCAGCAGAATTACGGATAATCACAGACCCATCTTGAAACGATCCATTCAGGATGTACGCCACAGAATTCAGTACGTTGCCCTCTGACAATTTACAATAAACCATTATGTTCACACACCAACATCAAGAGATATTCTCCTTGCGCTATTTCATTGACATGACAACCGTCCCCTTTTCTCTCCATCCCAAACGAGAAACCTTCCGAGGACTCCAGTGACCCAATTTGGATCATCCTACCAAATTGTTCGCCACACCCAAGTCTTCATTCCTCAAACGTATCCCGCCATATCAAACATGCATTCCTTATAATCCCTGGGCACCTTTTTACACCCCTCTTCTTACGTTCCCTATGGAGAGTATGGTACAGAAGGATGCTCAGCCCATCATCAATCCACCAACACTCCAGCGCAGGAGATCCTCTCACGCACAGAACACTCCCACAAACAGATACACAGTCGTAGCCACATCACACAGGTTCGTATCCTGCTACATTTAAAACTTTATTATCCTTGTATTATATATAAGACTTAATGTTGTGTTAATCCCTACTTGTATATATTTTAGTATAATATCACACAAATTTCCAATTTTGTACATAGTATCAGAATTCAATTTATAAAATTGCCTCCCAATCTCAACTAAATAATTTTAAAATCATTTTAAATTTATTTATCCCACACAGGTTCCATCTGTCATAATTTGTATAATTAATGCCCAAGAGATATGTTTTATTTTCGCCATAATTATATTTTAAAATTTAAATACAAATTCATCACATATAATAAAGCGTCTGTTCGTTGAAGCCGAATAGGATTGGTCCATTCTGTGTGACGTGTTCAAACCTGATTGGCTTGCCCCCCCCCCCCCCCCACTTAAGTGACGTGGCCGGCTGAGATGGTACTGACCACGGGATGAGATGGGACTGACCACGGGTTGAGATGGGACTGAGCACGGGGTGAGATGGGACTGAACACGGGATGAGATGGGACAGAGCACGGGATGAGATGGGAATGATCACGGGATGAGATGGGAATGATCACGGGATGAGATGGGACTGAACACGGGATGAGATGGGACTGGGCACGGGATGAGATGGGAATGATCACGGGATGAGATGGGAATGATCACGGGATGAGATGGGACTGAACACGGGATGAGATGGGACTGAGCACGGGATGAGATGGGACTGAGCACGGGATGAGATGGGACTGACAGCGGGATTAGATGGGACTGACCACGGGAGGAGATGGGACTGAGCACAGGATGAGATGGGACTGAGCAAGGGATGAGATGGGACTGAGCACGGGATGAGATGGGACTGACAGCGGGATGAGATGGGACTGAGCACGGGATGAGATGGGGCTGAGCACGGGATGGGATGGGACTGAGCACGGGATGAGATGGGACTGACCACGGGATGAGATGGGAATGATCACGGGATGAGATGGGAATGATCACGGGATGAGATGGGACTGAACACGGGATGAGATGGGACTGAGCACGGGATGAGATGGGACTGAGCACGGGATGAGATGGGAATGATCACGGGATGAGATGGGAATGATCACGGGATGAGATGGGACTGAACACGGGATGAGATGGGAATGATCACGGGATGAGATGGGAATGATCACGGGATGAGATGGGACTGAGCACGGGATGAGATGGGACTGAGCACGGGATGAGATGGGACTGACAGCGGGATTAGATGGGACTGAGCACGGGATGAGATGGGACTGAGCACGGGATGAGATGGGACTGAGCAAGGGATGAGATGGGACTGAGCACGGGATGAGATGGGACTGACAGCGGGATGAGATGGGACTGAGCACGGGATGAGATGGGGCTGAGCACGGCATGGGATGGGACTGAGCACGGGATGAGATGGGACTGACCACGGGATGAGATGGGACTGAGCACGGGATGAGATGGGGCTGAGCACGGGATGGGATGGGACTGAGCACGGGATGAGATGGGACTGAGCACGGGATGAGATGGGAATGATCACGGGATGAGATGGGAATGATCACGGGATGAGATGGGACTGAACAAGGGATGAGATGGGACTGAGCACGGGATGAGATGGGACTGAGCACGGGATGAGATGGGACTGAGCACGGGATGAGATGGGAATGATCACGAGATGAGATGGGAATGATCACGGGATGAGATGGGAATGATCACGGGATGAGATGGGACTGAACACGGGATGAGATGGGACTGAGCACGGGATGAGATGGGACTGAGCACGGGATGAGATGGGACTGACAGCGGGATTAGATGGGACTGACCACGGGATGAGATGGGACTGACCACGGGTTGAGATGGGACTGAGCACGGGGTGAGATGGGACTGAACACGGGATGAGATGGGACAGAGCACGGGATGAGATGGGAATGATCACGGGATGAGATGGGAATGATCACGGGATGAGATGGGACTGAACACGGGATGAGATGGGACTGACCACGGGTTGAGATGGGACTGAGCACGGGGTGAGATGGGACTGAACACGGGATGAGATGGGACAGAGCACGGGATGAGATGGGAATGATCACGGGATGAGATGGGAATGATCACGGGATGAGATGGGACTGAACACGGGATGAGATGGGACTGGGCACGGGATGAGATGGGAATGATCACGGGATGAGATGGGAATGATCACGGGATGAGATGGGACTGAACACGGGATGAAATGGGACTGAGCACGGGATGAGATGGGACTGAGCACGGGATGAGATGGGACTGACAGCGGGATTAGATGGGACTGACCACGGGATGAGATGGGACTGAGCACAGGATGAGATGGGACTGAGCACGGGATGAGATGGGACTTACCACGGGATGAGATGGGAATGATCACGGGATGAGATGGGAATGATCACGGGATGAGATGGGACTGAACACGGGATGAGATGGGACTGAGCACGGGATGAGATGGGACTGAGCACGGGATGAGATGGGAATGATCACGGGATGAGATGGGAATGATCACGGGATGAGATGGGACTGAACACGGGATGAGATGGGAATGATCACGGGATGAGATGGGAATGATCACGGGATGAGATGGGAATGATCACGGGATGAGATGGGACTGAACACGGGATGAGATGGGACTGAGCACGGGATGAGATGGGACTGAGCACGGGATGAGATGGGACTGACAGCGGGATTAGATGGGACTGAGCACGGGATGAGATGGGACTGAGCACGGGATGAGATGGGACTGAGCAAGGGGTGAGATGGGACTGAGCACGGGATGAGATGGGACTGACAGCGGGATGAGATGGGACTGAGCACGGGATGAGATGGGGCTGAGCACGGCATGGGATGGGACTGAGCACGGGATGAGATGGGACTGACCACGGGATGAGATGGGACTGAGCACGGGATGAGATGGGGCTGAGCACGGGATGGGATGGGACTGAGCACGGGATGAGATGGGACTGACCACGGGATGAGATGGGAATGATCACGGGATGAGATGGGAATGATCACGGGATGAGATGGGACTGAACAAGGGATGAGATGGGAATGATCACGGGATGAGATGGGAATGATCACGGGATGAGATGGGAATGATCACGGGATGAGATGGGACTGAACACGGGATGAGATGGGACCTGAGCACGGGATGAGATGGGACTGAGCACGGGATGAGATGGGACTGACAGCGGGATTAGATGGGACTGACCACGGGATGAGATGGGACTGACCACGGGTTGAGATGGGACTGAGCACGGGGTGAGATGGGACTGAACACGGGATGAGATGGGACAGAGCACGGGATGAGATGGGAATGATCACGGGATGAGATGGGAATGATCACGGGATGAGATGGGACTGAACACGGGATGAGATGGGACTGGGCACGGGATGAGATGGGAATGATCACGGGATGAGATGGGAATGATCACGGGATGAGATGGGACTGAACACGGGATGAGATGGGACTGAGCACGGGATGAGATGGGACTGAGCACGGGATGAGATGGGACTGACAGCGGGATTAGATGGGACTGACCACGGGATGAGATGGGACTGAGCACAGGATGAGATGGGACTGAGCAAGGGATGAGATGGGACTGAGCACGGGATGAGATGGGACTGACAGCGGGATGAGATGGGACTGAGCACGGGATGAGATGGGGCTGAGCACGGGATGGGATGGGACTGAGCACGGGATGAGATGGGACTTACCACGGGATGAGATGGGAATGATCACGGGATGAGATGGGACTGAACACGGGATGAGATGGGACTGAGCACGGGATGAGATGGGACTGAGCACGGGATGAGATGGGAATGATCACGGGATGAGATGGGAATGATCACGGGATGAGATGGGACTGAACACGGGATGAGATGGGAATGATCACGGGATGAGATGGGAATGATCACGGGATGAGATGGGAATGATCACGGGATGAGATGGGACTGAACACGGGATGAGATGGGACTGAGCACGGGATGAGATGGGACTGAGCACGGGATGAGATGGGACTGACAGCGGGATTAGATGGGACTGAGCACGGGATGAGATGGGACTGAGCACGGGATGAGATGGGACTGAGCAAGGGGTGAGATGGGACTGAGCACGGGATGAGATGGGACTGACAGCGGGATGAGATGGGACTGAGCACGGGATGAGATGGGGCTGAGCACGGCATGGGATGGGACTGAGCACGGGATGAGATGGGACTGACCACGGGATGAGATGGGACTGAGCACGGGATGAGATGGGGCTGAGCACGGGATGGGATGGGACTGAGCACGGGATGAGATGGGACTGACCACGGGATGAGATGGGAATGATCACGGGATGAGATGGGAATGATCACGGGATGAGATGGGACTGAACAAGGGATGAGATGGGAATGATCACGGGATGAGATGGGAATGATCACGGGATGAGATGGGAATGATCACGGGATGAGATGGGACTGAACACGGGATGAGATGGGACCTGAGCACGGGATGAGATGGGACTGAGCACGGGATGAGATGGGACTGACAGCGGGATTAGATGGGACTGACCACGGGATGAGATGGGACTGACCACGGGTTGAGATGGGACTGAGCACGGGGTGAGATGGGACTGAACACGGGATGAGATGGGACAGAGCACGGGATGAGATGGGAATGATCACGGGATGAGATGGGAATGATCACGGGATGAGATGGGACTGAACACGGGATGAGATGGGACTGGGCACGGGATGAGATGGGAATGATCACGGGATGAGATGGGAATGATCACGGGATGAGATGGGACTGAACACGGGATGAGATGGGACTGAGCACGGGATGAGATGGGACTGAGCACGGGATGAGATGGGACTGACAGCGGGATTAGATGGGACTGACCACGGGATGAGATGGGACTGAGCACAGGATGAGATGGGACTGAGCAAGGGATGAGATGGGACTGAGCACGGGATGAGATGGGACTGACAGCGGGATGAGATGGGACTGAGCACGGGATGAGATGGGGCTGAGCACGGGATGGGATGGGACTGAGCACGGGATGAGATGGGACTGACCACGGGATGAGATGGGAATGATCACGGGATGAGATGGGAATGATCACGGGATGAGATGGGACTGAACACGGGATGAGATGGGACTGAGCACGGGATGAGATGGGACTGAGCACGGGATGAGATGGGAATGATCACGGGATGAGATGGGAATGATCACGGGATGAGATGGGACTGAACACGGGATGAGATGGGAATGATCACGGGATGAGATGGGAATGATCACGGGATGAGATGGGACTGAACACGGGATGAGATGGGACTGAGCACGGGATGAGATGGGACTGAGCACGGGATGAGATGGGACTGACAGCGGGATTAGATGGGACTGAGCACGGGATGAGATGGGACTGAGCACGGGATGAGATGGGACTGAGCAAGGGATGAGATGGGACTGAGCACGGGATGAGATGGGACTGACAGCGGGATGAGATGGGACTGAGCACGGGATGAGATGGGGCTGAGCACGGCATGGGATGGGACTGAGCACGGGATGAGATGGGACTGACCACGGGATGAGATGGGACTGAGCACGGGATGAGATGGGGCTGAGCACGGGATGGGATGGGACTGAGCACGGGATGAGATGGGACTGACCACGGGATGAGATGGGAATGATCACGGGATGAGATGGGAATGATCACGGGATGAGATGGGACTGAACAAGGGATGAGATGGGACTGAGCACGGGATGAGATGGGACTGAGCACGGGATGAGATGGGACTGAGCACGGGATGAGATGGGAATGATCACGGGATGAGATGGGAATGATCACGGGATGAGATGGGACTGAACACGGGATGAGATGGGACTGAGCACGGGATGAGATGGGACTGAGCACGGGATGAGATGGGACTGAGCACGGGATGAGATGGGAATGATCACGGGATGAGATGGGAATGATCACGGGATGAGATGGGACTGAGCACGGGATGAGATGGGACTGAGCACGGGATGAGATGGGACTGACAGCGGGATGAGATGGGACTGACCACGGGATGAGATGGGACTGAGCACGGGATGGGATGGGACTGAGCACGGGATGGGATGGGACTGAGCACGGGATGAGAAGGGGCTGAGCACGGGATGAGATGAAACTGACCACGGGATGAGATGGGACTGAGCACGGGATGAGATGAAACTGACCACGGGATGAGATGGGACTGAGCACGGGATGAGATGGGAATGATCACGGGATGAGATGGGAATGATCACGGGATTAGATGGGACTGAGCAAGGGATGAGATGGGACTGGGCACGGGATGAGATGGGACTGAGCAAGGGATGAGATGGGACTGAGCACGGGATGAGATGGGACTGACAGCGGGATGAGATGGGACTGAGCACGGGATGAGATGGGGCTGAGCACGGGATGGGATGGGACTGAGCACGGGATGAGATGGGACTGACCACGGGATGAGATGGGACTGACCACGGGTTGAGATGGGACTGAGCACGGGCTGAGATGGGATTGAGCACGGGATGAGATGGGACTGAGCACGGGATGAGATGGGAATGATCACGGGATTGGGAATGATCACGGGATGAGATGGGACTGAACACGGGATGAGATGGGACTGAGCACGGGATGAGATGGGACTGAGCAAGGGATGAGATGGGACTGACAGCGTGATGAGATGGATCTGAGCACGGGATGAGATGGGACTGAGCAAGGGATGAGATGGGACTGAGCACGGGATGAGATGGGACTGACAGCGGGATGAGATGGGACTGAGCACGGGATGAGATGGGAATGATCACGGGATGAGATGGGAATGATCACGGGATGAGATGGGACTGAACACGGGATGAGATGGGACTGAGCACGGGATGAGATGGGACTGAGCACGGGATGAGATGGGACTGACAGCGGGATGAGATGGGACTGACCACGGGATGAGATGGGACTGAGCACGGGATGAGATGGGACTGAGCACGGGATGGGATGGAACTGAGCACGGGATGAGATGGGAATGATCACGGGATGAGATGGGAATGATCACGGGATGAGATGGGAATGATCACGGGATGAGATGGGACTGAGCACGGGATGAGATGGGACTGACCACGGGATGAGATGGGACTCACAGCTGGATGTGATGGGACTGACCACGGGATGAGATGGGACTGACAGCGGGATGAGATGAAACTGACCACGGGATGAGATGAAACTGACCACGGGATGAGATGGGATTGAGCACGGGATGAGATGAAACTGACCACGGGATGAGATGGGACTGAGCACGGGATCAGATGGGAATGATCACGGGATGAGATGGGAATGATCACGGGATAAGATGGGACTGAACACGGGATGAGATGGGACTGACCACGGGATGAGATGGGACTGAGCACGGGATGAGATGGGACTGACAGCGGGATGAGATGGGACTGACCACGGGATGAGATGGGACTGAGCACGGGATGAGATGGGACTGAGCAAGGGATGAGATGGGACTGACCACGGGATGAGATGGGACTGACCACAGGATGAGATGGGACTGAGCACGGGATGAGATGGGACTGAGCACGGGATGAAATGGGACTGACTACGTGATGAGATGGGACTGAGCACGGGATAATAAAGCGTCTGTTCGTTGAAGCCGAGTAGGATTGGTCCATTCTGTGTGACGTGGCGTGTGACGTGACGTCGGCAATTTATTCGGTGAATATTTGAGTAATAATATTTTTTAAATAATTTTATTTTTTAATTTAGCTTGATTATTTTATTTTTATAAACAATTTTCTATTGTTGAGGCCATCGAAGCAAAGCAACGTCGTATTGAACAGCAGCGACAAAGACGTTTAAATTCACCCGTAAGAGAACGGCATAATGAACAACAACGGCAATACCGAATGAATATGAGCGAAAATCAAAGAGCCCTTCAAAGGGAAAACAGTAGGCTGAGGATGCAAAGAATTCGACAGGGAGATAATCTACCTTTGCAAACAGGGACATGTTTCGAGGAAGATCAAATTCACCTGCACTTTTGTGGCCAACTTGATCAGATTTGCCCAAAATGTAGAGCAAAGTATTTCGAATTGGAACAAACGACATACAGTAAAACTTTCATAAATGCTGTTCCAAAGGAAAAGTCGAACTTGAACCGATTCAAACCTCTCAATCCACCTGCTCTAGCCGATCCCGTCCTTGGACGGGCTTTTCTACTAGTCCATGTATAAATCTGTACCAAATAAATCTGGGAGCCAGCGCGCGCGGGGGAAGGCCACGCCTCCGCCGCGTGGCGCGTGCTCACGAGTGTCGAACAAGTTCTTTTTTGACGCGTACATGCACAACGCTTGCGCCCTTCCATTCGACCACGGCAGCTACGACATATATATGCATACAATTTTAGACACTGAAGTGAATCTTATACTCTGGCATTTATATTATACTAGCCGAATGACCCGGGCAACGCCCGTGTTTTACCCGATTGAATGGTTTGATTCAAATACTATTTGTTACAATTATAATTTGGCGCCTTAAATAAATGCATATGTTAGTTAATAACTATAGCCTATGTGCTTTATCTGTCTATGTACTGTTGGCTTCCGTAGGCGTCTCTTACTGGGAAAAAGAAAGAGAGGATTCCATTTGGTTATTAACTAATATATGCATTTATTTAAGGAGCGACCCGCTCCAACACAATAGTTACAAATATAGGGGGGGGGGGGGGCAAAGGTGGCGTGATCGTAGCCGACCAATAGGAGGGCGCCATTCCAAAAAAAAAAAGCAAACCGTGACAGAGGCGACGAAGAATGACGCTCGTAACTGTATATAGAATTTATATATACCTAAGATCATCTCTCGAAGCCTCACTCCGAAATAGTATAGAAATAATAAAATATTTTTAAAATGCTTTTAAAAATGTCAACATAGTATTAAAAAATAGAAATAAACTTTGTTTAAATATTCATTATAAAATATTCGAATTCTGTATTCGAAAAAACGGCCGAAGTTAATTACTATAATAAATTATTTAGATATTCTTTAGGTGGTGAAATTGGATCTAAAATTATTTATTTGCGCCTTTGAAATCTAGAATAGCGTCCAATTTAGCCTGTATATTTAATAAAGTCCTATTTAAAGGCGTGATAAAATGCATAAAGAAACGCCGTATGCAATTTAGGGTTCTATTTTATTTTTCTGGCAGAAGATATGGTATAGAGGCACACAAGAAGCCAATTTAGGCACGTAATAAAGGCATCGTCTGGTAAATAAATCAAATCTACCACGTGATTCTTGTTTGCTTGATTAGTTTATTAGATAGGTGAAGAATGAGTGAGCATATTATTTATGGAATAAATGTTCTCAATTTATTGACATTTCCCTCAATCTGAATTTATAAATCGAATTATCCTGAAAATTCTACATGCAACACATTGTCATATTTTTATTTTTGTTTGATTAAAATTGATGCAATTTATATATATTTGTTGATTTGGGGGAAAGGTAGCGTATTTTAAAATAGTGAATAGTGCTTAATTTTTATATTTACAATTTTTTTATATTAAGTTTAATTATTAAAATGTTTCTGAAGTTTATATTATGCGGTACATATATATATTTCTTAGGAATTCAATATAAATTCAATTGCCATCTATCGATAAAATGTGTAACAAATAAATTTACTGACAATGTGTTTCTTTTCAATAATATCATCAAATATCATCTCTACAGACCTTACTGCAATGATATAAGTTATTGATTGAGAAGGGTAGGATCATCAGTAGTGAACCCTCTCAGCGGTTTCGATAAATTAATCTAAAGACCGCTCTACTGTGGTATAGGATTGATTTGAAATATACCCTGCATTTTCTATGAAACTAGTGCATTTTCTAGTGAACCTATGAATATAGACTTATAGGTCTTTTTTATAATTTCCATAGGTTCAATAAATACCTCTAAGCTGCCTTCCATAGGAAAAGCAGGGTATATCCCAAACCAATCCAATACAATAGTAGAGCGGTCTAGAGATTAATTTAGCAAAACCACTGAAAGGATTCAATACTGATGAGCCAAGCTCTCTCATTCAGTAACGTATATCATTGCGTACAGTTTGTAGAGATAATATTTGATGATATTATTGAAAAGAAACATTGACAGTAAATATATTTGTTACAAATTTTATAATGGATGAAATAAAATAAAGGAAGAAATACATCTTATTTGATTGTAAATTCAGGAAAAGGTTATTTCCTGATCGGGAAATTCAACATTGCTGATAGTTTATACCAGCTATAGGTATATATATGTATATATTAGGTATACTACGAAACAGCCGAATAAGTATAGAGAGAAATTCATTCGTTTTTCCTTCCTGAATATTTTTCAACGGGCACGGTAAATGCACACAATGCAATTAAAAAAAAAACTTCACAAATATAGCGTTAATCTGTGTAAATAAAAACTTTCGTATTTTTTTATAATTTTGTTCTGGCCTTTTTTTTTTTATCTTTTCAAAAAAATCGTGTAAAATGCAGTCGAAGTCATTAGCAAACTCATATGTTTCCCTAATTTCCATGTGCTATTTTATTTTTACAGTAAAATATTTACATGTCAGTATTTTGGATTATTTTTTCACACTTGTATAAACCTATTTTTTCTTATTCTTACTGAGATGATGGTCATCGCAGTCAAGATTCATCGCAGTAACTCACTCAACTCAGACAATTTCAAGAGTTAATGTGCTGGGGCGGGTACCTCGGGAGTTGGGTGGAAGAGCTGCCATCTATTTAAACTATATTGATTTTGAAACAACTAAATGGATTTAAAAAATAATTAAATCAAATATATAAACACTAATATAATACATTTTTGCCATCACGCATATTATTTGCCTGTGGTTTATGTGTTACTTTGTATTGCTATTCTATGGCACTTCTACTATTTATTATTGGTGTACTCTCAGTATGAAGGAAATTGCATTCAGAAGAATTCTTGGGCGAAGCCGGGTCATTCGTATAGAGAGCATTTTATATATTCGATTATTAATACATTAATATTTATCATAGCCATATATTCTTTTATATCATATATATATATATATATATATATATATATATCATATATTATGCAATTTCCTCCTATATATACGATATATATTTAATCTGAACATACTTGAAAAATACGAAATAAAAGTAAAATAAAGGAAGAGATTGTATTGTGCTTCCTATTTGAAGTTTAAAATATGAAGCGCATCGTAATCCGTTCTTATGAAATTTATCTTCTTTCTGTTTTATTTTATTCATTCGATTTTTAAACTGAGAAAATTTGTAATATAAGTAAGGTATACGCACAAACATTATTCGATAAATTGAATTACCTTGGAAAATAATAAAATGCTATATATTTGGTTTGGAACAAAACAGATCCTATAAATGAGGGCTTATATATATTTTTATGATGAATGGGTATGGGTATGGGTATGGGTAAATTATAAGATATTTATTATATTTTGGATATAATGTGACAGGTATATTCATTATATGAGATTGAAGCTATTTTTGACACATGTGATTCTTTTATTGCCCTTAATGCAATGATAAAATAATGGTAGGGCCTGGCTCATCACTTTTTCCCCACTGATAAGCCAGGCCTTCCCATTATTTAATAATTACGGTAAGGGCAGTAAATTTAAAATGAATCATATGCGTCAAAAATAGTATATATTTCTTATAACAAATGGCGTGCTAATGCATCATATTAAGAATGTTTATATATAAATGTATGTAAATATGTGTATATATGTAACAATGTGGCTGGAGAAAGCTGAGGTCAGAAGAAGGCAAATCAATCGAGCGCCGAGCGAGTCATTGTAGGGGATTTGACAGATGGGGCCATTTATATGTGGTATGATAGATGGTGGAGTTTAATCGGCATCCCCGGGGTGGGGAATTGTATTCAGGACTCTCTCTCATTAAATATTACCTCAATAATAGGAAATATTTGCATATCACACACACATTTATATATTATATGCAAATATTAATATTATATATATTATATGCAAATATTATATATATATATATAGGTCATGAAAAAGACGTATTCTAGTTACGTTACCAATTCATGCAGTCGTGGATGGTAAAAATGAATGATAACTTTTGTCCCAAAATTGTATTTATTATTTTTATTATTTTTTGAAGCAAACAGTTTTTTGCATACATACAACTAACAATGTTATTATCTATTTACAAATAAAAATAATATTAGGTTATATTCCTTTTGTTAAGGATTCCTTTTCATTTTAAAATTTAACTCTGTGATTATAGAATTTTAATTATTTTATGAATAATAAAAATCATATTTTTATTATGTCATATATATATATGTTAAAACAAATTCCTGAGAGGATATATATAATATCAAAATACCTTGCGCAATAAAAAAATAAACTTATTGCGCAAGGCATTTTAATATTTTACAATAGTAAATCTCAGTTTTCTTTTATTAGAATATATATTTTATAATAAATTGCTTTAAAAATGCATATATTGGATAAATATATAATTTATTTACCAATATTTCAGTTAGCTGAACGCCAATCTTCTCAAGGTATTATAACATATTAATGTGTGTCAACATATATACAGGGTGATCCAAAAGTCCCGCACAACTTTAAAAATTAATAACTCCGCGAATATTTGCGCTAGAGCAATGCGGTAAACACCATTGTGTTCAGGATGCAATGGGATTTTTTATGGCAAATAATGAAAAATTCGAAATTGATTTTAGTTACAACTTTATTCGCTAGATGGCGCCATACCAGAATCAGCGATTCAGCGGCCAAATTGTTTGATAAATTGAAAAATATAACTGAACGATACGTATTTTTACTTTTTGAATACCAGGAAAGAACCCTAATAATATCAAATGATAAATTAATAAAACACCATTTCGCCAAAAGTTAGAAGAAATGGCTAACGATTTTTAAATACAATCTGAGATATGTAAAATAGGTATATGCAAATTAAAACATGTAGCAAAAAAAAAACTGATATTTTAGATGCGGTTTGCTGGAATCCTCTCAGCTATTTATATTTCGAAAATAATAATTTTCTATTTTTTTAAATTCAACTCTCTCTCAGTATCGATTATATTTATTTTAATTCATTTGAAAAATATTTATCTATCTCTGATGATTTATTTTACTCTGGGATGCCGTTGTTGTTTTTGTCGTGTCCAATAAAGAGCCTCAGATTCTTTTCGTTTGGCCAATAAATAATGTCCAATTTATATACACATATATTCTTACATAATGAGACTTTAAAGAATGCAAATAATCTTCATCTATTTACATACACAACACATCTCCCCCCTTAATAATACTCCAGTCGGTCTAGGGGTTTCCTTGCTCTCTGAGGTCTAGGACTGCGGACGGGCACTTGCACAGCGGCAGCCTCCGGTTTAGGAGTGCAAGAGGGCACGTGCACAGCAACAGGCCCTGGTATAGGAGTGCAAGAGGGTACGTGCACAGAAGCAGTCTCCTCCTTGTTTCCTGATGTAACCTCTGGAACCTCCTCTTCACTTTATTTCTGACTTCCACCTACAGGCTTCTCTCCTGATGTTCGAGGAAGTATCAAATTTCTTGTCTCCACTTGTTTCTTTCTCACAGGTCGCAATTGATTGATATGCCCCTTATACACGACGCCCTCGCAACTTATAAGGTAGTGACGGTAGCTCAATAATTTCAAAATGGTACCTTTTTACCGTTTAGGTCCAGTTGCATAGTTGCGGAAATAAACCTCGCAACCTGTAGTAAACTGCTCCTGCCTTCTTACGGCCTCATGAAATACCTCTCGCGGATTTCCCATCTTGGAATTAAATTCGAGAATCTTGATCTTAAACTTCTCTTCATTAGCAGTTCCGCCGGGGAATTCCTTTATTACAGTTTGGGGGAATGCTCTATGAGCAAATAGGAATCTTTGTAGATTCGTCTCTAAATCATCCTTCCCATTATTATTTCTCAAAAGGTTTTTAAACTCTCTTACATATCTCTCAGCTAAACCATTTGTACTAGGATTATACGGACTGGTCTTAGTGTGCCGTATACCATTCATTTTGGTAAATTGCTCGAATTCACCGGAGACAAACTGTCTTCCGTTATCTGTAACAAAAAATTAGGGCAATCCAATTCTGGCGAGAATTTCTCTAAGATGACTTATAATCGTTTTTCTGGTAATATCTTTGATGATAAAAATTTCTATCCACTTTGAGTATGCGTCCACGAGAACCAAAAACATTCTTCCCATGAACGGACCCGCTAGATCAAGATGAAGTCGATGCCACGGTTTTTCGGGCCAAGTCCATTCCGAGATGGTAGCCGGGGGCATGCTTGCCGATTCTTGGCATACTCTACATTCTCTAGTTAACTCCTCGATGTTACTGTCTATGCCTGGCCACCAGAAAATACCGTCTGGCAATCATTTTCATTTTAACAATCCCCATGTGTATTTCATGCAAGTCATTTAAAATTAAAGATATTAATTTTTGGGGAATTACCACTCTTTCACGCCATTGAAGACAACCAAACTCCAAACTTAATTCCTCATTGATCTTATAATGAGGAGCTAGTGGGTTTTCTCTCGGTACCCTTGTGAATTTCCACACACACAGTTGCCTTCTCTAACATTCCTTAATACTATAGACAGTATTTTATCTTGGGGCGTCTCATTAGCCACCTCCATAAAAGAGAACGGTACCTCATTCGACTTCCTAAGAAGAAGTACCTGGTCTTCATTAAGAGACTCCCTGACACTCGATTCTAGACGTGACAATGCGTCAACATTGGAATTATCACTAGTTTTTCGAAATTCCACAGTATAATTAAATGCAGCTAATTTTAAGGACCATATTTTAATTCTAGATGATGCACATATGGGAATTGGTTTATGAGGTGAAAATATATGAATTAAGGGTCGGTTGTCTGTGACCAATACAAATTTTCGTCCCAGTAAGTATTGTCTGAATTTCTCAACGCCAAAGGTTATGCTCAACGCTTTCTTTTCTAGTTGAGAGAAACGTTTTTCCGCTTCAGTTAATGTTCTAGAAAAAAAAGCTATAGGGAATTCTTCCTTTCTATCATTTCTATGACTCAGAATTACGCCTAGTCCATATTCCATTAATAATGATTTACATTTTTTAAATAACATTCGATATTTTTTCGTCCAATTCCATCTACAATTTTTATTCAAAAGTTGATAGAATAGCGCTAAAATGTTTGCTATATTCTTTATTAATCTATAATAATAAATTAAGAGTCCTATGAAAGATCTCAATTGCGAAACATTCTTTAGGTTCAAGCGCCTCTCTATCACTGCTTTAATTTTATTTTATAAGGGATGCAGTCCATATTTATCCATTTTAAACCCTAAATATTCCACCGATTTCTTTTTAAATTTACATTCATATCTGTTTAACTTTAAACCTTTTTCTAGCAATCATTTAAACACTAGATCCAACTTTTGTTCATGATCTTCAAAGTCTTTTCCTGCAACCAAAATATCATCTATGTAGCAGGCCACACCTGGCAAATCAGAAAATAGGCCTTCCATAATCCTCTGAAATTCATTTGGTGCTACCGCTACGTCATATGGTAGTCTTTTATAAGAAAACAACCTCTTTGTTGTGTTTATATCAACAACAGCTTTGGCTTCTTCCGCTAACATTACTTGTAAGTAAGCCTGTGATAGGTCTAGAGTCGAAAATACGGTGCTTCTAGATAATTTTAAAAAAATCTCATCGATCGATGGAAGGGGATACCTATCTAATTCTATTGCTTTATTAGCTGTACATCTAAAGTTACCTCATATCCTTACACTACCATCCTTTTTTAATACTGGTACTATTGGAGCGGTCCAATATGCATGAACTATAGGTTATAAAATGCAAGAATTCACTAAACGATCAATTTCATTCTCTACTTTGTTTTTTATAGAGAAAGGTAAACTTCTGGCCTTACAAAACACAGGAGTCACATCCTTTTTTAAATTAAAATTTATTCTAACGTCCTTTAGAGACAGCCCAAATCTTTGTTAAACAAATCTGCATACCTATCCATCAAATTTTTATATATTTAAATATATTTCTATTATATTCATTATTTAAAATTTTAATGCTAAACAATATAGAATAATCAAGTTTCAACTGCTTAAGCCATTCTCTTCCTAATAAAATTACCTGGATTTTTTCATTTACAACTATTAATCGTAAATATTGGTTGGCTTCTTTTACAAAAACTTTTCTTTGATCTATAATCACTATTGATTTACCACAAAAGGGTTTTAATCTTAAATTTGTTGGAAATAATCTTTTACCTTGCCAATAATTCTTATAAATATCTTTAGGTATTAACGTAACTGGAGTTCCTGTATCTATTGTAAAACACAAAGAATATTCATCTACTGTTAAATTTATTGTGGCATCAGTTTCGCCCTGTACAGAATATATAGAGTCCTCTTGTACAAATTTACATCCCCACATTCTTTTACTAGCTTTGCAGACCCTACTTAAATGACCCAGTTTATTACATTTTAAAACAAGTCTTTGTTCTATGAGGCAAAAGAGATGCCACGTGTGAATGTCTTTCACCACATCTATAACACACTATTTTGCCTTTGCCACTTTGCCTGAAAGGTCTATACTGCGCCGTACTATTATTGTACTCGCCCTTTTTATCCTTTCAATTCACAGGGGATATCTTGGCCACTAATTTATCTTGTAATCCTCTTGTATTTATCTCCGCCAATTCGAACGCGATCGCCACTGCAAAAACTTTATCCAGGGTGACATCGTCGTCCTCTTGTAGTAGCTTCTTTTGCAGGATTTCCGACTTGATTCCAGCCACAAAACGGTCTCGCATCATGGTTCCCAACATATCGACGAAATTACAATTTATTGCCAAATGTTTCAATTCTCTAAGATATTCCGAAATTGATTCTCCTTCCCGTTGAATTCTCTTTAAAAATCTGCACCGCTGTGGTATCACTTTCTTCTTTGGATCCAAATGCAGCTTAATTCTTTGAATGATAGTATCATAGGGTTGATCTTTCATTAGACCAGGAAGAAAATGTCGTTTCCCTGCTTCAAAGTTTCAGAATCTGGTAGCGAGGTAAAAATCAGCACTTTAATCTCCTCCTTCAGATGCCAAAAAGTAAGCCTCAAATTTTTGTACAAAAAGATCGAAGTGTCCTCCACTGGGCTATAGCATCTAAAAGGTACTATTAACTTTGAACTTGTCATGCTGATCTTTTCTACTCCTTTGTTTTCTTGATCCAGATAGTTTAAAAGATGTAATCTTAACCCATTTTCCTATTTTTCCTCTCCATAATCCGAGAGTCAGATTTGTTTAAAAGATGTAGTTGTTATGTTAAAAAATCAATAAGCTTGAGGGATGAGTATCTTTAGTAAATAAATTTATTTACTAAAGATATACTCATCCCTCAAGCTTATTGATTTTTAAACATTCTATTAAGGGATTAGCCTATTAATAATGTAGTTGTTATACTTGCATAGACACCGTTTTCCTCAGCCTTTTACTGGCTCTGTAGATCGCGCATCCTCGTCGCCACTTTTGTTGTGTCGTAATTAGACGTACAAGAGCTCAAACTTGACCATGGCCAACAACAAATGTCCAATTTATATATACATATATTTTTACATAATGAGGCTTTAAATAATACAAATAATATTCATCTATTTACATAAACAACGGTTAAAACGAGGGCCATCCAATAAATAAGTTTCCCTATTTTTTAACAAATAAACCACATTATTTACAATTATGCAAAATATGGAAACTGAACTATCTCATTATATCTATGAATGCCAAGATATTAGCGAGGAGAGAAGGACATTCTTTTCAACGGTAGACACCAGCCAACTTAGGTCAATCCAAACGATGTTAACCAGTGCCCAAACAAGTTGACTAGTTGCTCAGGCCCTATATAATTTTTACAAGGCAGTAGGTGTAAAGAGGGAGAAAAGAGAACTTGGAAGCTATTGTTCTTACACCTCAGAATGATGACGAAACATCGAGGGGCCATCGTGTTGGTCGACGATGAGATTGCGGAGCAGGTGATATGGATGGCTGTGCTGGAGTAGACCTTCTTTTTGTGTCTGGATGCTATATTTATGGCGAACTAAATAACTTAGTCCCTATTTCTGCTTCGCGCTTATGAAATTGAAGACTTGGGGCGACGGCGTCGACCTTTCATATTAAATTTTACTTTTCCTTATTACTAATAATTGTATATAGTTGCGGAACTAATGGTTTCCTGTGCTGCTCTTTTCCTGTTATTGCACCTTGTACGGAGAATCTGTATAAGACTAACGTCTTAATAAAGGCTTTGTGTGTATGTGTGTATTTACAATTATGCAGTTATTTTATTTTCATTATACAACTCATAGACTACCTCTCTAAATAATCACCATTTCTGTCTAAACATTTTTGGTACCGTTGTAGCGATTTTTAGATACCACTGTTGTACCAAGCCGTGTCCTGTCTTCGTAGCCAGTGGTTCGCCTCCGCCTGCACTTCATCATTGGCAAAGTGCTTGCCTCTAAGGTGCCACTTGAGTGCTGGATAAAGATGGAAGTCGCTTGGGGCAAGTTCCGGAGAATAAGGTGGATGTGTGAAAATTTCCCATTTGAAGTTTTACATAGCCATAACTTTTCCTGCAGAGATTGTGACCTTCGCCTTTTTTGGTGCACTTTCCTCAGGCTTCTTCCACACCATGATTTGTCGTTTTGTTTCTGGAGTTGAAAGATGCACCCAGCTTTCATCTCCAGTGACAATACGGGAAAAAAGTTGATCTCCATCTCTTTGATGCATTTCCAGGAAAGCTCGGGCTGCCTCCATCCGTTGTTGCTTGTGTTTTCCAAGAGCAAACGCGGGACCCATCTTGCGCAGACTTTGCGAAAATTCAAAACATCTGACATGATTGTTCCAATCGAAGAGCGTCTAATTTCGATTCCAGGAGGCATTCGAATCATTATTTCGTCAATGGTGACGCGACGATCTGCTTCCACCACATTCCGAACAGCAGCAACGGCTGCATTGTCCGTGGCAGTAACGGGGCTGCTACTTCGCTCGTCATCATGCACGTTTTGCCGTCCTTCTAAGAACCATGAACGCCATCGGCGAACCATTTGGATGTTCATACATTCTTCACCATACACTGACACTGATTTGCAATGAATATTGACCGCAGTTTAATTTTTCGCCGTGAAAAAACGAATTACAGAACGGAGTTCGCAAGTGGACACGTTCACCAGTGGTAGCTCCATGGAAACTGAAGCGCTACGGACTTGCGCGTACGAGTAGCGTGATTTTGAAGGTCACCAGCTTCCAACGCATCCTAGTGACCATTTCTTCTATGCTACTAATTTTTACAACGTTTCGTTCGCAGAAAAAAAATAGGGAAACTTATTTATTGGATGGCCCTCGTATATAGCGAGAAGAGTAGAGGACTGAGCACAGATCCCTGAAGTACACCAGCCCATGATCTTCGGTCCTTGGAAAATGTTCCATTGACCCGAACCTTTATCCTTCTTCCCCTTAAGAAGTCTGCAATCCAGATTAAGGTTTTCCCCCTTACTCCGATGTTGTGCAGCCTTTCAAATAATTTCTACACTCGATCAAAAGCTGAGGTCATATCCAGGAATACGGCCGTTGTCTTCTTTATGCGGTTTTTCCTAGAAATCGATTATTGATTGACAGAAGTAGAAAAGTTTATCAGTTGTACAGTGTCTGGATCTTTAGGCAGTTTGGTAGAAGTTTATTTTATTATTGTTAGTGAGCCAGACTATGAGCCTAGAGTGGATTATTCATTCTGTTATTTTACAAAGTATGCTGGTAAGAGCAATTGGCCGATAGTTCTTGCATTCCTTAGCATCTTTGTTTGGTTTCAGTATTGGCACTATAATTGATATCTTCCAATTCTTTGGTAGTTTACCAGTTTTCCATGAAATGTTCAGTATTCGAAGGAGTTGATTTTTAGCTTCGTCTCCAAAGTGTTTAATAATTTGACCAAAGATTAGAGCATCTCCAGGTGACATCTTGGATTTAACTTTCTTATTGATGAATTTAGCTCATTCAGTGTGAAGTCTCTCGAGTAAAAATCTTGTTGATGGTAATTTCTTGCTTGTTTAACTAACTTGTTCATATTATTTTTAGAGTCCTGCCTTCATTCGTATAGCTGAGACTGGAAGTGCTTGAAAGATATTCAGCAATTATGTCAGCCATCTGTTTGTTCGTTCTCACTGTTCATATCGGTTTGAGTATTGGAGGATTAGTGTTGGTTTTGATTGTTTTATAACACTAATTATATTCCAGTGATGGCTTTCCTTTTTTAGATCCATTTTTTCGCAGAATTCTGCCCATTTTTCTTGTTTGAATACCCAAATTTCTTGTTCTATTTTGTGACTAATTTCAATGAGTTCCTTTATGATTTCTTCTGTTTTATTTGTTTTAAGAAGTTCATTTTTATTGTCTCTCTCTGCAATCATTGCCTCGATATTGTGGTCCTTCCAGTAAAGTATTCACAGGTCTTTACGTCTACCTCTAGGTATCGATACTTTTGCAGCTTTGGATATGTTCAAAGAGAATTTTTCCAATTTTTTGTCAGTCGTTCTGTGATTTAATTCTTCGTTGCACAGTTCTCCAAGCTTTTCTGTAAATTTTTTTCCAGTGTTCTTTTATTCTGTTGAAAATTCTCAATTTTGAATTTTAGGGTTGTTAAAATTGGTCTGTGGTCACTGATTGCACTTTTCAGAATTTTCCATTGTGTTGTGGGTGCGATGTTGTAATTTATCGCTGTGATGTCTATTGCGGATTCTGTGCCTGTGGACTTGGATAGATAGGTGTTCTTTTCGTCATTTAATCGGCGTAAGGTCGAGGTCGGTTAGCATGTCCTCAACCTGCTGACCTTTGTTATCCTGGATAGGTGATCCCCAAGTTGGTCTTTCGGCGTTAAAATCACCAAGTATGATTGCAATATCCGAAGACGCTTCATTTAATGTCTCTATCAGGCCTGTATTGATGCTAGTATTATCGTGGTGATAAACATTTATGATTGGGATTGTTTTATCTGTAAGATAGATTTCTATTGCCTGAGCTTCTGTCGTGCTTTCTCTAGGCTTACTCTGATTATAGGCGATTTCCTTAAATTTGATTTCTAGAGTTTTAATCAAAACGGCAAGTCCTCCTCCGAATTTTCCCGGTCTGTCCATTCGTAGTGTTGTATAATCTTTGATATTGAATCTCAGATTCTGATTCAATTTTGTCTCCTGAGGACAATTAATATGTAGATTGTTGTCACAGAGAAGACAAGTCAGCTCTTTATTTTCCTCTGGGTACCATTTATATTGAGTTGTAGTAGATTGAATTGTGTCCTCGTAGTAGATTTCTTATTATGAGCTCGAGCTGCAGCTCCTGACGCGGCGGTTACACCGGACGCGGTAGCATTACTGGAGATATCAGTTTTGCTATTCATTTGAAAATGGGTGCCGTTGCAACGTTAGTCATCTTGGAAACGAGCCAGAATTTGGTCAAATAATCCAAGGGTCCAGGGGGGACCGCAAGGAGGTGTGGTCGAACTTCTCCCCTTCCCCCTGGAATGCCGTCACTACAGGATAAAGCACTCTTGGTGAATTTTTTCAATTGTGATTCAGAATCTGCCACTGAAGCTTTACGAGCGTTTCGTTCCTTTAAAGATATTCGAAGCGGTAAAGGACCAATGAGTTGCTACTCTCTAAAGCGATTGATTAAAGGTTTTGAGGAAACTGGATCTCTGGAAGCAAAACCTCGGTGTGGAAGACTATCGACATGCAAGTCAGTGGCTGTTACGGTTTTGCAGAATGCTGAAGCTATTGAAACGTTATCCACGTATGGAGAAGTTTCTCGACAAACGGGGATTTCGTATGGAACAGTTTGGAGAGAACACACATTTAGAATTTTTCTATAAAAATATCCTAACAAAATTCAAAGTTTTCACGAGTTGAAAGTCAGCGATTTTGAGAAGCGTCAAGAATTTGCTGCATGGGTTTTCCGGCAAATTGATATTGATGAAAACTGGCTGTCAAATGTTCTAAGAATAGATGATGCTCACTTTTATCTAAAGGGAGAATTTAACATTCAAAACTGCCTCATTTTGGCAACAGAAAACCCTAGGAATTTTACAGAAATACCACTTCATCAGCACAGAGTTACAGTTTTGTGTGGGTTCACTTCTTCTTTTATTATTGGGCCATTTTTCTTTGAAAAAATCAATGGAAGAACTTTTAAAACCGTTTTTGTAACTGGTGAACGTTATGTTCAACTTTTGAGAGAAAAGGTTATTCCCATATTGCAGGACAGACAAGCACTAAGCGAAATAACATTCATGCAAGATGGAGGACCTCCTCCTATCTCCCGCGGTGCCAAACAATTGCTGAAGGATACGTTCGGTGGAATTCGTTGATAAGTCGCCACTTTATATACCAGTGGCCTCCAATATCACCAGACTTGACGCCTTACAATTTCGGTTATGGGGGTACATTAAGTCGCGTTTTTATCGATGACGGCCTACCACATTGCCCATGTTGAAGGCTTCTATCAGATGACACGTTTTATAAATTTCAACTATTTAATTGTAACCATTCTGTCATCTATCGTCTGCAGGCGGTGTTTGAGAATGAAGGGCGCCACATTGAGCAAGGATTGTGACCTAATACAAGAGAGAAGGCAGTTACCTCATGTGTTATATTTTGCAGCTCTTTGTTTTGGGTTATGGGAATAATAAATGCTGTCCTCACATCTTGACTCTTTTTTCTTTTCTGTAAACAGTTTTTTTTTTGTCATTTGCCCACATTTTATATTATGTCGTGCAGGCCAAAGTGTTATAACTTCTCGAATAACACTGGTATACACAATTTTACCCCTTATGTTTAGTTTATCGCTTTTCGCTCATTAGAAGAAATAGCATAAGGAATAATCTCTGTATCCCCCCCCAACTTTAGATATTTTGCGCAAAAAATAATACAAAATGATTTTACTACCACGTTTTTCAACGCAAAAGTCGATTTAAAAATGATTTTTTTTTTGAGGGGATACATTTTCAAAATTATGTACAGTATAATAACAATGATAACATTTGACAAACCCATAGGATATTTGGAATAAAGTACGACAAATATATTTTGTCACTCCCCTCTATATTTCATTTTTGGATCATGATAAATATCCAGTTAAATAGTCAAGTGTCGACAATTAGTCAAGAAATTTTGGTACTATATTAACATTTCAAAAATCGTGTATTGATATCAGTAGTTATTTTCAAACATTCAATTTATTCCACAAAACTCCATCTAAAATATAAATATTTTTTGCTACATGTTTTAATTTGCATATACCTATTTTACATATCTCAGATTGTATTTAAAAATCGTCAACCATTTCTTCTAACTTTTGGCGAAATGGTGTTTTATTAATTTATCATTTGATATTGTTAGGGCTCTTTCCTGGTATTCAAAAAGAAAAAATACGTATCGTTCAGTTATATTTTTCAATTTTTTAAACAATTTGGCCGCTGAATCTCTGATTCTGGTAGAGCGCCATCTAGCGAATAAAGTTGTAACTAAAATCAATTTCGAATTTTTCATTATTTGCCATAAAAAATCCCATTGCATCCTGAACACAATGGTGTTTACCGCATTGCTCTAGCGCAAATATTCGCGGAGTTATTAATTTTTAAAGTTGTGCGGGACTTTTGGATCACCCTGTATATATGAAATAAGATGTGATGATGAGTTGCTGTCGACTTATCTGTGATGAGATCCTGTCGATTACTGAAATAATGTTGAAGTCCTGGTAAGCCTTGTGTAGAGTTTTCCAGTACCTCTCTGCACCTTGGAAGACCTTTAAAAGTTCTCACAAAATACAGGCAGTCGTGGTCGAGGCAGAGTGGAAAGCTGGGGATATCCATACACAAAAAACGAAGACACAATTGCACTAAGAAAGTTCCGTTAACAGATAAAAGCTGAGCTAGAAGCGCAAGATGGATATAGACGAGTTCTTCCTAACTACATGTTGGATGAGATCGACATAACATACGACCGACGCGGCTTGCACTAAGGGTGAACTAAACTAAACTGAACTGAACTGATTGAACTGTCAAGAGACTGTAAGGTGATGATTTATAGGTTAAAGACGGGGGGGACCTTATGTGACAGGGGCGTTTGAGAAAGGGCGCCTTTACCTGTCCAGGTGTGAGAGGGGTCTCTGCATTCCACCACATGTGACAGTGTGGGTGGCCTGTCGTGGGAACTGTGAATCTACCTGATTTATGACTTCCATATTTAGACTCTGTTGTTTTGGCAATACTATGCTCGATCTCTGCTTTAGCTCAACTTTTAAATCTATTACAGATTTTATTTATTTATCCACTTTGTACAAATTACATTACATAGGGCGATGCAATGACACAGATAAATCATGTGCATAATTATTTATAGATGTGTTTCTATATACAACATGACAATCTTATTATAAGTTATATACACAGTATGGGGTTGTTGGTTTAAATTACCATATATATATATATAATATATTTATATATATATGTTCTAATTAATTGATGAAAGGAGATATACTGTCGATTATTATTTGCAAGTTTCAATACATGAATATTTAGCCATTGATTTGTAGACGTGACCTTTCGAAAAAAATACGATAAAATCAATTTAAATCACAATTTTCTTTAATTGTGATGATATAAATATATATAAGCCATAATTTGTGAAAGTAATCCTTGACATAAGGCGTGGATAATGAATAAAATACATTATAACATATTTACATATCTATAAAAAGATTTGTGCCGGCTACAGAATATAGTAAAGAATTTATATAGTGCGAAGCAGCGCTATCTGGCGGTCGACTTCACAGAGCTGTTATACATATAGAACAAACAATTCAAAATAAAATAGATTTTTATATATAACATATATATATATTAAAAATTTACACAAATAAATTTAATGGCACTGCGTTTCTTTTAAATGTCATCAAAATTAAATCATCATATAAAAGAAACGCATTGCCAGTAAATTTATTTATGTAAAATTTAACGGAAGAGATGACAATTAAATTTAATTTACTAATATATATTTGTTATAAACAACACTTAAAGTTTCACCGCATAAGTTTCTTTTCTGTGAAAAATCAATATTTATTTCAAAGAGAAATATTTACTATTTCTAACTTTTTTGGGTGAAGTATGAAAGGGTGAAAATATGAAGAGTGATGGGGAAGTATGAAGTATGAAAGGGTGAAAATATGAAGAGTAATGGCGAACGGAAAAATAAAAGTGTCCAGGGGCGGGAATGTTTCCCGCTGTTTATAATCATACGCCGCAGTCCTTTATAATGTATATATTTGTTATGAAAACATATTTTGCGGAAGAGCTTTGCTCGATGCAATACCTTGAAATTATATGTATGTTCCTCTACAGACCTATAAGCTTATGACCATAGTTCACTAAACACCCCTAAGCTGCCTTCCATAGAAAATCTAGGGTATATATTCCAAACCAATCTCTATATATAATTGCCTTATTTTGTCTGTCTGAAGCTCACGGATAGAATGCGCGCCCATTGGCTGCCGGCGAACACGTGATCTCACTGCCCCCCTCTAGACAACCCTGTTATCAGCTGTGTGATACATACACCTGTCTATAGCGGCCATTCTAGACAACCCTGTTATCAGCTGTGTGATACATACACCTGTCTATAGCGGCCACTCTAGACAACCCTGTTATCAGCTGTGTGATACATCCACCTGTCTATACAGACCACCCTGTCTATAGTGGTCACTTTAGGCAACCCTGTTATCATCAGTGTGTTACATTCACCTGTCTATACAGACCACCCTGTCTATAGCAGTCACTTTAGGCAACCCTGTTATCAGCAGTGTGATACATACACCTGTCTATACAGACCACCCTGTCTATAGCGACCACTCTAGACAACCCTGTTATCAGCTGTGTGATACATCCACCTGTCTATACAGACACTCTAGGCAACCCTGTTATCAGCTGTGTGATACATCCACCTGTCTTTACAGACCACCCTGTCTATAGCGACCACTTTTAAAAACACACAGTTTGGAACGGGACGTTTCACAAGAGTGACATCCATGGCGCCAATTTATAATTGTAACGAATAGTATTTGAATTAAAACGTTTTTAAAATATATTCGTACTCGGGTAAAACCCGGGCGTTGCCCGGGCCATTCGTCTAGTCCAATATAATAGTAGAGACGGCTTAGAGATTAATTTGGCGAAACCGCTGAGAGGGTTCACTACTGATGAGCCAAGCCCTCTCAATCAATAACTCATATCATTGCAGTAAGGTCTGTAGATATAATATTTGATGATATTTAAAAGAAACGCATTGCCAGTAAATTTATTTGTGTAAAACTTTAACGATAGATGGCAATCAAATTTAATTTAATATATATATATTATTCAAAAATACAAAAATAAAAATATAGATAATAGAGGGAAAGGAATATCGAAATTAAATTTTTAAAAAGACAATTTTCGAATATATTGCAGAGAGATACGCTTACTCTGTCAATAATAGCTAAAAATAGGTAAAAATGAAAATTATCAATGAAGTGTGACAGTTCTACTGAGGTGAAATTTCATTTTATATTTGAATATATTTTATAATAAATTTCAACACAGCCGAAATTCATGCTTAATATTTTAGCTTTAGGACGTTATATGCTTGTTCCAAAACTACAAACTAAAAAAGGGGAAACAAATAAGAATAAATTTCAATCTCTTCATATCACAATATTAAAACATTAAAATATTTTATTATATGTATAAATAATATCTATTGTTTTCATGCGTTATTAGAGGGAGAGTTTCTCCTTTGGTATATCAATGCATTCCTCTAGGAATCATTCGTTCCATTAATAAACAAACTTAATTAAGAAAAAGAACAAGGCATCTCCTTATCGTGAAACTGAAAGTTGCTGATGGGTGCATATGGATATGATGCTGCAAGCCATCAGCAACTTTCAGTTGCACGATAAGGAGATGCCTTTTTCTTAATTTATGCACCTTATCCCAGTACAATATCACATTTGTGCTATTTTTTCACAAACCATGTTGGTGATAACGAAAGGGCCCTAACACAAGTCAACACTTGTTAAAATAGAATATGAAAGAAAAATAATATATATATTTGAAAATATATTTTGCTTGTTATCTTCATTATCTATTTCTCATGGAAATGTACATTAAAATTGTAGATTGATTTGCATTTGTCCTGTATCATAATCAAATTGTTTCAGAAATTCAATTATCTATAAAACCATATTGATCTCTCGAGCTCATCTCTATTACTTTAATATTTCTATCTTTACTCTTCATACCATTCTTGTGTCGTATAATTAACAGAATAAGAATGCTTCTCTTTTTGTAATTTTATGATATGTTACTATAGATACGGTATAGGTAATGTTGATAAAGGATTGTTGAACATCCGGGACTATTGACAAGTATGTACTATAATACTTGTAGTATTTTACAAAAGGGAATGAAATTATCCAAAAGCTAAATCCGATCTGCGTTAAAATTTCAGATATTATCAGACTCTTTGAAAATAATCTATTCAAATTGAGACTCTATAGTCTTCATTGGAAAGGCTTATTATTGTAAAAGGCCTTATTATTTGTCGTTGTAAATATTTTAAATCTATCTTATATAGAAGATTTATCATTCCACCAGTGTATTTGCTTACCTTCACATATATATTTATCATATATATCAAAATGAAAACTTTAAAATGCTATGAATGAAATTCGAAATAGAAACATTTTGATTTACACATTTTTTTTCAATGTTGGAACATTCCCTGCTCATAAAATCCTAAAGAACGCCGTCCTCATTCGTCGCAGCCTCATAGACTGAGCGGGCAAACAAATTAATATCCTCTCATCGCTTTCTTGACTTACAACTTAAATACACACACAAGCCTTTGGAAAGGGTCAGGATGTAAGGAGGATGTTCAGGATTTATATTTCTTCTTGGGGAGTGTCGAATTAATCTCCATATCGATATAAGAACAAATATTGTCATAAAAAAGGCGATCCTTTCGTGTCAAAAACACAGATCTGCATTTGACCCTGACACTGACGGGCTAATAGACTCGAAGCTGCAATTTCTGGTTCTCCACAATTTGCGACTATTTGAATAACCGAACAGTCTATCGCAATAAAAAAAAGCTTGCAAAACCTTTAGAGAAAAACAGAGAGGAGAACACTGGTGCATGAATTCCTTAAAGTAGCCACTGCTTGCTATTTCTTTGATTCCGGGATTGTAACGGTAGCAATAGATTTCTTTGACAGTCATTCTGGGATTTATTTAAGTGTCTCACTGAATGGTTTTCTTCTTGATGGCTATTGTATGTGCCGTTTGGAGCTTTTTTCGGCTCTGGATGATGTTTAACTGTCAAAATGAGATGTTTGTATCATAAAGACGTTTGTATCCTAGAGGCTAGGCAGCATACAGTAATCCATGAATCCTGTGAAAAATAAACAGTTCTTGTTTTCTTTTAGCATTTCTCTTCATTAACGACGTTGGTTATTTTTAGCCGAGGGTTCGTTATCTGTAAATAACTATAGGCAAATTATTTCGCCAAGTGGATTACCTTTGTTCATGATCCTTACTATTTACAGGCTTCAGATATTTTTACACCTTCATTTATTGAATAATATGAATAGCTTAATGTGGCCTGTTACTCGAGAATGCATGATTCTGATTATGAAATATTTATCTAGAAGTTTGATCTATATATTTTATAGAGCTAAGCTTTTCATGTTCAGTGAACTTCTTTCAATATTCTAAAATATTTATACGATTGAGGATTATAAATAATCACCCTCGTGGCGCTATGACAAAGCCCAAATTTTAAAATTCCATTTCGTTTCAAAGAGTCACGGAACATCAAGCATAGAAACGTACAGAATAGATTTTCTGAAAATATTATGCAAAGCGCCCTGCTAAAGTTAGTCTACCGATTCCAGCAAATGAGTTGACTATGAATAGTGTTCGTCCATTTTTATAATTCCCAAATTCGAATTATTTACACACAATAGAAACCATTACTAAAAGATTTATACCACCTATATTTAAAAATCGAGGAAAATATTTTGGTGATATTAGTTATGCTAAAATTCATTATAAGATTCACACATGAAGATAGTTTGAATTCAAATTAATCTTCAAAATGTTCATGTTCACAGATAATGCGGTTGTATTAGTTGAAGACCCTGATAATATCATGAAATCATTTTTTTTGTTCGGTTCGGATATATCCTTGAATTTTCACGTTGCTTCTGCGATGGACGAAAATGTTCTAGATTATTGTGAATATATAACACATATATATGTGTATATATATACAACATATATTTAAACGACCATTTGTATTTTGTTCATCCAATAACTAAGAAATGGCAACTATCCTAAACTGCTGGCCACCGTAAATGCAACACCCTGAAAGAGGCATGCAAAAAATTTAAAACATGCATTAGGGGAGGTGAGATATGCAACTATTTAGAATTTCAGTGCAGACGCACATCACACGCGCCTGTGGCTGAACTTCATAATCACTTTTTAAGGCTTTGAGATTTCTACGATTTCAAATTCGGCAATTGTGTTTTTCATGTGTTAAAAAAACGATCAATTATGCCTCGTAGGAAACAGCGATCATCTTCGATCAAGTATCCGAATTCGACAGATGAAGGATAGTGGCCTACCGAGATTGTGGATTATCTTTCAGGAAAATCGGTAGTCGTTTTGGACGAAACCAAACAACTGTAATGCAGAAATGTGATCGTTGGATGCAGGATGGTACGACGGACAGACGTGTTCGATCGTATCCACCTTAGTGCACCACTTCACGCGCTGACAGGCAAATTGTGCGCATGGCATAACAGATCGTTCAGTCACATCACGAACCGAAGCACAGCACATTCATTCTGTAGCGCATCATCCAGTGTCTGCGCGTGCCATTGCGACGCCGTTTACAGCAGAGTGGTCTGTCCGCAAGACGTCCATTGCTTCGTATACCCTTGACGCAAAACCACAGACCACTCAGCCGCCAATGGTGCGATGAAAGAAGGATGTGGACGGCAGAATGGAATGGAATTTCCTTTGCTGACGAGTTACGCTACTCTCTGCAACACCACAATGGTCGGATTCGAGTCTGGAGACACCGTGGAGAGAAGATGCTGAACAGCTGCGCTATGCACCGCCACACTGGTCCTGCACCAGGTAATATTGTATGAGGCGGTATTGGATATCACTCTCGCACTCCTCTAGTACGCATTGCCGGTACTTTAAACAGTCAACACTACATCTCCGAGGTGTTGAAGCCAGTTGTCCTTCCTTACCTTTAGGGCTTGCACAAATCCATATTTCAATAGGTAATGTGTGACCACAGGTAGCGCAAATTGTACAAAGGTTCTTCGTCAATCGCCAGATTGAATTGCTTTCCTGGCTGGCTCGCTCTCCGGATCTTTCGCCGTTAGAAAACATGTGGTCCATGGTTGCTCAGCGATTGACCCAGATTACATCACCAGCTGCCACATTAGATCAAATTTGGCAACGTTTTAAAGCAGCTTGATCTTCTGTCCCAAGAACACATCCAAAGTCTCTTTGAATCAATGCCGAGGCGTGTGGCAGCGGTGATCTCCAACAATGGCGGCTACTCTGGCTACTGATTCTGGCAGGATCCTCACTTCCCCGAAGTCTATTAATTTAATCATTTGATACTTCTTGGCCAACATGTTATCTACAAAATAAATTTTGTTGTGATATCTCTTGTCTTTCTCGGTGTTTCAATTTGGGTGACCAGCAGTGTATATATATTATTGTCCGAATCACATATAGTTCATCTTTATTTTTGTACTGTGGGTTTTAGATTAAGTGTTTAAATTTTTAATCGCTTTTTGGGTTGAAAATATGGAAATATATATGAATACATTTTATTGACATCACATACAATGCTATACATTTTTGAATCTATGCAGATATAATAAGACTTCCCCAACGATGAAAAGTCTTCATCTATGTAAGAAAAAGGTTTTCGTTGTTTTCTCTTCACTTTTATTGATGATAATAACTTTAAAGCGGTTGTTTTCGCTGTAGCGATGCTTTCCAATTCCTCTTTATTCGGATATATATATATTGCGTTCAAATTTCTGAAGCTTGAATATCCGTTGGCCGCTGAGGGTTGATCAGTAATTTCTGATTGATAAACCATGTAGGTGACCAGCATTTATAGGGAACCTAAAACTTCACAAGTATTATAAAGTACGAGGCAGGATGTGCAGGGTGGTCCAGAAGCAACTTATTTTATGCGTTATATTTTATTCACATACAATTCAAGAGCAAAGTACTTTGTTCCAGTATTACAACAGTATTCTTCATTTATACTCGAATTATAGAAGTTCGATTTACGCTTCCCACTGAATATGGAGAATTGTGTCCTGCTAGCATAGTGGAACTCATAGCGCAAATATATAAATATATATTTGACTAGACGAACTACATATTACTTCAAGAATAAGTTCAATTACGATCCAGATTGATAAAACATTTAGAAGTATTTTAATATTTATTTATTCTCTCTCTCTCTTTATTTTTCCAGTAGCGTCTTTTAGTTCTTTTGGCATCTTTTCTACTCTATTTTTATTTACTCCTATATAAAAATGTTCCGCACATATGAGGTAACTATCGAAGACTTTGGGAGAAACTTGTTATACACCTTTGTTGTTTTGTGAATATATATATATATATATATGTGATAATATCCTGTCGACTTTTTATGTGGCAATATAATAATAATGTGGTGGAAAAGAAATAATCACACCACAATTTGGTAGAGAAATCCAGGCAACCAGCGAGAGAGAGACGGCCCGGCTACCGCTGAGCGGCCGGCCGTTCGTATCGCACACAAAAAACCTCAACTGTCTTAATTAGTCCTGAGGTTCCAAGTAACGCCCCTGTGGTCGCCCCCTGGAATGTCGCTGGTGTCTCAAATGACCGGACTTTAGCTGCTGTCTCTCTCTGGGTTGACTGTAGGTTTTCTTTATTATTCCTGGAAGAGCATATATTATGACATATGCCCCCCGTTGAAGAAGGCTGAACATGGTTTGAGTATACTTAAAACTGGTGAAGCCAGGAATAGAGAAAATAATTTTACAGTTGAAATTAATTAAGGTTATGGTGACATAGTTTTATGTAAATAAAATATTGTATAGTACACAAGTAAATATTATTTACAAGCAGTTTTACAACACCGGAGAGTTTGATATTTAAGGGAATTTTTGAAAATATCAAGGTTATAAAAGGCTATATACAATAAATTCTAATGTATTATAAGGGAAATGTTATTGAGAAGTGTGAACAAGGAGAAGAAGAGTCACATACACATGATGAAAACATTGAGCCATTAAGACTGGGGAACTCTACATTTTGAGATATGTTTTCAGGCGGACATGGCAAGGGGGGGACTTGGCATGGGTTTTCTATGCTATACATGTAGAGTACGAGAAATGAGGTTGAGGCTGGAAATTGCGTGAGCTCAGGACTGAGGTAAATATAGAACTACATACAATGTTAGAATTTTGGCGAACAGAGCGAGGGGAAACTTGCTTTGGGCCATTCTACCTTATCTATGCAGTTACTTGTGTAGCGAGTCCGAGGGGGAAAGTCCCGTGTGTAGGTGAGGAACTCGAATGGACTTATAGTTAATTTGAGAAGATAAAATAGATCGAGATACAAAGGTAGAATATATAGGCGAACAGAGCGAGGGGAAACTTGCTTTGGGCCTTTCCACCTTAATTATTTCGATACTATGAGACTCTAGTAGTTTTAACTACTTGGAGGAAAGTATGCGCGCACAGTGCCAAAAATTGGGACGAGGACGGCGTTGTCCTTTACAAGTGACAAGCTGCTCGGACACGAGATGTTTGAATCGTCGTGGGAGCTTGTGCGAGGCGATGATTTCGCGGTGGGTTGAACGTAAAACCCATGTCTGCGCGAAATGATGACGGACCGGACAGAATCAGCGACGCTGTTTAACGTACCTCCGTGGGAAATATCGGAAGTAGGTTATATCGTGCTGGTTTGGACAAGGGACAAACATAAATTTGAAGACAGGGTCCGTGTGGCGAACGTGTGGCGCGAGAAGAAGGAGCGAACTGTGCCGCTCGATGCAGATTGTTCAAGTGCGAACAAAAAGAAGTTGATAAAAATCTAGCAGTTAGTCAATCTGCATCCTGTGACGAATACACCAGTGGCTAGATGGTGTGGGTCGGTGGATATGCTAGAGAGAAACTACACAATATATTATCGTAAATCAAGTGTGGAGATTAGTGGCAAAAGAAGTTCGATAAATGATGAATCAATAATTGCATAGAGGGTCATGGGCTGGTAAAAGGTTAACAAAGTTGTAAGAATGAGAGGGGCATTCAGGGGAAGATAGATAAGAGTCACCAAGGGTTGGTTGTAAGCAAGGCTCACGTGGTGGTTGGAATTCTTCGACGCCTGAATTACAGAGTGAATTTTGGGTCGGTTAGGGAAAGAAATTATTTTTCGTGAGCCGTGCTTACAATTAGAAGAAGTCATATACAAAGTGGAACAAATGGTTAGTTAGAGGAACACTCTATTTATACATAACTTGATTATGAAAATATATTGTTAATCTTAAAAATCGTAAAGTATGAATAGGTAGAAGTCCATTTTTAAGGGATGACTTTAAAATAAAAATATTTCATTAAAATGTCTATTATTAATTCGATTGGTAAGGTACAAATTTAATGGGTTACAAATATCTAGATAAATAGAATTGAAAATAAAAGCATTGTTATAAGGCGTGGAGAGAATAAATTGAACTAAACAAATTATAGAAAATATTGGCATCAGGGTTTACAAGGAATGACTTCTTTAAAGAATGAATGGTAGAGGTAAAACCAATTTCACTTACAGGTTATGTTGGTTTAGAGAGAAAGTAGTTTCATTGAGTTCATTGAGGGAGGGTTCTGTCAGCTGTACGTGCCAGTGTTGTGGGCCACAGTAGCGGCAGGGGTATGGCGGAGTCCATGGTGGTGGAAGGTGTCCTGCTCTGGCGCGGCGGTCGTTCTTGGGAAGATCTAGTGCTGGGAGAAGTGGGCGGCAGTTTCATCTCCGTTGTAGGTGATCACTTCTTCAGGGTAACGGTTCAAAGGTTGGCGAGGAAGGGGGTGAGAGCTCGAAGTAAAGTGGCTACAGTTGAGTTGGGATTGGCCGATCATCGTGGCTTGGCTTCTTGTTTTCTTCATACTCTGGTATATGAGGGATATGCTTCCCGGCCAGGTCTTATCCTGTCGACTCTTCTGTGATAAGAATCTGTCGCCTTTAATGTGGCAATATAATAATAAGGTGGGGAAAGAGAAATAATCACACCACAATTTGGTAGAGAAATCCAGGCAACCAGCGAGAGAGAGACGGCCCGGCTACCGCTGAGCGGCCGGCCGTTCGTATCGCACACAAAAAACCTCAACTGTCTTAATTAGTCCTGAGGTTCCAAGTAACGCCCCTGTGGTCGCCCCCTGGAATGTCGCTGGTGTCTCAAATGACCGGACTTTAGCTGCTGTCTCTCTCTGGGTTGACTGTAGGTTTTCTTTATTATTCCTGGAAGAGCATATATTATTTTTGACACAGGATCTCAAACTTTCGGGCTACTGATCTATGGCGGCACGCACCTTTTCTAAGGATATTTCTTTCATTGCTCTCACCAATGCTGATTTCAATTGATCCAAATTATGATATGTTTTAGAGCACACCTTCTCCTCTGAATATACCCACAAACTGTAATCAAGGGGGTTTAAATCAGGGCTTGCAGAGGGCCATTCATTGGCCTTTATGAACTCCGGAAAATTCGTCTCCACCCATTGTTGAGTTTACTTAGCTTTGTGAGCAGGAGCTGAATCTTGTTGAAATATCCAATGTTCTCCATTAAACATTTTTTATTTTCAGAGGCTTTACTATTTGTTCCAAAATATCTGCTTGATAGTTTTTAGCTGTAGTTTTTACCCCTTTGGCACAGAAGTGGAGATCTGTTACACCTTGGTAGCTAACTCCCCACCAAACCATGACAGAAAGGGATGGTGGATTTTTTTCAAGTCTTCTGACTTTCAAAGAAGCTTCTAGAGAGCTACGAGCATATATCCTATCGTTCTAACGGTTAATCTTTTCTTCGACAGTGAAAGTTTTCTCGTCTGTGAAAAGGATTCTCTCATGCCACCGACCATCATGCCGCGCCATTAACTTTTTTCATTTAACCCTTCTAATATCTCTAAGAGCAGGTGTTATCAAATGACCTGTGCGTCGTTTGAAAGCTCTCAGTCCGAGGTCTTCGTTGATTATCCTGGAAACGGTTCTTGGAGTTAAATTCATCTGCTTTGCTAAGATCTTTTGTTTGCGGTGTGGATTTCGACGAATTCTTTCCCGAGTGGCTTTTATAGCTGCTTGCGTTCGTTGCACGCGCGGTCGACCAGATCTTTCGAGGTCATTAATAGTGCCAGCCGTGTTGAACCTTTCAATGGTTCGATGAACAAATTGACGCAAAATATTCAAATTTTGTAAAAGTTTAAAAATGGATGAAGGACTTTGGCCTACCTTGTGTAAGGCTATTACAGCTATACGGTTTTCTTTAACACCCCAATTCATTATCAAAAAAACAAATATATTCCGGTTTTTTTCTAAACACGTGTGCACGAGATATTCAAATAACAACTACTGTATTTTGAATACTTAATGCGGTCAAATTAAAATTTTTATAACTGATTTGGTTTTGTAACAATTTTTATGGCTAGCCTAAGTATATATAGAAAAAAACGATCATAATAAAGGACATATACAAACACCCCCCCCCCCCCCCAAGAATGTAATTCGCATATCTTCTTTGTTATAACAACAAACTAAAATTAACATTTTAAAAACATTTTTTTAAATCTAAAACAAAACGTTACAATATCTCATTTTTAATTTAATTTTGAATTTAGTTACATAATTTATATTTTTATAAATACTTATAATATAAAAAATTACAATTGTATATATTAAAAACAAAAATCCTGATCGCTCACATGAGCATTTAAGATGGTAGAGTGCCATCTAGTGGAACAAAAATCAACTAACGGTTGATTTAGCTTGTTCCCTTATATTTGGCCAACTGATTTTATTGATGAATCAAATATTGATAAACAACGAATGTGAGAACGGTCTGGATATACTTTTTTATTTTCAACTAGACGGGTGACCCGGGCTTCGCCCCGGGATTGACCCGTGTGCATATCTACCCGAGTGATATATATTTAGATAAGATTTTTTTAAATAATTGTTTGTTATTAGCATTATCTATTTGTTTGCATCAGCATAATTTAATCTAATCTTTGATAGAGGGCGCTGTTCGTGAGCTAAGTAGAATAATTTGAATATATAGTTTTAATAATTGATTTATATATTTTTTAAAATAGCCTATCGTGTTTCCCGTATTTCTTTACCTATGTATGGAAATATTGGTTTGAATTAGTGAACTACTGCGAATTTGTATACCGGACATACAAACAAACAAACATACAAACATTGATATGTATATATATATATATAGAAGATATCAACACCTTACCTTTTTTTTTCTTTTTTTTTTCTTAATTTTTCACAATTGTGAGAGAATATATATTAAGGCTGATAAATATTTTATATCAAACTCACCTTTATCAAAAACAATACAATATTTAAAAGGTAGAGTGTCTGAAAACTAACCAGAGAGACATAACGAGAATTAATATGATACGCGCCATCTACTTGTGTATATACAGCAAAAGAAAACCTTAAGACGCGAATGTTTCTTTTTTTATACATCATCGAATTATCTACCGTTTTTACTATGATGAAAAAAATATATATTTAAATATAATTCTACTTTCCTAAAAGCTTATGACCATAGTTTGCTTAAATGCTATTTCTGGGTTTCCACTCTTCAGTGTAGCATATATAAGAAAAAATGATCCAATACATTATTAGAGCTCTAAAGAAGCGGTCTGGTAGATTAAATTGGCGAAACCACTGGGGGTTCACCACTGATGAGCCAAGCTCTCCTAATGTATTTTTTTTTCATCACAGTAAGTCAGTAGAAAATTTGATTAATATGTGAAAAAAAAAACACATTCGCGTTTTAATGTTTTCATTTGCTGTATAATAAGAATTGTTTCATATCAATATCTTGCTTTATTTTGGTTGGAGAAACAGGACATATAGTTCAATCGGTAGTAAGTAAAATTCAAGACTATAGAAATCTGGCACAGGTTCAGTCAGTGACTCCCAGAAACAGCTCCATAAATGTGTTATGAGGACTGTTATCAGAATGACAGGATGTCTTGAAGGTACATCTTGGGCCGGCCAGCATCCCATGAATTTTTAACCCAATTTGGGGACGCCCTCGTTTATCTGGACAAGTGGCCAACTTTCACTCGGCTAATGGAATATCCAGACTGGATTTGTTGTTTCAGTTGTCTGTATGGCCATTTGTAGTGCATCTTTGTGGTGATAAGATCTAGCTTCGTTTTGCATTCAGTGTATTAGATCATATATTATATAAATAAAAGACAATTTGATGAAGGAAGAGTTTATATATAACGGCAATACAAGCTTTCGGTTTAGTAACGTAGTTATACCCGTCGAAGGGCTGTTGAGCCTGAAAGCTTGTATTGCCGTTATATATAAAGGAAACTCTTTCCTCATCGAATTGTCTTTCATTTATAATTTTACCGAAGAGATTATAATACTAACATATAATTTATATTTGGCTATATAATACCTTTCTGAATTTATTAGATACTGGACTTTTTCCTACATGTTAAACGTAATTTAGTGATTTAAAATGACAGTATATTCAAATGTAAACCATTCAAAGGGTATAATATAAATATATTTACCTGCAAATATATATAAATTATAGCAAATTATATATATTAATTCGATATAAACAGAAGATAAGAACATCCAAGTATATCTTAAATATCCTCCAGAAGATAGAATAATAAGGAGATTTTCACAAAATAATTCATTCTTCACATGCGATTTCCTTTGAACCTTATCCAAAGTAGATGATTGACCCAGTCAATGCTTATGTTTTCTCAGAGTACCATTTTACCTTAGGGGCATATGGGAAATTATCTCTATTTTTCCTAGAGAATATATAAATAGACTTATTCTGAATATTTAGTTATATTTCACACAACTCACATCATTTCAATAGTTATTTTCTGCTATATATGTACAACCGGCACGCAAACACATAAGCAAGCATTCCGTCAGATTTGTCCTTTCTATATAGACAGAGGTATAGACGAAGGTCCCCGTTTTACACACAGATCAAGAAAAACAGCTAGCCCAAAGTCTTATTGAAATCATCTTAATAATGGTATTTCATTAGCATAATACTTATAAGTACCATGTATACTTACGAAAAATAAAGAAAAAGTTTTTTTCCACATATGATTTAATAATAATCTCTATTTTAAATATCAATATATTTAAATTTGTAAGAGTACAAAAGTATGAAAATATCTATAAACAAGAATAATTAGCAAATTTATCACAATAAATGCATCTATTCACAACCTTAAGGTACAAACAAGACAGAGGAATAAATAAAACATTACAGAGACATTGCAATAACTTTAGTCGAATTATCTTAGAGCCCAATCACAGAAATTTAATATCAGATCTCGTGCATAATTCTCCAGGATTACCAGCTCATAACGATACAAATCATAATTATATTTGGTGATAGAGAGGAAATTTACTAAGCTCTCTCTGAATATTTATACGGAGTTTTCCGGCTTTAATCATCTCTAATGGCAGATCTCTTCTGCAACCCACTTTATCCTTTTATCTTTAATTTCTTCCCCATCAGTTTAGAGATGTACTTCCTTGAACAATTTCCATTATTGAACAGGAATATTTCTAAATTAGTGTCAGAATTGGAATTCTCCTCAACACAGAAAATATTAATGTAAGTTTACCTTATGGACTTAACTCTTGTTTGAAATTTTGCCTAATTGATTCTCTCACGGAACCTAATTATGATTTAAAGAGGAAATGTAAAAGGATTTAGTATATATAGCTATAAGGTGTAACAGGTACTAAATAAACCTAGAATATAGAGAAAATTTCAATATTAGCTTTTGATGTGAAATTTTATATTTTTCGGTATAGAATTCATTACAATATATAAGATATATATTTCAAAGGATTTTAATATTTTCTCTTTTGTATATCCAAATAAATTTTATCTTTTTGTGCTCTTTTATTAATTATAAAACTAATATATTTCTAAAGGTTCTGGTAACTAATTGAGCGCTATTAATAAAAAAGGTCTAAAGGAATAGCTTCAGGTAAATATTTGATTTATATCTTAAAGGATAGTGTTGACATTAATATTCCATAGTTATATAAATATTTTAATTAGAAATAAATTCAGCTCACACAACACAAAATAAATTCGTATTCTATATTCCTAATATTATAAAATCAGTTAGGGCGAATATTGACAAAAACAGCTCTCACTCTCTCTTTGGTTATGACACAAAGACCAAAATAATTTTAACCCTAATATCTCTATTTGCATTCTGATTTTGCATTATATTATTAGATATATTTTAAAGAATTGAGATATAATACGGTCGAATAGTATATTTTAATTTCCTTTGTGTGATCAAAGAGTATAGGACCATGAATGTTTAAAGACATCAAATGCTGTTGTTGTTGTTATCGTGTCCAAGAAAGAGCCTCAGATATCTCCATGCAACTCTATCACAGAAGTAACTATATCCTCTATCTTTTGTGTGTAAAGCTGCTGCTCTAGGTCCATGTCATTTCTCTAAATATCTGCGGCCATTGCTGGACATAGGAATATATGGGTAGGTGTTAGTTCCATACCAGGGCAATTGTTGCATGTCCTGTAGGTGTTCTTGAAAAATAGCATATAGATATTATACCTGTGTTTTAAAGATATATAAGAAACACGGGTATAATACTTGTATAATTGAACAATTAAATAAATGTTTGTTTCTTTATAGAAAACAGATGACCTTTAAAAATCAGTATTCATTTAATTACACACAATCCGAACACTATACTAAAAATATGTATTGGTTAAATCAGTTTTTTTCTGGTCGACACATAAGGTGTCTCTCTAACGGATTCTAAAATAATTTGTTCAAATAATTTACCAGCATTAGAATCAACAGAAATTTAATGCTTTTACCTTATTACATGGAAATTTGCGACTTAAGAATTTCAAATTGTCATTCTAGGGGGTCGGTGGAAGGCTGGTTAAACCGTTTGGTTTTAGACCACTAGGACCCGGGTTCGATTCCCACATTGGACACTTTTTTCTGTTAAAAAAAATGCTCCAATGGCCCCCGATTCTTGCAAAAGTCCAACCCCACCAGCGAGTGCAAGTAACCAAACGGGGCTCTGGCATTTGTAAGTGCAAAGTCGAACTGCTTTTCACATGTGTAGACATGTGGTGCACTTACAGTAAAAGCAGTCGCTAACTACCCACCATGATTATCATGGCCTGTACCACGTGTACTAGGGATAAGCAAAAAAAAAATTGTCATTCTTCGCCGAAAGCCTACCTTGACATTTCACTGGAAACAGTTGCTAATGGGTATCAAGGGAAAATTTCGCTTAGGTTTGCATAGCTGGAGTTCGCTTTGTTCTTGGAGAAGATTACTCGAGAGATACTACACTTTGATATTTATTAGCCAATAGGTCGAAGAACGAATTTTTATATAATATTTATATTATATTAACAATTCATATTGTTTATTATCCCATGAAAAATTAAGAGTGTTAATAAACAATGAGCATCAGAACAAGTTTTGGCGAAATCAGACAAAATCCAACCTCTATGCTATAGGTACACACAGTCTGTTGCTTATTACTCCAATACCAAGCTGACTTCAATATTTCTCTTTTAGATAAATGTCATAGCTGTGGTTCTCCATAATACTATTCTAATGATTAGCTCTTAAATTTTATTTTCCCAAAATGGCAAATTCTGTTTAAATGCAGCCAACCTTGAATTTATTACTGGGGAATGATGAGATTTAGAGAGAATTAATCAGTATAATGAACTTTTTGTTATTCAATTTGCATATTATAACTTACCCTATTTTACTATATATTGAAAGGTTTATAAAATCGTTTAATTCTATATATACAACAATATTTGAAAAGTATAAAACGGAATGATATAAAATTTCTTTTACACTCTTAATCCGGAAATTTTAAAATTTTATCTAATGGAAAATATATGGTATTGCTTCAATATTATCAGATATTTCATAATGCATTCTCATACATACAAAAGCAAATATTTTGGCCAATATTGACATTTATTCTTATTATATTGCACAAAGTTGCAGCTTTACAGGGTCGTCGACCTTAGTTTCCTCCTTTTTGGTGTTATACACATTTCCCGAGCGGGTTTCCATACTTGAAGCAAATAAGGAAAAGTAAATTTCCTTTAAAGTTATTGTTTTTTATTCATTCGTTGTCTTCCTCGTAGGTCGTGATCCTAAGTCTTCGTCTAGATCCTCTCTCGCTCCAATAACCAATCAAGATATATGTACAATATCAATATTACAAAAGGAATGAAACTATCAAAAGGAATGATACCGTAGTATATATAATCTGTATTAAATAAATATTAAATATCATAGAATGTTTCGAATGAATGTAGGGCGTATCAAAATTGATGCAACAATATTCAGTATAAATATATTTTAATTATTAATTTTAAAGTCTATAAGTGTGTGTGTGTTTAAATTAATATATTAGATTGAAAATTATATTTTATAAATTCAATAAAACAACTTTTATATCGATCTTTAGTAATGTGAAATAAAACCTTTATACAAGCAATTATGTTACTGGTTCTATTTTGCTAGGCAATATAAACATCAAATACTTCACTCTACAAACAAAAACTAACAAGGTTTATTGATACAAGCACTTTTTGTCTCTCAAAGGAGTTAGAGCAATAAAAAAAATGTTTCTTTCATCCTTGAATTCTTTCAGAAATTCTCCAGTTAATGTGCTTGTGAGAGCGTGTTTAAGTTGGAAGATAAAAGTAAAATTTTCTTTGTCAGTTGTTGTATTAAGTTTGATTAGTTTATTTTATAGGAATATGTTATTTCAATCGTATATTATGTTTTATTAGGTGTTATTTTAATGAGAAAATAGTGGCATGGCAAAATTACTAGGTTTCTTTTGATATTATGCCTTTCTTTTGTTTGAATTATATATGAAACATAACACGCTATAGAATATATATGTTATCTTCTATATATCCTTTTTTAAATCAACTTTAATATATTTTATTATATAATCTTAAGAACTTCTTCAAAGCTACAAGGTTGCCCCAAAGGTTCGTAAACACTTTCAAAAAATACCAATATTATTCGTCATAATAATATTATTCGCCGTTATGTATAATTTATTTGTATTATGTATAAAGCAATTGTATTATGTTTTATTTTGTACTAGCGGATGTGCCCGGCTTCGCCCGGGTTTTTACCCGAGTAAAGGTTTGTCTAACGAACATTTGTTAAAACAATTCTCTATAAACTTATTAAAAAAAAAGAAGATATATTTTGATAATTTGAAACTCGTAAATTTGAATCTCTCGATAAAGTGAACATTTTTTCCTGGTCCCTTGAAAAATAATCGATAAGTTGAATAAAATCAATATTAATTGGTTCCCTCGGTAATTGGAAGTTAAAGGAATAGTATCTTCGCCTTGGAATTGTATCATTATTCTTGTCTCAAATAAATTGCCGTGTCATCCTGAGATAATCTTACTTTTGATAAATAATATTTGAGATAACAAACTTAGTGATAAGAAAACTTGTTATCATCGTCACAATGGGGGCGCTGCTTGCGAGTTAAATCTACAAATCTGCAAATAACTCTAAGGATATTCAAGATATTCATGAAATTATTTTTCAAAAACCTTCCCGGTGATTACCTAATAATATCCCAAAATTTCACGGCGATTGGATGTATGGTTTTTGAATCTATAGAGTACAGACAGACAGACAGACAGACATTCAATTTTATATATATAGATTCGCCATAATAATATTATTCGCCAAGTAATAAGAAAAACAACGTTTCAAGAAATTTGGAATTTGTTGCAGGTGTTTACGAACTTTTGGGACAAAGGTTTATATTCATAACATCAATTTTTTACACTTAATATCAACCAATGAATATATTATATCCCGAATCATGAAATAAGATTTTAAAATTTTATTAAAAGAGAACCAACACATCTATATTATGTAAATATCCCAGACACAATTGAAACTTATTGTGACGTCTGACTCCCGTCTTCACAAGAGCCAAGACAACGTGATTTTAGTCAAGGAAGTACTACTGGCCCAGGGAGACGGCGGGATCAAAGAAGGGGTCAGTTGACGAAGAGACAGGTGAACATACAGTGTGATGACAGCAGTTTGACAGCGAAAGTCCTGAAGAAGACGCGGTGATATAAGGTCCGGTAGATAGCAGCTGCTGGCGGGAAGTGCCCTGTAGCTGACTGCTCTGTGGAAGTGGACACCGAGTGTAACATCGACAGTAAAATAAGAAGCGGCAAGTTGTCTTAGGGAGTGTAGCCGTGTGGATCATCCTGCAAAAGGGTGGCAGAGAAACTTACCGACCTGAACGGATGCCTGCCGTTTACGAGGAGGATCCTTTTGATGGCGGATATTCGAGGCAAGTCCATTTAAGTGTATCTTCTTCTCTATTCCACTAACAGCTCCTGACAATAAAATTAATCACACTAAGCTGTATTCAAAACAAATCTACATTGATTTCCTAGAAACCTTGTTCACAAAAAACGACCGCTGAAAAAGCATCGTAACATTATAATAAATTCAGAATGTGTGGTGATAATAAATATAAACACAAATGGAACATTTAAAAGTTTTTCTTCAAAGTATATTCCCAAAAAATACTTCTAATTTCTCTCTAAAACGCACATTTCATTACAGATCGTGCGAAGATTAAAAGACCTATGAAGAAAAATTAAAGTAGTTTAGAAATCGAAATCTTCAAGTGGTTTTGTGATGTCTATACCTCAATACATTTGTTTCTGGAATACCCGGTATTTTTCAATACTACAAACATCTAATGTAATAGTATTTATTCTGACTTTAGCAGACTTATTTCGAGCAACTACACTCAAATCATTAGGAATGGGAAAAATATAATTCGGGTAAAACGTTTTTTCTTTTAATTTAGGTTTTGCAAGCTCCTCGAGCAAATTTTCTGCTCTTCAACGGGCAAATACTTTTTGTACAATATCAAAATGAAATTTTTACAAAAATAATTGAAAAAATATTGTTATTGGCATATGCACTCGCTTTTAAAATAATTTCTGGAAAATTATAGTTCACATAAAATGACTTATTTTTAAATTTCTGTGTAAAAATATATGTTCTAAAACTCTTAAAATATATATATAGCTAATATTTCTCCCATTTTTCTATTTGTTGCATATAAATGTATCTAAATCTACTTTACTCCATATCTTGTAGATATTTCAAATAATTTAATATTTATATCTCCTCAGTAATATATTGGAGAAAAATAATCTCTAATAACTTTGATTCAAATGATGTTTCAAGAGGCTACATACTCTCTCCTTATCTTCTACTGGGCGAAAGTGTTCCTTGCGAGATATAGAGTTTTGGTGTTGAAATAAATGCTAAAGATTTCCCACTTTGATGTACATATATTGTTGCACCAGGTTGCGGCTTGGCAGACTCTTCAGCCTTGATTCTCTCCTGTGCTGGGTCTTGCATCTTACCAGAGCGTGTTTCAACCATCCTACAAATTTATAAAAGGGAATAATGAGATAAGTCTACTTTATGTAGCCACCAGAATCATTTATTTATTTTCTCACATCAAAGAGAGCAGTGAAGTCACAGTGTACCTAAATACAAATGATGATAATCTAAAAATAATCTGTTTTAAATAAATATCATAGAATATAAAAATAAATAAATATATAATTTAAATTTCAAATATATTAAAAATAATATAATAAATACGCCATTAATCATGATGTAACACTTCCCCCTCTCCAGAGGTCGTCACGTCCTCGTGAGTTACCTCATCAATTCTCTCAAAATAGGGTTTGAGTCTTGAGACATGGACAATCAATGGGTCTTGGCCAGGATTATCTTTCGGCTCAATTAAGTAATTTACGTTAGACAGCTTCTTTAATATTCGATATGGGCCAAAATATTTTCTCAATAGTTTTTCGCATTTTCCGATTTTCCTGACTGGTGTCCAAACTGCCACTAAATGTCCTGGTTCATAGATTTTCTCATTGTGTTTTTTGTCATAGTTTCTTTTCATTCTTTCCTGAGTCTTCTCTGTGTTGTTAATGACTACCTGTCTCGTCCTTGCTATTTTATCTAAGTAGTTTTCTATATATTCGTCGTAATCGTCCATGTTACTGTCCGTTGGGATATTCTCGTCGTCTAAGAGGGACATGGGTTCCCTTCCAAACAACAGGAAAAATGGAGAGTAGCCTGTGGTTTCTTGAATCGTGGTATTATACGCGTGGGTGATAAAAGGGAGGATTTCATCCCAGTTCTTTTGGTCTGTGTTCACATACATGCTGATCATATTGATTAAAGTTCTATTTAGCCGTTCCGTTAGTCCGTTAGTCTGGGGGTGGTAGCTCGTTGTGAAGCAGTGTTTCACTTTGCACATTTTCATTACCTCCTTCATCAAATTGCTAGTGAATTGTGAACCTCTATCGCTAATAAGAAATCTTGGGGCCCCGTGACGTAAAATAATATGTTCGATTAAAAATGTAGAGACTTCTTTCACGGTTGCTTCTGATACTGCCTTTGTTTCAGCATACTTGGTATAATAATCAGTCAACACAATTATCCACTTCCTTCTTCTTTTCGTTGATGGCAAGGGGCCAACAAAGTCAATTCCGATTCTTTCAAAAGGGTAGTTAGCTGGGGGAATAGGTTGTAGAAGTCCAGAAGGCAAGTGATTTGAACCTTTCCGACTTTGGCAAAGATGGCACGTCTTTACAAATTCTGAAACATCTTTCAACATGGAAGGCCAATAGTATTTATTCTTCAATCGGTAAGTGGTTCTGGCGACGCCCAGATGGCCATTCAGCATATGGTTGTGGTATTCACTCATGACTTCCTTCCTTCTCTTCTTTGGCACTACCAGCAACCATGCCCTACCTTCAGGATTTGGATTTTTCTTGTAGAGACACCCATTTTCTTCTTTGAAGTTCTGTGTAATTGAACGCTTGTTTCCACTAAGGTTCTCCTTAATATTCTCAATAAAATAATCCTTTTCGTCTATTATTTGATTCAGAAATAGTCTTTCATAATCTTCGTCCCATTCGTTTTCAGGTAAGGGTCCTCTAGATAGACCATCAGCGTCCAGATGTTTTTTACCCGATTTATGTATGATTTCGAAATTATATTCCTGAATCTTCAGTGCCCATCGTGCTAATCGGCCGGTCGGATCTTTCAGATTCTTAAGCCAGCATAGTGCGTGATGATCAGTTACGATTTTGAAGTGCCTTCCATATAGGTAGGGTCGTAACTTGGACATTGACCACACAACAGCTAGACATTCTTTTTCGGTAGTCGAATAATTTTGCTCAGGTTTGCTCAGTGTTCGACTTAAATATGAGATAACTTTTTCTTTATCGCCGAACTTTTGGACTAATGTTGCACCCAGGCCGATGTTAGATGCGTCAGTATGAATGTAAGTAATTGCATTCGGATCAAAGTGCCCTAATATTGGGGGATTTATCAATGCTACTTTAAGGGTTTGAAATGCTTTCTCTTGATTTTCTGTCCAGGTAAAAGGTACATTCTTTTTTATAAGACTGGTTAATGGATCGGCAATTTTTGAAAAACCTTTGATAAATTTTCTATAATATGAGCACATTCCTAAAAATGATTGAACTTCTTTTATCTTTTTGGGCCGAGGAAAATCTCTAATAGCCTTGATATTATGCTCCGCTGGTTTTAAACCATGTTGATTAGTTATATGGCCAAGAATCTCCAGTTCTTCGAAAGCAAATTGGCATTTTTTGTTGTTCAATTTTAAATTAGCCTCGCGAAAACATTTCAAAACAGCTTCTATTCTTTTGAGATGTGTTGAAAAATCCGAGCTATAAATGATTACGTCATCTAGATAACATAAGCAAATTTGCCATCTAAGATTACCAAGCATATTTTCCATGTTCCTCTCAAATGTAGCAGGGGCATTGCATAGACCAAAGGGCATTACGTTGAACTCATATAGGCCATGTGCTGTAGTGAAGGCTGTCTTTTCTTTATCTTTCTCCTCAACCTCTACTTGCCAATATCCTGATTTAAGGTCAATTGCTGAAAAGTATTTGGATCCTTGAAGTGTATCCAATACTTCATCAATTCTGGGAATTGGGTAAACATCCTTCACTGTTACATCATTCAATTTTCTGTAGTCAACGCAAAATCTGTACTTACCATCTCGCTTCTTGACCAAGATTACAGGGAAGGACCATGGACTCGAGGATGGTCTAATTATGCCGTCTCTGAGCATTTCATCAATTTGTTCTTTTATGATTTCTCGCTCTTTCGCGCTCACCCTATACGGCTTGTGTTTGATCGGTTTCGCGCCTTCTGTATCGATCCGATGTTTCGCTAAGTTGGATCTTCCTAATCCCGACGAAAACAAATCCTCGTACCTTTCCAAAACTTGTTTCAATTGCTCCTTTTCCGTATATGCTAAATTTTTGTTTATCTGAAATTGGGGTTCTTCATGCTCTTTTTGTTCACTTTCTTCCATAAGATTCACTTCGGCTGGCTGGCTTCCAAAGCACAATGTTTGGTTTTTTAATATTTTTAATGGTCGAGGGTAAGGGTTTGTTATCCAGATATATGTTTCCTTATTCACAACATTTATTAAGCTTCTCGCTAGTCGAAGTCCATTTGTTTGAAACATTTTATGGTTCTCCTCGATGATGTATTCGCCATCCTCTGCTTCTACAAATGCATTAATCAATTTAATAGAAAGTTCTGGTATAATGGCATCCTTTGCACTTTTTATTTTCTTCTGTTGATATTTGATTACGTCACGATTTTCTGTCAAGTCATATTTGATTATTTCACGCTGACAATCAATTTTTGCGTTCATTTTCTTAAGAAAATCACGTCCAAGTATAAATATTCGCAAATGTGTTCTCATTATCACAAATTGATGTGTAATTGTTTTGTCATCAAATTTTATATTTAAAATAATATTTCCTACGATATCTAATTCTTTGCCATCGGGTCCGGAGCACATTTTATCAGGATTTATTATTTCAAGACCTGTGTTAAGAGCTGTACTAAGGTCGACCACTGAAAGATCGGCGCCTGTATCAATCAAAGCTTCGCAGATACCGATTCTATCCACGTTAATGTTCATTTTATATTTGGGGTCTAACTTTTTAATTCCATTTATGGTCGACTTGCTTTGATTGACGGACTCAGGCGCGATGTTTAGTTTAAATCTTCTAATGCAGCATATCTATTCCTTGTAGGGATACTCGAGTACGGGCTATTACTTACGTCAGAGTAGAGCAGAGGTCTCGACTTCTGAGTTCCATTATCCATTCGGATTTCTTCTTCGACCTTGTCTTGTGTAACTATGGGGTCCTCTTCCACAATTCTTACAAACCTGACTCTGCAATACCGCGCTACGTGTCCTGGCTTGTTACACTTGAAACATATTGGTCTCCCGTCTTCTGTCCTATTCCTATTTGAATTTGGATTCTTATTGTATGTTTTACTTGGATAGACCGGTTTTGGCTCAGGATTGGGAGTGTAAGATCGTCTAGGGGCAGATACCTGGGGCAGAGGCTTGTTCTGGTAATACCTCGGAGTGGGGGCCTGGGGCTTGGAGGTGTTCTGGTAGTACCTCGGAGCGGGGGCCTGGGGCTTGGAGGTGTTCTGATATGGTCTTCTGAACGACGTAGCATTCTTCCATTGCTCTTGATGATGGGGACGAGGAGAGCGTGGTCCATTATAAAGAGCTTTTGATTTTTCTGCACGTTCTTGGTAATTCTTTTCGAACAAATCCAGCTTTTTACAAATTTCTAGAAGTTCATTGGTATTTTTAGGAGGGTTTAGGTGAAGGGCAAAAGAGTATTCTTTCTTTAACCCTCCAATAACCCAGTTTATTTTAGACTCTTCTTCCATTTGGGGGTCGACCTTGTTGCACAGTACAAGGATATCCTCTGCGAACCTGATTGCAGGTTCATTCCACTGTTGTATCCTGTTTAATCTCATCCTCATTTCTTCTTTGTTGGCGTCTGAGGCAAAATCCTCAATTAGGCGGCTCTTGAAATTTTCCCAGCTGGTGAAACTTACTTTGTGTAGGTTCAGCCAGGTTTTGGCGCTACCAATCATATTCATGGCAGCATAACGGGAGATAATGTAGTCTGCCCAATGGTACAGGAAGCCAATTTCTTCAAGAGATTAAATCCATGGGCGAGGGTCTTCTGTTCCATCATACTTGGGGATGTCGATGTTGGGATTCAGGACAACTGGGTCGGAACTAGCATCTCTACCAATTGTTGCACCAGGTTGCGGCTTGGCAGACTCTTCAGCCTTGATTCTCTCCTGTGCTGGGTCTTGCATCTTACCAGAGCGTGTTTCAACCATCCTACAAATTTATAAAAGGGAATAATGAGATAAGTCTACTTTATGTAGCCACCAGAATCATTTATTTATTTTCTCACATCAAAGAGAGCAGTGAAGTCACAGTGTACCTAAATACAAATGATGATAATCTAAAAATAATCTGTTTTAAATAAATATCATAGAATATAAAAATAAATAAATATATAATTTAAATTTCAAATATATTTAAAATAATATAATAAATACGCCATTAATCATGATGTAACAATATATAATAGATATAGACTGCCTCACACAAAATAGAATAAAACAGCTAGAGTTAATTAAAGGTATTTAATCCAGGTTTGTGTCGCAGTGGTTTTGCAAAATAATATGGTTTTAATGGATCAATTATACCAGAAACAAATACGGATTTGGTTCAGATTTAATGCATTTTTGATCAATCCTCAGAATAAAACATAAAGAGAACTTTAGATGCATTATAAATAATCACATTTGAAAAAATATATATTGAGAAATTCCTAATTAAAATTAAAGCTCCATTCTTAAAAACTTTAAGGTCAAATAAATTAAAACTTTGCTATTACAAGCTTTTCTTTCAATCCCATAGGCAAACATTTGTCTGCTCGAAGCCTGTTCAAGATGTAAATGTGATATCACATAAGAAATCTACGATAGATTCACTAAAAGTATTTAAAACCAATACTTACAATTAACTTGGCCTTTCTAGTCAACCTAAGAATTGCGATTAAAAATTAACAATCTATAATTTTATAATCTGTTTAAAAGTGTTATTGAACTATTTGTCTTTCTCCATAAGGATGATTAAATAAATATTATTAATAAATGTCTAATTCTAGCTTATATCCAGTGACCACTGATAAAAAGTATGAAGTGGTCAGGAAATATGCAATGTTATATTTTGCATTATACCGATCGTTTCTAAATATATGTAAATTGTTCCCCTAAATAAACAAATGAAGGAAGTCAAGTTATAGCCTGAAGTTGTCACCCTTTCATAGAATTGATTTTGAACGATAAATGCCTAGCTAATACTACCTCCAAAATAATAAATTTTACATTATACAATTCTATGCATACAATTAAGCGCAATTCTCTAGTCTATCAAGCGGTCGAATATAAAATTATTAACGGTTCAATTCCTTTTAAGCTATGCAATTATTTATATAAGTATGTTTGGCTAGTTTTCGGACATATTGTATCATACCGCTGTAATATTGCATTTGACTGTTTTCCTTTTATTCCGATAGGAAACTCTTGGAAAAGGTATTTTGATTTAACTATGGATATAAGCTTTCGGGACAGTATGAATATATATATTTATAAATATATACACTGGTCCGCAAAATTAGAGGAACAACATATTTTTTTCATTTATCTTAAATTTTATTGAACATTTAACAATGAAATTTTATACACAAATTTATTATTCCATTATTGATTAGAATACCCGAAATCAAAGAATTCTAACACGTATTTTATGCAAATTAGCCGGTCAAGCAATGATCTTCTTGCAGTCAGTGCATAAATATCTTGGATATTGTTGTTAATATGGGGTGTGATCGCCTTTAACTGATAGACAGACTCTACATCGGTGCCCGATACTAAGAATTTGGGAGTTTATCAGCTCCTGTGGAATCAACGCCCACTCTTGTGTTAAGGCTGTTTCTAGCTCATGATTGTTTCTAGGAGGGGGTTGGAGGGATGAGATCCGCCGTCCTAAGTTGTCCCATACATGCTCAATAGGAATTAGGTCTGGGGATCGAGCTGGCCAATTCATCCGAGCAATTGCATGGTTTTGGAGAAAAGGGTCGACCACACCAGCCCTATGTGGACGGGCATTATCATCTATTAGAAGAAAGTTTTCTCCCATTTCCAATGCTTGAGGCATCACAGATGCTGCCAAGATTTCGTCCCGATATCTCTGTCCAGTCAGGGTTCCTTGCCGAAAAATATGGAGTGCTGTTCGACCGCCCAAGAAGATTCCAGCCCAGACCATAAAACCTTGGCTTCTGTAGGGATCCCTTTCAACCATATTCCGGGGATTATTTCTGGTTCCTACCTCTCTCCAGACAAAGACACGACGAGAATCGCTGTTTAGAGAGAATCTGGACTCATCAGTGAACATTACACTCCTTCATTCATCTGGATTCCAGGCGACATGTTGTCTGCACCAAAGTTTCCTTGCTCTCTTTAGAGGTGGTGTCAATGGCGCACAAATTATGGGTCGTCGAGCATAGAGGCCCTTCTTGTGAAGCCTTCTGCGTATTGTATCAGTTGATACTAAGACTCCTGTAGCTGCATTGAGGTCACTTCGTAGTTGCGATGCTGTCATTCTTCTATTGCGACGCACAAGGAGACTCAAATAACGGTCTTGATTTAACGTTGTGACCCTTGACCGTCCTTGTCCGGGGGTTCTGGCAACATTAGCTGTCGTTTGAAATTTTTTTCAAAGCCTTGAGACAACGTTTCTTGTCACTCCAAGCCATCTTGCTACTTATGCCTGTGATTGGCCTGCCTCCATCCTTCCAATAGTTTGCCATTTTTTTTCTTGTGATAAATGTTGCCTATAAGCCATGAAAACTTTAAAAAACAAAAAGGGTCAATAAAAATCTAGTGGAGCGTAAAATTAGGACGCTTTGAGAAAGACTCAGGCACGTGCTGGAGGCCAAGTCAACGTAGACGGTGGTATTTTGCATATTGGGAACAACTTTATTTGTTTTTCTGTTTTACGTACTCTCTTAATTCTTGGAAGCTTTTGATTATACCAAAACTTGATATATATATATCCCTTAATATAACTTTTCTTTTTCTTAAACATGTGTTGTTCCTTTAATTTTGCGGACCAGTGTATTATGCCTTGAGCAATTCTCTCTCGCAAATTAGCGAGACCGCTGTGAGGGTTACCACTAACTGATATGCTAGGCCTTGCCATTATTTTTTCAATGCAGTAAGGGCAGTAGACAATTATTTTATTACAAAAAGAATCATACGCGTCAAAAATAGTTTAAATTTCAATCAAATAATTCATAACTCGATTATATATCGAATCTCAAAACTTTAAAGGTATTAAATCATTGATATTTTGAAATTTGACCGCTTGAATGCCATATCTATCAAATTAATGTCTGCCAGGGCATGTCTCTATAAGTATCATTTCAACATTGAACTGAGAGCGGTTTAAATATATCCTGCCCTTGTCTGGAGAAGGACTCTCTCAAGATGGAGAAGTTTTCTTTCCTGAGAACAGTTTTTTTTATATTTTATTACTAAATTTTTAATAATATTGCCACGTGGAAAATTAGGAAAGGCAAAAACTTCAGGATGACACAACAATTTATTTAAGGCATTAGCAAACTATGAATGATATGCAAAAGATAAGTAATGAAAGAAGTTTACAGAGTAGCAAAATATAAACATAAAAATGATACTCTGTTAATAAAATAATAAATACTTTGCTACAAAATCATTTTCTTTGTTTAATTTATCATTAATTTTTGTAACAAATGACTAAGAGATCAATAGAATATTTTGAATGCTATATCAATCACACAAACGGAGGTATATATGTGTGTGTGGAACTCTGGGGTGACGACATAGGAGATTATTGATATCGCCCGCAACCATCCATCTTCCCGCCAAATCCTATGATCAAGTGCCTTGGTCAGTCCCCCTAACACTGCCAGGTTTAGGATTCCTCTCTTTAAAATACGCGACATTTACTTGGCCCATTTATAAGGCTTAGCTTTTATCCATTAGTGACGTATATATGTTTGGGATTTCTGTATTTTTACATTTTTACTGTTTCATAGAATAAATATATTATAACAACTTTCCCTTCATCTTTCATAATAGGTTAGTTTTATTGATAACATCAATGTGCGTATAGCAAAACTTCGTTAAAATAACCCTAAAAAACGTTTATAACGTTATACTGCATATTGCAATATTTTATTGTGGTCGCAGTATCGATACGCTTTTTTTTTTTATCAATTTTCTGTTTATAATACTCATTCAACTAAGATTACAGAATAGAATTATAACAAACTTTTACTTCAATAAGTGTCACTAAAGTGTCATTTCTTCCTCCGATATTTTTTGGGGTAAATAAATACTAACCCTTCTCAACTTAAAGTTTATAATATATGTGGCAATATAGTGGTAATAATGTGGTAAGGAGAGAAATAATCACACGACGAGTTGATAGAGGAATAACCCAGGCAGCCAGCCGAGAGAGAGAGGGAGCGAGGTTCTATGCGCTGAACGACCGTCTGTCACCACCACCCCCCAACTATGCAAAAATAGGTCCTGAGGGTTCTAATAAAAGCCCTGCGGTCGCCCTCTGGAATGTGGTCGTTTTAGTTGTCTTCTTTCGACTACGTCTCTCTCTCTCTGGTCGACTGAAGATTTACTTTATTATGCCTGGAAGGGTAATATTATGACATATGGCCCCCGTTGAAGAAGGCTGAACATGGTGTACGTATACTTAAAGCTGGGGAAGCCAGGAATAGAGAAAATCATTTTACAGTTGAAATTAGTTAAGGTAATGGTGACATAGTTTTATGTAAATAAAATATTGTATAGTACACAAGTAAATATTAACACAAAGCAATAACGCGCCATCTATACATATAAAATAAAAGGATTTAAAAGCGCGAATGTTTCTTTTATACATAATACAAACTTCTACTGCACTTACTGCGATGAAAAAATATATTGGGAGGGCTTGGCTCATCAGTGGTGAACCCTCCCAGCGGTTTCGCCAATTTAATCCACCAGACCGCTTCTCAGAGCTCTAATACTGTATTGGATCATTCTGCTTTTATATGCTACACTGAAGGATGGAATCTTAGGAATGGTTTTCAAGTAAACTATGGACATAAGCTTATAGGACAGTAGAATTACATTCAAATATTTGCTTCGAGCAATGCTCTTCAGCAAACTATAAAGACAAGGCCATTAGGAATAAATTAACACAAAGTAATAACGCGCCATCTATACATATAAAATAAAAGGATTTAAAAGCGCGAATGTTTCTTTTATACATAATACAAACTTCTACTGCCCTTACTGCGATGAAAAAATATATTGGGAGGGCTTGGCTCATCAGTGGTGAACCCTCCCAGCGGTTTCGCCAATTTAATCCACCAGACCGCTTCTCAGAGCTCTAATACTGTATTGGATCATTCTGCTTTTATATGCTACACTGAAGGATGGAATCTTAGGAATGGTTTTCAAGTAAACTATGGACATAAGCTTATAGGACAGTAGAATTACATTCAAATATTTGCTTCGAGCAATGCTCTTCAGCAAACTATAAAGACAAGGCCATTAGGAATAAATTAACACAAAGTAATAACGCGCCATCTATACATATAAAATAAAAGGATTTAAAAGCGCGAATGTTTCTTTTATACATAATACAAACTTCTACTGCCCTTACTGCGATGAAAAAATATATTGGGAGGGCTTGGCTCATCAGTGGTGAACCCTCCCAGCGGTTTCGCCAATTTAATCCACCAGACCGCTTCTCAGAGCTCTAATACTGTATTGGATCATTCTGCTTTTATATGCTACACTGAAGGATGGAATCTTAGGAATGGTTTTCAAGTAAACTATGGACATAAGCTTATAGGACAGTAGAATTACATTCAAATATTTGCTTCGAGCAATGCTCTTCAGCAAACTATAAAGACAAGGCCATTAGGAATAAATTAACACAAAGCAATAACGCGCCATCTATACATATAAAATAAAAGGATTTAAAAGCGCGAATGTTTCTTTTATACATAATACAAACTTCTACTGCCCTTACTGCGATGAAAAAATATATTGGGAGGGCTTGGCTCATCAGTGGTGAACCCTCCCAGCGGTTTCGCCAATTTAATCCACCAGACCGCTTCTCAGAGCTCTAATACTGGCGCGTTATGGCTTTGTGTTAATTTATTCCTAATGGCCTTGTCTTTATAGTTTGCTGAAGAGCATTGCTCGAAGAAAATATTTGAATGTAATTCTACTGTCCTATAAGCTTATGTCCATAGTTTACTTGAAAACCATTTCTAAGATTCCATCCTACAGTGTAGCATATAAAAGCAGAATGATCCAATACAGTATTAGAGCTCTGAGAAGCGGTCTGGTGGATTAAATTGGCGAAACCGCTGGGAGGGTTCACCACTGATGAGCCAAGCCCTCCCAATATATTTTTTCATCGCAGTAAGGGCAGTAGAAGTTTGTATTATGTATAAAAGAAACATTCGCGCTTTTAAATCCTTTTATTTTATATGTATAGATGGCGCGTTATTGCTTTGTGTTAATTTATTCCTAATGGCCTTGTCTTTATAGTTTTCTGAAGAGCATTGCTCGAAGCAAATATTTGAATATAATTCTACTGTCCTATAAGCTTATGTCCATAGTTTACTTGAAAACCATTCCTTAGATTCCATCCTTCAGTGTAGCATATAAAAGCAGAATGATCCAATACAGTATTAGAGCTCTGAGAAGCGGTCTGGTGGATTAAATTGGCGAAACCGCTGGGAGGGTTCACCACTGATGAGCCAAGCCCTCCCAATATATTTTTTCATCGCAGTAAGGGCAGTAGAAGTTTGTATTATGTATAAAAGAAACATTCGCGCTTTTAAATCCTTTTATTTTATATGTATAGATGGCGCGTTATTGCTTTGTGTTAATTTATTCCTAATGGCCTTGTCTTTATAGTTTTCTGAAGAGCATTGCTCGAAGCAAATATTTGTATATAATTCTACTGTCCTATAAGCTTATGTCCATAGTTTACTTGAAAACCATTCCTTAGATTCCATCCTTCAGTGTAGCATATAAAAGCAGAATGATCCAATACAGTATTAGAGCTCTGAGAAGCGGTCTGGTGGATTAAATTGGCGAAACCGCTGGGAGGGTTCACCACTGATGAGCCAAGCCCTCCCAATATATTTTTTCATCGCAGTAAGGGCAGTAGAAGTTTGTATTATGTATAAAAGAAACATTCGCGCTTTTAAATCCTTTTATTTTATATGTATAGATGGCGCGTTATTGCTTTGTGTTAATTTATTCCTAATGGCCTTGTCTTTATAGTTTTCTGAAGAGCATTGCTCGAAGCAAATATTTGAATATAATTCTACTGTCCTATAAGCTTATGTCCATAGTTTACTTGAAAACCATTCCTTAGATTCCATCCTTCAGTGTAGCATATAAAAGCAGAATGATCCAATACAGTATTAGAGCTCTGAGAAGCGGTCTGGTGGATTAAATTGGCGAAACCGCTGGGAGGGTTCACCACTGATGAGCCAAGCCCTCCCAATATATTTTTTCATCGCAGTAAGGGCAGTAGAAGTTTGTATTATGTATAAAAGAAACATTCGCGCTTTTAAATCCTTTTATTTTATATGTATAGATGGCGCGTTATTGCTTTGTGTTAATTTATTCCTAATGGCCTTGTCTTTATAGTTTGCTGAAGAGCATTGCTCGAAGCAAATATTTGAATGTAATTCTACTGTCCTATAAGCTTATGTCCATAGTTTACTTGAAAACCATTCCTAAGATTCCATCCTTCAGTGTAGCATATAAAAGCAGAATGATCCAATACAGTATTAGAGCTCTGAGAAGCGGTCTGGTGGATTAAATTGGCGAAACCGCTGGGAGGGTTCACCACTGATGAGCCAAGCCCTCCCAATATATTTTTTCATCGCAGTAAGGGCAGTAGAAGTTTGTATTATATATAAAAGAAACATTCGCGCTTTTAAATCCTTTTATTTTATATGTATAGATGGCGCGTTATTGCTTTGTGTTAATTTATTCCTAATGGCCTTGTCTTTATAGTTTGCTGAAGAGCATTGCTCGAAGCAAATATTTGAATATAATTCTACTGTCCTATAAGCTTATGTCCATAGTTTACTTGAAAACCATTCCTTAGATTCCATCCTTCAGTGTAGCATATAAAAGCAGAATGATCCAATACAGTATTAGAGCTCTGAGAAGCGGTCTGGTGGATTAAATTGGCGAAACCGCTGGGAAAGTTCACCACTGATGAGCCAAGCCCTCCCAATATATTTTTTCATCGCAGTAAGGGCAGTAGAAGTTTGTATTATGTATAAAAGAAACATTCGCGCTTTTAAATCCTTTTATTTTATATGTATAGATGGCGCGTTATTGCTTTGTGTTAATTTATTCCTAATGGCCTTGTCTTTATAGTTTTCTGAAGAACATTGCTCGAAGCAAATATTTGAATATAATTCTACTGTCCTATAAGCTTATGTCCATAGTTTACTTGAAAACCATTCCTTAGATTCCATCCTTCAGTGTAGCATATAAAAGCAGAATGATCCAATACAGTATTAGAGCTCTGAGAAGCGGTCTGGTGGATTAAATTGGCGAAACCGCTGGGAGGGTTCACCACTGATGAGCCAAGCCCTCCCAATATATTTTTTCATCGCAGTAAGGGCAGTAGAAGTTTGTATTATGTATAAAAGAAACATTCGCGCTTTCAAATCCTTTTATTTTATATGTATAGATGGCGCGTTATTGCTTTGTGTTAATTTATTCCTAATGGCCTTGTCTTTATAGTTTGCTGAAGAGCATTGCTCGAAGCAAATATTTGAATGTAATTCTACTGTCCTATAAGCTTATGTCCATAGTTTACTTGAAAACCATTCCTAAGATTCCATCCTTCAGTGTAGCATATAAAAGCAGAATGATCCAATACAGTATTAGAGCTCTGAGAAGCGGTCTGGTGGATTAAATTGGCGAAACCGCTGGGAGGGTTCACCACTGATGAGCCAAGCCCTCCCAATATATTTTTTCATCGCAGTAAGGGCAGTAGAAGTTTGTATTATATATAAAAGAAACATTCGCGCTTTTAAATCCTTTTATTTTATATGTATAGATGGCGCGTTATTGCTTTGTGTTAATTTATTCCTAATGGCCTTGTCTTTATAGTTTGCTGAAGAGCATTGCTCGAAGCAAATATTTGAATGTAATTCTACTGTCCTATAAGCTTATGTCCATAGTTTACTTGAAAACCATTCCTAAGATTCCATCCTTCAGTGTAGCATATAAAAGCAGAATGATCCAATACAGTATTAGAGCTCTGAGAAGCGGTCTGGTGGATTAAATTGGCGAAACCGCTGGGAGGGTTCACCACTGATGAGCCAAGCCCTCCCAATATATTTTTTTCATCGCAGTAAGGGCAGTAGAAGTTTGTATTGTGTATAAAAGAAACATTCGCGCTTTTAAATCCTTTTATTTTACAAGTAAATATTATTTACAAGCAGTTTTACAACACCGGAGAGTTTGACATTTAAGGAGATCTTTGAAAATATCAAGGTTATAAAAGGCTATATACAACAAAATCTAATGTAATATATGGGAAATGACATTGAGGAGTGAGAACAAGGAGAAGAAGAGTCACATACATATGATGAAATTCTGAAGATAATTAAGACTGGGGAACTCTACACTTTAAGATATTTTTCAGGCGGACATGGCAAGGGGAAACTTGTCATGGGCTTTCTATGCTATAGGTGTAGAGTACGAGAAATGAGATTGAGGTTGGCAATTGTGTGAGCTCAGGACTGAGGTAAATATAAAACTACATACAATGTTAGAATCTTGGCGAACAGAGCGAGGGGAAACTTGCCCTGGGCCATTCCACCATATCTATGCAGTTACTTGTGTAGCGAGTCCGAGGGGAAAAGTCCCGTGTGTAGGTGAGGAAGTCGAATGGACTTATATTTAATTTTCGAAGATAAAATAGTTCTAGATGCAAAGGTAGAATATAGGCGGACAGAGTGAGGGGAAACTTACCCTGGGCCTTTCTACCTTAATTATTTAGATACTACTGGGTTCGTAAAGTCTCGTTGTCAGGTTAGTAATTGGTAAATATTTCAGGGGATAAGCGGTTCAAATATCTTTGATCATCTTGATTGTAAGTGTAGTCATGTTGCTTTCGTGAGTTAATAGCCGTTTTAGTATGGATTAGAGTGTGATTGAAGTGTTTATATGGGAAATTGAAGGTTTTTAGGTTGGTCTCGATCATTTACGGGCGGTGAAATAAATTGTTCGTTTTTCGTATAGTGTCTTAATTTGTTGACATGAATTGTATCTGTCTCACGACTTAGAGGTCGGTTGGAGCGGTTGATCCGTACGATTTGAGGGGAAATTATCTCCAGTATTTCATAAGGTCCTGAGAAGAAAGGTGCCAGTTTACCGGTATCTGGATGGTGGTATGTTTTTGCCAAAACGAGATCGCCTACTTCAAAATCGGAAGCTCTATGTGTTTGGTCGAATCTCGCTTTGTCGCGTAAGTGTCGTTCATGTGTCCTGTCCTTTGATAGGCCAATTCTCTGGCGTCGTCGATTTTTGGGTAGTTTTGTACATGCTCGGATAGTTGTAGCGGGAAACTACCTAACAAAAGGTATGACGGTGGAAACCCGGTCACAGAATGTGGGGTATGGTTATAAGCCTGAAGGACCTGAGGTAGTAGTTTGGTCCAGGCCGTCTTAGGTTGTTGGAAGCGCAACAGTTTAAGTTTGCCAGTAATCGTGGCGTTTAGTCGTTCACTTAATCCGTTGGCCTGAGGGTTGTTGCTTGTCGTGATAAGTTGGCTAATGTTATGTCTAATCAAAAATCTACGAAATTTCGGAGAGGTGAAGGCAGGAGCTCTATCCGTCAAAAGTCGTTTAGGAGAACCAAACTGCATCACCTTTTTAATCACTTGGGTATAGGTGAGAATGCTGGTGGACCGCGATGGAAATGCCCACGCGTACCGTGTGGCATGGTCCACTACGACATGTAAGAAAGTCTGAGAATTTCCATATTTCGCGAATCCAGAAATAGTATCTAGTGACACTAGTTCGTACGGCAGGACCGCTGGGGGGAGTTGTCCCAATTCTCCGTTGATAAGTCCTTTTGGTGGTTTGACTAATTGGCATACTGAACAGGTTCTTACATGTGTCCTGATGTCATTTGTCATGCCATCCCAATAGTATTGGGCTGCGATCAGTCTGGTCGTCTGCGAAATGCCGGGGTGATTGAAATCGCGATGGGCTCGTTGTAGTAGGGTGCCACCGAGTGATGGTGGAACAATTATTTTAGTGTCACCCCGTCGTGTGATGGTCATTTGGTCCTTGTCATTGAGGATATACCTTGTGTCCCTCCGTAGTTCGCCCTGATGATCTTTTATTTGACCTGTGGATAGGAATCCGCAGAAAGGGTTAAGGGAGAGTAGGTCCGCCTCGTACTGATGCGAGCCCTTGAGGTATTTGACCTCATAGTCGTAAGCTGAGAGTCGAAGGCTCCAACGAAAGAGGCGTCCGGTGGGGTCTTTTATGGTCTTTAGCCATTGTAAGGCGTGATGATCCGAGTAGATGACAAACTTTGTACCTAGGAGGTACACTCGGAATTTGTCAACGCACTCTACAATGGCTAAGCACTCCAGTTCAGATATAGTGTAATTACGCTCAAAGGAACGCAACGCGCGACTGTAATATTGTACAGGGTAGATGTTACCGTCAGGATGTACTTGTTTGAGTACACCTGCGATATGCCCTGCGTGGAAGCGTCGCAATAGACCTGGCATGGGAGCCCTTCTTGAAATAGATGTAACACAGGTTGTGTTGCGAGGTGTTGCTTCAATTTATCAAAGGCTTGTTGACAATTCGGGCTCCAAAGCCATTTGGCGTTCTTTTTTAGTAATTGATTTAAGGGGTGGCGAAGTCTAGCATATTCTGGGATGAATTTATGATATACGTTGACGGCTCCTAAAAATGGTTGTAGGGTTTTAATGTTGATAGGGGTTCTAATAATTGCACTTACAGGCGTATGCTGGTTTAGGGTGCAGGTAGGTTCATTGAGTTTCGGAGGAGTTCTGCTGCCGAATTTGGCATTACTTGGTTTCTCCCGAGCTCGTCGTTGCTGCGGTCTCGTAGACACCTGCAGGCCTAGTCGATCTTTGGGGTTGCTCGACGCTGTGGACCGCAGGTGTAAAGGTTCGAAAAGTCCGCTGGTAGGGCCCTCGCTGCTGACACTGTGAGTGCCAGTGTTGTCCGCCACAGTAACGGCAAGGATATGGTGGGGTCTTGTCCACGGTGGTGGAAGGTGCTCTGCTCTGGCGCGGTGATCGTTGTTGGGCAGTTTTAGTGCTGGTGTTATCCCCTTCGTAGGTCAGCTGTTGGGCTAAGCACAACCATTCTTCTGGTCCCGAGGGTTGTGCCATCTTTAAAAGGTTGCCATCGTGCTTGCACGATGGCACTCTTAGGGAGGTTGATCGCCTATCCTATTCGGACCTTGTTCTTGTAGTAGGTCTCGATCTCGGCCATCGATGTGCATTTAAGTTCATAGAACTCTTGAAGAGTGAAGCTAGGGCGTCGGGGATAGACGGCGCAGAGTGACTCCTTGACCTCTTCATAAGTCTTATTGAGTAGAGCTAAGTCTTGTGCAATTTTGCGAGGTTCGCCTCTGAGTGATGATAGAGCCTTTCGAGCTTGGCGTGCTGGCTCTAAGTTGTGGAAGTTGGGCTGAGACTCAAGTTGTGAGAAGAAGTGTGCGGCAGGTTCATCTCCGTCGTAGGTGATTGCTTCTTCAGATTCACGGTTTAAAAGTTGGTCGAGACAGAGGGTGAGAGTTAGAAGGGAAGCGGCTACAGTAGAGTCGGTCGTTGATTCTTGTGGAACTTGGTTGTGGGTTTGTTCGATCATCGTGGTATTGCTTCTTGTTTTCTTCATACTCTGGTATATGAGGGATTTGTTTCCCGGTCAGGTCTTATCCTGTCGACTTTCAATGTGGCAATATAGTGATAATAATGTGGTGAGGAGAGAAATAATTACACGACGAGTTGATAGAGGAATAACCCAGGCAGCCAGCCGAGAGAGAGAGAGGGAGCGAGGTTCTATGCGCTGAACGACCGTCTGTCACCACCACCCCCCAACTATCCAAAAATAGGTCCTGGGGGTTCTAATAAAAGCCCTGCGGTCGCCCTCTGGAATGTGGTCGTTTTAGTTGTCTTCTATCGACTACGTCTCTCTCTCTCTCTGGTCGACTGAAGATTTACTTTATTATGCCTGGAAGGGTAATATTATGACATATGTATATTTAAAAAATAAAAGGCATATCTTGGGCGCTCAAATAAGCATTTTTAGATTGCAGAGCGCCATCTATTGAAACAAAAATCAACTGAACGTTGATTATATGTCTAGAAAATCGGTTTATAATCTATAACTATATTTTTATCATTATTAATAATCTAGAGGCATAAATACACCCATCTTCTTCTGGAAATTCCCTTGTAAAACCTTTCCACGAGATAAATTTGATTACATCGTCTAAAATGAAGCAACTTCGGAAGAACTGAATACACTAGATGAATCATTATTTATTTGAAATTTGACAATGCTCTTATAAAATATCCATAATGCCTCAATGTATATATATATTTATGTGGGAAAAATAGAAAATAGGTAAAATGTTGATATTAAAAACAAAATAGGTATATCCTGACTTCTCACATGATATTTTCAGATGGCAGAGCGCCATCTAGTGGAACAAAAATAAACTAAACGTTAATTTAACTTGTTCCGTGATATTTGGCCAACCCATTTTCTTGATAAATCGAGAAAAGCCAACCACGAACGCGTTTGGGGATGTTGGTCCTTGTCATGAATTATAATTTTTTTTCTATCAATGAATCTGACACTACATACAATAGTGTTCTTCACTTTTAAGATAAGATGTTTGATATACATTTTCCTTATTATCAAACACAAATATATATTAATTTTTTAAATAATAATTGTAAATTTTATTTTATTTTTCAAAAATATAAATATTTTTGAAAAATATTATTAAATATCAAATATGTGAATATATATTCAAGTTTTATATTTGATTGTGGTATATACACTGTATAACAAAAAAATCGACCCACCAAGAAGGAATTGTCAGATTAGGACAAAAATTGGTGTATGTAAAGAGAATGTATAGGGGAAAAAACGATTAGAATTTCAGAACAATTAATTGTTTTATTTCAGAGTTTGATCGTCACAAATTGAGAATGTCAATATGTCGTTGGACCCCCACTGGCCTGGATGCAGGCTGCCACCCGGCGTGTCATTGACTGATAAAGATTCCGGATGGTGTGCTGCGGGATTTCTTGCCAAATTGACTCCAACTGTCGGGCTAAATAGTCAACATTCCGGGATGGTTACAATCGCCTTCCCATCACGTCCCAGATGTGCTCAATGGGCGAGAGATCAGACGACCTTGCTGGCCACGGAAGAGTTCGGCAAGATTGAAGACAATCCATAGTAACACGTGCCGTGTGTGGCCGGGCATTATCTTGTTGAAAAGTAAGCCCGGGGTGATGTGAGAGGAACGGCAACAAAACAGGCCGTAGAATGTCATCTACGTACCGTTGTGCTGTCAGGGTGCCAGGAATGACTACCAATGGGGTCCTGCTATCATATGAAATGGCACCCCAGACCATAACGCCCTGTTGTGGACCTGTGTGGTGTTCGACAGTAAGGCCAGGATCCACACGCTGCTCAGGACGTCTCCAGACACGTTTGCGACGGTCGTCAGGACAGAGTAAGAAACGGGACTCGTCACTAAAGACTATACGTCCCCAGTCAGCGCATTTCCAAGTTGATCGCTCCCAACACCACTGTAGTCGGACTTGTCGGTGCACGGGTGTGAGGGGTAGGCATCATTTCGGTCGGCGAGCTCTTAGATTCCGCTCTCTCAGTCGCCTGTTGATGGTCATTTTGGACACTTGTGTGCCGGTCACACGTTGGATGGTAGATAACGTGGATTCCGGTGCTGCGACAGCCATTCACACAATTGCTCTGTCCTCCCGTTCTGTTGTTGCCCTTGGTCGACCGCTGCCGTCCTGACGTTGCATACTTCCGTTGTTGACCCACTTTTGCCAACATGGCCTAATAGTCGCATCACTTCGTCACAGATGTCGCGCGATTAGTCGATTAGACTAACCAGCCTCTTTCGATCCAATGGCACGACCAGTTTCAAACTCTGACATATGTTCGTAATGAGCACGAATCTTTCGGCGAGGCATTGATACAGTAGAAATAGGTGTACTGCTAAAATATTAAACAGAAATTCTGAAAATCAGCTCGTGCCGCGCCGAATATTGTGTCTAGAATGCTCGTGCTGGATGCGCAGTTCAAATGCGCTGGAGCTCTTGCTTTGCATAAATCGGCCACCAAATTTCAATCATTTGCATGTTTGGTCGAAACCTCTTTGTATACGTATGTTCATATAAATCGGACAACTGCCTCTTGGTGCGTCGATTTTTTTTGTTATAGAGTATATATATGCTGGTATTTATTTCTTAAGTGTGAATTCTTAAATAAATTTCTATATAAGTTATATGGTTTACGTCTCTGTGTCGAACCCTATTTTCAAAGATTGATATAAGTTTATATATTAATTTGTTAAAGTTTCATTCCATATCTTATAAGAAAGTTGATTGAGATTGTTGTAACGATGTTTCAAGTTGAAAGTTAATTTGGAAATTTTATGAAATATCAGAGATTATTTCTCTTGTGCCTTCTTTCAAGGTCTAATTATAGTAGAGGGTTGATCACAAAGAGTAGCAGTTGTCTTTCAATATTGAAATATTTAATTGAAAGTACTCTTTGTATTAGAACTTTCCAAAAGGTATATGCGCATGCCTGAATGTACAATATTAAGAAT